>OZ010687.1:9298301-9774418 GCA_963932265.1 Thymelicus lineola | reverse complement strand
TTCTTCAAAATATGGAAGGGTTCGGACTTCGGGAATACCCGGGAAATCTGGTGACAAGGAGCTATACTGATGATGAAGCCAAGTGCTATTTAACAGAACTCCCGAGGGAATAGTCCCCATGAAGTTAAAACTTGGCAAACCTGTAAAGTTCCGCTGATGTTGTTATAATATGCTGACCTTGTTGCCTTGTTGTTTTTAAGCTGTTTGAGAACCTCTCTAATCTCATACAGGTATGTTTATTGATAATTTTAGATATTTTATTTGATTTAAATCCTGAAATTTCCTTAATTTTCATTTAACACGAACAAAATCAAAATATTGTACTTGCAAATCACTCCTAAGTTTAATAAAGACGTGATTATTAAAGTTTTTTTTATATTCGAATAATATTCGAATAGTCCCAAAAAAAATCGAATATTCGAATATCAATTTTATCGAATATTTGGAAGCCCTAGTACCTACTTATCGGCACTAGCCTATTACCTGTAGGGAGGTATCCTGAAAAAAATGTTTTCAATATCTTATTCCACAATTTTGGAGTTTTAATAAATACATATTTATATCCATGCCAAATTACAGCTTTCTAGCACTAAGGGTGTCGGCGCTATGCTTTGGATAGACGGACGGAAGGACGGACATAACAAAACTATAAGGGTTCCGATTTACTTGGGAACCCTAAAAAACTAACATATGTTGCAAAAATACTCTAAAATGCTCTTCCTAGCATATAAGAAATGGAGTACCTAGCACTTGCATTATCTAAGTAGGTATCTACTCTTCTTTTGCTCCTAAAACAACATCATGTAATGAACGACAAGAGACTGTGATTAGATAGTTACGCGACGATTTGTTTCACGATTTTATTAGGTATTGTTACAAAATCTTAACATTAAATAATATACAAAACATTTTCCTTAATAGGTTTAACCGATCTAATGGAACATAACCGCAAAGCCTGTGTTGCGGCGACAGACTACGTGTTACTTCCCACGACACCTTCCTATTTTGACAGAGATTTTGGGTTATCTCATATTCATTTTGTGCTACACTTATGCGTGAGATGTTAAATATTATTAAATTTCTATTATATATATAATCCAAGACACGCTTTATTTATAGTAGGTCACGGCATATCTCAGTTGAGATTCTGCTCTCACCAAAATTAGTTTTAGATCAATTTAAAGCTCAGAGCTACGGCGTAGCATCTAAATCATTTTCATTTTTGTTGGTAGCTGAAGTTTCATTCATATTTTTTGCACTTTAAACTTTCTAACTGGCTATATTTGTTGCCGATAAAACAGAACCTAACTTACATAACAGCACCCAGTACCCACCATTAAGTTTATTTCAAACTAGTCATAAAGGTGTTGGCTACTTGACTTACACTTAATCTCTTATCCCATTACTTCTATAACATAATCGTTATTCATTTGAGCCATCAAACAGTCGACACACTTTCCACTTATAAAGCCCACACTCAACATTTCCAGAAGCTAGGTAATTACGAGTAATATACAAAAAGCAGAAAGGCTTTACAAAACCTCTGTATTTATTAATCTGCGCAATAAATATTCAGATTTTATAAAATTACTGGCATTACTGGCATTACTATCAAGTGCAACTTTTAACAAGTTGCATTGCGACAAAATGTGCAATTTAATGCGCGCGAATGTAATTGTATTACTGGCTACACTCGCGGGAAAACGACCGGAGTGCTTGAAGCCTGCGTTACGTAACAGGATTATGCGGAGAAAAGCGAGTAGGTAAATGCCGACATTAATTTTGGTAATTACTTGATATCTACATCTCATTTAGCTTTATTGCAACAAAATCATTTTATTTCAATTAACGAACTGATATTGTATTTTAATTTTCAGCATAATTTGGTGCGTGTTAAGAGGGCTATCACAAAATCGAAGCGCTCAGGTTTAGGTAAATTTGACAACTCGCGGCAAAGAACGCGCCCGTGTGCGTCTAATGAAGTACGCTTTACACACATACAAACCACTATGCGTCGAACGCCAGGAACAAATCAACTTGATACTTGCTTTGGAAATAAATTAAATTAAGTACCGTACTATTTTTATAATTCGTGAAATATTGTTTGAGTCGATTAATGTTATCAGCTATCACTTATAACGGCTTTTTTACTATAATGTAAGGAAATGAATGCAATGTAATGTTGTTTCTACAGTTTGAATAATGTTGATACAGTTTGGTTAGTAGTAGGTATAAAGGGCATGTGATGTGTTAAAAGGGGTAGTTCAGTTGGTAATTATATCATAAATCCACATTTAATAACTTCATCACTATGTATAAAACCCTTAAATGTGTATAGTTCGAGATAACGTATAAATGAATAGGTACAATTGGTTGATAAAAACAAAGACTGAATAAAAAGTATATTTTGTACCAAATTTTTCGCCATGTTTGTCAATTCAAAGTAATTGATTCATAAAAAAATTTTAATTTATAATTCGTCTTCCTTCTATGTCTAGATTTTCCTGAAACAGGAAAAACCAGGAATGTAGATAGTTAAAAAAAAGTCAAATATGCAAGCATGTTTCGTTACAAGTTAACAAGAAAATACTCACCATATTATTTGTACTTGTATCAGATTGAGCCTGATCATCTATAGTTGAATAAAATATGGTTTCATTATCCTGTAAGAATCAAAGAAATTCATCAGTTATGCAATAGCTCTTAGATCATTTAAATTTAGTAAAAGTAATAAATATACTACATGATATCAAAACGTAATTTATCTGTTAAAAATTATAAGAAATAAATTATTATTATCACCATGTTATTTGTATTTCTGTCAGAATGCACTGTAGAAACTGTCGCTGTATCAAACGTCCTTTTACTAGCCTGAAAAAGCAAAATAGTCCGATAAACATTCCTATATACCTAATATCAGAATATCATAGGAATATGCTTATACATTAGAATCATATCATAACTAACAAAAAAATACTCACTTGTATCAAGAAGTGTTGATTGCGCTATATTCGTAGCGAATTTGGGGTATTGCGTGGCGCACAAGGTGCCAACAGCGAGCGATACATCCTTCCTTCGTAAGCGCTTGGCGCGGACTAAAGCTAAAGACCGCTCGTTCGGAGATTTATATTGATTTACAGGACTGCATACAAAAATTGTTTAAAAATATTATTTTAATTTTGAAAGGACTAATTTTTTTTTTAAAGCAAGGTGACATAGTAACCTTAGTTATTAATTACTTTTTGTTTCAATTTGGATTATATTTTCATAGATAAAAAATACAATTTCAGACCAATAATTATCAGTAACTCTTTGATTTACAGAATTATTTTAGGTGCATTACTGTGTGAAACAAATTAAAGTGAATTAAGCATTCCAAATTAGAAGATACAATTGTACCATAGATATTTTTGTTGATGCTTAAATTATTATATCTTCGATATAACAAAGCATCTAAAGATGGTCAAAAGTAAAATTTTATGAAACATCATTTGCAAAAATAAGGTTTTTACTAATTTATGTAAATAAATTGAAACATTTATTTAAAGCACTCCAAAGAGAATTAATCAAACTTTCTCGTGCATGTATTTTTTTTTTGTTTTGGTGATTTATCTAAACCATAATCACACTTCAAACACGTGTCAAAACGCTCAAATTTAAGAAAAAGTGTGATAGCCCTCTTAACTCATTGTATCTACAACATAATAAAATTATAAGTAGCTATTTAAAATTCGGCGGTGACTCCCTTAGCCGAATGTTGTCGGTGATAGTACGGTGCGGCCCATGATTCCGATTTTTTAACAATACCTTAATATATCTATTAGCAAATCTCTGAACTAATTGTTTGTAAATGCTGGAATCAAGTTAAATAAAATATTAAAAATACAAATCTTATTTTCAGGTTTAAAAAAATCATTCACTTTTTTTTCATTGGAATTTACCACCGAGTAGCAGTTGTAGCTCAGTTGCAGTCCTGGATTTGTCAATAGGCCGTATAGGCCGCGGCCTAGGGGCGGCAGCGTCCTAGGGGCGGCAGATTTCAGAAGATTAATGATATTATAGATGATTTTGCTATTAAAAAGTGTCGCAAAAAATTCTAATTCTTGTTTTTTACGCACTTTCTTAGTGACTAATTCAGTGCCTTCCTTACTATGAATGGAAAATTATGAAAAAGGTACATGGGGCGGCAGAAATAAATTGGCCTACACTCAAAAAATATAAATCCGGCACTGCTCAGTTGGTGGTGGTGGTGAAAGATCCTGACTTCAAAATGATGTGCTTCAGGTTCGATTCCTGGTCGGGGCAAACATACCTAATCTGTATCCTTAGGATATAGAATATCTATTCAGTGGTCGTAGGTGTTTATGTGTAATGTGCGTATCTGTGTAATGTGTTTAGCATAGTAAGCTTCTCTTGTATCTTAGTACAGATGGCGCTGTATAGCACGAAGGCGCCATAAGATACACCAGTGTAGTGTGCTTAGTGCGAGTTTTACGTGACATAACGGGCTCGCAACGTAAATGCGAGTTGGCTAAAATTTGTATGGAACCGAAGCAGAGCCATCTAGCAGCAGTGAAAAGAAAAGCTTTGGTCCCAACTCCCATTTACGTTGCGAGCCCGTTATGTCACGTAAAATTCGCACTAAGGCCTCTACAAACGTAATAAGATGAACTTTAATGGTGGCCGCCATACACGATCAATTAGTATACTTGTCAAGTTTGCAGCGGACTTGACGCGGCATCCAGTAAACTTGACGGTATATGGCCATGGTATGGTTATCTGTAGTTTCGCATTTGGCCCTCCACGCACACTTGGAAAATTCACCCTGTATCTGTAGCTATCTCATGCGATCTCACACAAACTAGATGCTGCATCAAGTAAAACTGCAAAGTTAATCGTGTATGGCCAGCTTTAGGCAGTAAGTACAATATGGACTAAATTAAACTTGTGAGACACAAAATAAGTAATTATCTGGTATATTTAGATAGATTTATATCTTGGTTAAAATGTTACAATTTTGTTGATTAAGAAATTCTATAAACCAAGAAAAGGTTCTTTTCCAATATTTCTAACATTAAGAATCAAAGACTGCTAGTAATGTCCCAACAATTTTTCATACAGTTAACCAAAAAAACTGAGTTGAGTGAATGATGCAAAAATAGACACCAAGGAAGGGAAATGAAAGATATGGTAAGCTTAACTTAGTTTATTCTTGGCTAGCGTCAACATTTTCAGTCTGCAAGCCCTTGATGGATGCAACTGGCACGTAGGTCACCAGAGTAAACAATTTGTTTGCAGAGTCCTCGTCGTCGTTTCGTCGGCGGGAAAGACGCACACGTACCCTGAAGGGCACATTTCTGGAAAGCAATATTTTTCATATTAGTAATTCATTATAGTATTTTCTCGAAATATTGTACAAACTAATTAGAATATCTATTATTTGTAGTTAAGTTTGTCTACAAAAACGTCAGTACATTAAATTTCTATGTATTGTATAATAACACTGGTCTTGATCCTAAAAAGGTTTAGGATTCCATAACAAAGAGGTGCTAGTAGGAACTAAGGGTCTGCTAATCATACCTTCATTACTTTTATACAATTCTAAAACCAAGCAGTGTCTTATCCCTATTGTAGTTTTAATAAGGAATACTGTAACACTCTGTTACACATCCATCCATCCATCAGCCTTTGACCCACAGTCCACTGCTGGACATAGGCCACCCCTATTTTGCACCATTTTGACCAGTCCTGAGCCCTCAAAATCCAGCGGACACCCACTGTCTTCTTCAGGTTGTGTATCCACTTAGTAATTTTCAACAGGCCATTCAAGGATCTTTTTTCCCCAACAGTTATTGGTCCTTTGAACTATGTGGTCAACCCATTGTCATTTCAGTCAGCTTATTTGCTGAACTATGTCAGTTATCCTTGTTGGTTTACAGATTTCATCATTATTGAAACGAGGATGAAGAGCAATACAACTTCTACATAGTTCCCAACAAGCATCAAATATTATTGAATAGTGTTGTTTATTGAATTTACGATACTTATTAAAATTGGGGCTGCCAATGCCTACTTAAATTAATATTTGTTACTAATCTTAAATTAAAATTAAAAAACACAACAACAACAGACAGTTTTGTTAACACTAAATATTGCTAAGAAAACTTTATTTATTTTTTATTCTTATGAAGTCACCGTTCAAACAAAAAAAACTAGATCAAAATCGATTCATCTGTTTGGGAGCTACGATGCCAGACAGACATGCATATCCACAGATACACAGACACATCAAACTTATAACACCCCTCTTTCTTTGTTAAGGGTTAATGAATATCATTAATATTTGTTACTTGTAGTGCTAGTTCAACTTTGAATACCTACCTTTGAAAGTTATCATAGACTTAAAATTGAATAGTAAACAAAAGGGATAAATAAGCATTTCCATTACATTTTTTAAATTAATAGCAATACTACAATATGTTTTCACCTGATGGTAAGTATAGATGTAGTCTAGGATGGAGCATTAGCCACACTAACCTCATAGGAACCTATTCAGTCTTGACTTTTAAAAGACGCTCACTTTATAAATAAAAGTAAAACTACGATAGTTGTTACTAGGTATACGGTAATCACAATTATTGTAATATAGAAGAACCAGTTATTACCTGACACCCTTGGACCAGAGAAATTTGTTTAATCTTGTATCCACACGAACATCAGGGGTACCCATTTGTTTCTCGGCAAATTTACGGATTTCCTTGATTGCTCGAGGAGCCCGTTTCTTAAAACCGACACCATGTAGACGTTTATGTAAATTAACCGTGTATTCACGAGTCACAACTTCATTGATAGCAGATTTGCCTTTCCTCTCGCCTTTTGGTTTTGCCATTGTTATTCTGTAATTAGAGGAGGATGATGATACAAAATAAGTACACTTATAACTTCACTGTTAAACATACATCAAAAAACACTTCAATGAAATCGTTCGTTTTGTGTATAAATCTAGATTTTTACGGATTAAAAAATAGAACACACCTCGACTTATCACTCGCCGATTGAAAAAGAAGGTTGTGTTTTTGTCATACGAAATGTCATATGTCATTGTCAATGTCAGTACCACAAATGGATATATTACTCTATCCCATGGATATATTACACTATCTGGATTGCTGACCTTATAGAGGTACTTAAAGCACAGAATAATTCGATGACGTCATATCTTAAGGACCATACGACCAATCACAGTCCAGATTGAGATTGTCCTTCATAATTGTAGGGTGTCCACACTTAGAAAAATTATGTCCTGTTTTAATATGGTTCTCTATTGTTAATTTTTCTAGTGGTAAAAAATTATAATATTGAAATAAAACATTTTATTAAAATTTCTTCAAAATGACTGAATTTATGTTGGAAGGTTCTTTTTGATATATCTTGACTTTGGAGGAGAGGGGCTATTCAAAACACACTCACTTCATGATATACTATATTGTGAATTCTGTATAATTACACTTTATAATAATATTATTTATAATGACATTACAAATTATGTCTACCCCGGTTCGTGTCTCAGATAGAAGTCATCTTGTCACAATAGAACACATTCTATTGTGACACTATTTAAATATATTAATATTCTAAACAACCTGACATGTGTGCATGTGTTGCCTGCCAGTACAACACCCTACACAATTAAAACTCCTACACACCCCCTCAACACTTGCACACATTTAACCCCCTGTATATAATTTAATACATTATACCAAAACCACACAACTCACTAAACTAACTTTCATAAATTAACATTACCTTCCATACATGCCTAATTATACATTCAAATCTCACAACCACTTACATTCAATTACTTCCACCTAACTCCATTTCAATTCAGCCAACAACTATCAATTCAACCTTTCAAACTGAATACCAACTTTAATGTTACTTCTATAAATCCCTTTCTCACTTGTCCAACTCATACTCGACCAAACATGTACATTCATTCAACTATATAACGTCAAGAACCTTAACTTCTTAACTCGCCACATAAAACATCAATAACTATAATCATCTTAAACTCCTTCTCGACTCCATACATAAAACAAAAGTTTATTTAAAATTATCTCCTTCTCGACCACTCAATACATACAAATATCTTATAATAATCTTAAACTCCTTCTCGACTGCTCACTACATAAACTTCTATAAGTTTATTTAAATACCTCAAACTCCTTCTCGACAACTCACAGCATAAACTTCCATAAGTTTATTCAAACACCTTAAACTCCTTCTCGACAACTCACAGCATAAACTTCTATAAGTTTATTCAAATACCTCAAACTCCTTCTCGACAACTCACAGCATAAACTTCTATAAGTTTATTTAAATCTCCTAAAACTCCTTCTCGACAACTCACAGCATGAACTCTAAAGTTCACTTAACACTACCACTACAACTACTCAATAATAAGTCAACTTCAAAAATTATTTTATTATAAATATCAAAAAACAAAATTCCAAATAATTATTAAAACAACAATAAAACAAAACTATAAAAGAGACATATATGGATTTTAAAACTCGTGTAAGTATACTTTCTATCAAATATTATTGACTTCTTGTGACTATTGTTTTTATGATGTTCAATCAATGAACAATTACATCCACTTACTTCACCCCCTTAATTGTTTATTTATTGAAATTATCAACACCCCCTTAATTATTGAATTATTCTTGTCTCCTTTTAGTTATATTTTGTTGTAAACAATATTTAAATTCCCCTATAAAACTTATATACTAACAAAAAACAACCCATTTCCCCCGAAACACAATAAGTTCACTTTTGAAATAATTTTCTTATCTACCTTGACTGATGGATGTTGCTCCACCAAAATACTCGGGTAGCTGCAATCTCTCACATTGTTCATATTAAATTTCTGTAGCTATTGACCAGTTTTCCTTGTCTTTTGAATTCATTGCTTCCTCGAATGTCAATAAAGAAAATTCTCCATCAGATTTTCATTTGTTAATCTGCTATTATTTGTTCCATTTTCATTTGTTCCGCTGTCAATTGTTTCATCTTCATTTGTTTCACCACATATATCTGTTTCTCGAATATCTACAATTCTTTCTCTTTCTTCTCGATTTTCATTTCTTCCTCTATTATTTCTCCTTATACCAACATCTTCTCGAACTTCATTAATTCCATTTCTATCATTTCTTTCCATATTATTTCGCCTTATACCAACATCTTCTCGAACTTCATTAATTCCATTTCTATCATTTCTTCCTATATCATTTCGCCTTATACCAACATCTTCTCGAACTTCATTAATTCCATTTCTATCATTTCTTCCTATATCACCTTCTCGAATTACATTAACTCCATTACTATTATTTCCTCCACTATCACCTTCTCGAACTTCTCTGACTTCATCTTCACGAAGCCCATTAATTACTTCATTATCTTCTAAGTATCCATCACTGGTTGCTATGCTTATTTTTATATCAACAACTGGTATCCAAGGTTATAATGTAGGCTATGTAAATCACTGGTTTTCCAATAAATTTTAATCTTTTAATATTCTGGGCCCATAACCTGTTGGAAGGTTCTTTTTGATATATCTTGACTTTGGAGGAGAGGGGCTATTCAAAACACACTCACTTCATGATATACTATATTGTGAATTCTGTATAATTACACTTTATAATAATATTATTTATAATGACATTACAAATTATGTCTACCCCGGTTCGTGTCTCAGATAGAAGTCATCTTGTCACAATAGAACACATTCTATTGTGACACTATTTAAATATATTAATATTCTAAACAACCTGACATGTGTGCATGTGTTGCCTGCCAGTACAACACCCTACACAATTAAAACTCCTACAATTTAAAATATTGAAATTGTTTTTATTGTAATTTTCTCATTGATAATTGATAACAGTACAACACCAATGTTAAGCAACACAAACAAAAACGACGTCCACAGTCTTCACAAATCCCCGATGACCGTAATCGCCACATTGAAAAATTTCATTAAGTTTTTGGCGTAGTGTTGCAAACTACCACACAATTACGTTACTTTTAATATTCATGTTAGATGTTTTTATATCATTATAAAAAATAATAATCGAATGACATATCCTGGGACTACAGATAACATGGACACAATAGAAAAATGGTCGTTCGGTTATGACGTCATCCGTGCACAGGTACCTCTACAACGTTACTTATCCAGTTAGATTAATACATCCATGAGGCAAAGTATAAAAATTTTGACCATAGAGTAAACATAATTTTATGCATTTTATGATTATTTTAATTTTTGATAATTTGTAATTTGACAAATTATCCGTTCGCGTATCACGTTTTATGCCGCTAGGAGTAATATTGTTCTGTGGTTTTATGGTTAAAAGTGTTAAAACTTATAAATCATTTTCACTGAAAAGTATAATGATTAACTAGTTTTTTATAGGTTTTATTACAAGGAAATAAAATTATAATCATTGCGGAATTATTTCACTTGTGAGAATGTCTGATATTTACAAGTAAGATTAAGTTTTTGTAGTGTAATAGAACATGTTTAGTTTACCATTTTACGTATAATATCATTGTTTACCATGTAAAAATGTAACTAATTGTTTACTTATTACTCAGGATCATCCATCCCGTAAATTATTTCAACAATTATTTATCCCATGATATAAGACCTGATGGAAGAAAGTTCGATGAGCACCGGAATGTTAAATTGAACGTAAACTGTATAAGGACAGCAGATGCATCGGCTGTAGTCAAGTGCGGTAATACTACAGTTGTGTGCGGTATTCAGTTGGTAAGCCTAGTTATTAGCTTGCTGATATCCTAAAGCTATCAAAATAAACTTATTTAAAAAAAATGTGAGCCGTCATGGGGCTGCTGGCAGATGTGAAACATCGAAATTATTTTATACAATTAATAGGCATAAAAGTACAGATTATGACGAACTAAATATGGCATGAAGAAAAAATACAATATTACGAATTGTTTCCAGAAAATGATGACAGTTTTGTCCTACTGTATGCTGCAGCCTATCAAACTAAGTTTATTTATGATTACCCACATTCTGTCATTATATTTTTTTTTCATATTGCCCTATCTTAATAATATAGTGCGACGAAGCATCGTCACTCACCGCGCCAAAAATCAGGTTTACACCTCGCCTGTAGATGTTTCACATCAATAACTAGTAATTCCATTGCATCCTTTAAAGAGTAAAATTGCCTATAATAATCATTTAACTAAGCTATGCATCAGTACAAAATAATCTCCGAATAAGTCTTAAAGTTACAATTATTTCTATTTGTGTTTCAGGAGTTATCAACACCTAAAGCAGAAAGCCCTGAACTGGGCTTCCTCGTAGTGAATGTAGAATTGCTGCCAATATCTTCTTTAAAGACCAGGCCCGGTCCTCCGTCAGAGCATGCTCAAGTGATGAATAAAGTAGTGTCGGACATAATCCTGCAATCCAAATGTGTTGACTTGAAGGAACTCTGCATTGTACCAGATAAACTGGCTTGGGTAGTACATTGTGATGCAGTGTGCATAGATAATGATGGAAGCTTAGTGGATGCATGCATCATTGGTTTGATGACTTGTTTAAAGACATGTAAGTTTTGGATAGATTAACTTTATTAATATTCTAATGAGCTACATGTCTTTTTAACAGTAAAATTACGTAACACAATTCAGAATTTTATATTCTTTAAGGCTTACTGCTAAGATTAAGCAGGTTTGCCACTTCTGACTTTCATGATAAAAAAAATATTAAATATTATTTATCTATACTAATATTATAAAGAGGAAAGATTTGATTGTTTGCATTGAATAAACTCCAAAACTACTGAACCGATTTGAAAAATTCTTTCACTGTTGGGAAGCTACACTATCCCCGGGTGACCATAGGCTATATTATATATATTTTTTACTATTTTTCCTGAAGCGAAGCGAGGGCGATTTCCTAGTGTTTTATATTATTAAATACTGATAAATATATTCTATTTCACAGTGACATTACCTTCAGTTTCTTTTGATGATGAAACAGAGGAAATAGAAGTTGATGCCAATAACAGAACACCTTTGAAAATAACTGGATTACCTGTTGCTACAAGCTTTTGTATTTTGGAAAACGATCAGAGGTAATAAAATAATGATTCTATTTCAGAACCAAATTAAAATAGCCACTTTGTATGCAATAAGTACATGTAGGCCTATGCATTTATTTTTTCAAGTAAAATCAAATGATATAAATAAATACTTGTTACTTAAAAAAAATCATGAAAAAAACTTCAGTTGCCTACTAGCTCATATTAAAATGTTTTATTTATAATTTCAATTGCATTTTAGGATTATAGCTCTAACAGAACCATCATCTTACGAAGAAGATATGTGTGGTGGACTGGGAGCAAATCTGGTAATATGCTGGAATGAAGGGCTTATAACTGGAGTACAAAAATTTGGAGGCTGTAATCTAACATTGGAATGTCAAAAACAAGCAATGCAAATAGCAAAAGAGAGATGTAAAGTTATTAAAAAAGTTATTGATGTATGTATAAATAATGCTGGTAATGAAAATACATAGCATTCATGTAAAGAAGGTATTTTTTATTTTGATTTAATAAAGATAGTAAAGTTAATTTCCTTATTTTAAAATAAAAATAATAGATATTAGTTAATACTGCTTAATACTTTAATTTATTTAAACACTTAGTAGTTATCTTGATTATTGTTAAATATATTATTTTAATTACTTCATTTATCTTGCTTAAATCTTTCTGTAACGACCCATATGGTGCAGTGGTTACCATATCGGATCGCTGTGCCAAGGGTCCTGGGTTCGATTCTTGGTCTGGGTGTGTGTACTCTTGAATTTGTGTGTTGTCCATGGTACCTACGATACAGGGAATCCTAGTGTGGGACTATGAGAGTGATAAACTTATTGTTACCATGCTAGTGTATATTTTTAATTATTGTAGTGCATGTTTCCGATGTCGGAGGTGCTGCTCAGTTTATTCTAAGGTACTCTTTAGAGGTGCCAATAGCCTCTGAAATACTCTGAATCTGATACACATACTAGTTAGTTACGCACACAAGCATACATTTTAAATACATACATATACACTCAGAGCTTGCCCCATTCCACCTGCACATCAGATATAAGAGACAAGAGTTCTGCTTGCTACCCCATAAATTAATATAAGTATACTCTTTCAACTCTGAGTGGGGATGCTCATGTGCTCCTTATTCTTAATACCTAATAGCATGTGTACAGTGTATCAGATTCAGAACTCTGCATCATGCAAACAAAATAATCATGGAGTATAGAGGTAATGAGATAATCATGGAGTATAGAGGTAAGGAGAACCCTCTTATATGAGGGAAAGTTGAAAAAATGTCCAGCTGTTTACTGAAAATAGAGGTTCCACCTACCACAATAGCGCTGGCGGAAAAGCTACGGTATGAATATAGCCGTTGTAAAACGGAGTAAAGTTTGCTGAGTTCAATAAAATTATCCTAGGCTACCGCAGTGCCACCCTTATTGAACGCGTTTTACTGACACTTTCTGCTTTTTCATAACAGAGATGGCTCTCCGTACCTCTATACTCCATGAAAATAATAAGAATTAATGTTTCCACTTTCCAACAAGCATTGGTTAAAAATATTTTTTTATACACAAGAAAAAAAAAAGTCTTTTTCCTTCGATAATTTTTAACAAAGAAGTTCCTTTAAACTGCGCAAGTTGTGACAACAAAATACTCTGTGGTTGTGACTTGTGATACCGGTATTTGATTATGGGTATAATTACTACTCTATGGTTTTAATGTTGTCAGTATTGAAAATATGTCAACAGTTATAATTTGAATTTCGGGATTAATTGGCAACATTCAGTAAAATGTCACCACGTCTCAAAATATCAAAATATGTTATCCAGGTAAAACAATTTATATTTTACATGATATATGTTTAAAACTTTCAACAGTGTGTATAATTAAACTACTTTTTCTGTAATAAAATCCTTATGCATAAATGAAAGGTTCCATCCCTTGTATTCCCCTTTCTGTACGTCATCAATTGATGTCATCCTTTCCAACAACTTTTTTAGAATGTAATTAGATGAATACCTGTTGTTTTCTTACATAAAACAATATCATGTAATAATTATTAAACCTTACATAAAAAAACTCACGTGTTAGCAACGTTGACATAAGAAGTTGGTGTGTCATTAGCCGACGACTACGAGTTACGACGTCGTAACATTTATTGCAGAGGCTGTCGGCAATCGACACAAATGAGAGTACAGGTTGCTTATACGGACTCATGTACGATGGCACCCTACTGGTGGTCAGCCTCAGCTTGGAGTTCTTTGAAAATGAGAAGAAAACATACAACCAACTGCTACTCAATCTACCCACTGAGATAGAACTGTGTGGTGTTATTAAGTTCAGTGACTCCCTGAGCTTAGACTCAAAGCCTAAGGAGATCCTACAGGTAATAAAGTTAATGTTTCTTTAATTAAAAAAGAGAAAAAAATAGCAATTTAATTACAATCATATAGTTACTTGCTTCAACTTTATATCCATTATTGTTATAGACAATAATTATTCTTCCAGGATGTAGATATAACAGACAATCCACTGGTAATAGTAACTGGAAAAAATAAAGAGATGAAACCATACTTTTTGGTTCATGACAAGTTGGAAGAAACAAAATATGAAGTTCTGGAAGCAGATGAAATGTGGAAACAGTTCCTGCATCTACGGCTCAATACAGTGCTGCCATTGACTTGTGAGGCTACTGTACCAGGAGTCAAAAACATACTCCAAAGTAAAAGAAAAAAGGTAAAATTTTGTTTAATTTTTGACAGATGTTCTTAGTTTCTTAAAATTTGTGTATCACAATACTCAAAAACACTAAAGTGTCAAATCCAGCATTTTGATACTTAAAAACACTGGTTTTCACACTTTTTCATAGAGAAACATCACAAATGATCTTAATATGAGACTCCAAGTCAAACCATGATTGATGTAGAATAATGCCCATACTGAATTATTGGAATACACCTGCTTGCTTCTTTATTGACATGTGCAAAACATTTTATCACTTTTTTTGTAACTTTTTTAATGTCAAAAAATTTTTTGTTTGAAAAAAGGCAAGTTGTCAGTATTTTTTTCTCCTTAAAAATTCCTCATTCATAAAATTTATTAATGCATTCATTTGTAATCCTTATTTCTGGCTCTCGGTGTTCAGGCTCTGTAGCATGTTCTCAAGTTCCGTTGCAAATTCACTAAAAAGAGCTATATTGTCTGCAAGCCTCAAGTGGGTTAGCCTTTGATTTAATATCCATATTCCTTTATTTCTCCATTCTAGTCTTTAAAGTATGGTTTCCAGAACAGTTATAAATAGTTTGGGAGGAACTGGATCACCTTATATCTTGTGTCATTGGAAAGAGATGAGGATATTCAATTACTTGTATTATTCAAAAATTTAAAATTCAAATTCAAGGTATTTTTTTTTAATGTACCACCAATTTGGAAAGTAGCTTTGTCATGGAAGTAAATATTTTATTTTATTTTTTATTTTATAAATAAAAATAATCTAAGAATAAAGTATAATTTAACGATATAACTAATTTCTGTTTCCAATTAATTATTTTTTAAACTGATATAAATTTTTACTTTGCTTCTTATTAACAGACATTATACAAATACAAAAACAAATATTGTAAACATGTATTTCATTTATATGTGTATGTTTTAATATTAGTTACACTATAATAAAATGGTAACTTTTTTGTCATTAATACAGATAGCATCAGGACAGGTCTCATTCAGACTAAATGGTTCATCAGTGTACCTATTTGGTGTAGCGTCTGATGTTGGGATAACTGGCACAACTTTTGAATCAACTATTGGAGAACTCGTCGATTCCATGAATCCAGATCCATCTAAAAAGAAAAAATATAATACACAAAGTATTGTGAGTACGGTATTTTAAATAAATCTTTCAAATAGAAATAGAATTTATTGTTTTTAATATACAATAGTTCAACTTGGAAATCAACTTACATCACATGATATTGTGTTTTAGTCAGTATTATGTAATTAATTAATTTCTTCAAATAGTATCATACTTTGAATGTCACTATATACCTACTATATGTAATAGCAAATTAATTTTAAATATGTAATGAGTGATGTAATTCTTACAGGATATTTTGCCAGTAAATTTAGTCATGAAAACAACAAGGGATATGCTATCAGACAAACTTGTTAAAACAGCTGTGAAAATGATGACAACTCAAAGGAAACGTAAGTTATTATTTTATATTTTAGCAAAATGTAAGATTCAATATACATAATTTGTACAGCTATTCCATTAAATTTCGAATGTCTTTGTCTGTTAGTAGAAACATTTGTGTTATAATTAAGTATGTAGAAGCATACAGCATACTATAGTTACAGTTAGGGTATTTTCCAATTGTATAGGTATTTATAGCAAACATTACCTGGTAGATATCTCTAAGATTTATTAATACTTTCACTATTTTAGCTTAATGTGCATCTATGTTATGTTATAGACCTTTATATACTTCAAGTCAAAACCCCCCATTTACCATTAATGTTGATGTAGGTTTATAGATAAAATTTCATTTTGCAGCTGCATTCTGTATAACCATGCCATTGAGAATAGACACATTAGCCATGACACACCGTAACACCAAGCTCTCAGATGTTTACACAATGCTGGTGGAGGCTGCTTGTCGGTCGCTCCGGTTACTGGAGAGTGTTTTACTCGAGCAAATCGGTTAGTATTATTCACGCAAACTTTTTCATTAACATGTAATTCATGATTCAGCTGGTACGAAATAACTAAGTCTATGAATCCTTGCGTAAAGAATAAAATAAATAGTTTGCATACATAAAAAGCAGCAAAAAGCACTTTATTAATTTTTTTTTAAAGTTAAACTTTAATATCCAAATCAATGTTTCTTGGAATTTTTTTTTATAAAAATCATTTGTTTTATTACTTCACTATGTCGATAAAGGTGTTTCATTTGCATTCTTGTAATCAGTAAAATA
Source organism: Thymelicus lineola (assembly GCA_963932265.1). Classification (NCBI taxonomy): domain Eukaryota; kingdom Metazoa; phylum Arthropoda; class Insecta; order Lepidoptera; family Hesperiidae; genus Thymelicus; species Thymelicus lineola. The sequence goes on along the minus strand of OZ010687.1, from coordinate 9,757,301 downwards.
TTATCTATTAATAGGCCAGGAAGGTATAGGTGATGGTGCCGGTCTGCGTCTTCCCGAAACATTTCATTATCTGCCCCGTGAACTGGGACATTTCCTCACAAGAATCGTACCTAAAGGGATACCAGATGAAACCATGGGTAAATATTCGAATGTGTAACTATTAAACTGATAATAAAATTCACACATTTAATTATTTTCAATTTATAATTTAATTAAGTACTTAGGAATTTACAATTGTAATCAATCACTTGTCTACTGCTGTTAAATGAAGGTATCCATTTGATTACAATATCGATCAGACGTTTCATTGATAAAAGATTAAATGATTTTGGTATTTCAATGTAATCTGTTCTGTCCATTACACTGAGAATATGTGTGGGTTTATTTACACAAATATGTGACCGTATTATTTTTTTGTTTCAAGAAACTGAGAGGCGGTCGCTACACGAGCAGTTAGCTTTGCCTCTAGATAGACCAGTATTTCGTAGAGGCAACGCGTATTCAAACGTATTGAATAGCGGCGGTCGGCTGGTCAATCCTCACGAGGCTATACCGGTGTCCACGAAGCCAGATGTCACCACCACTTTAGTCAGGGGACGGTATACCTACCACCACTATATGCAAGACAACTTCAACGATGATGGCTGGGGCTGTGCCTATCGATCGATGCAGACTATATTTTCGTGGTTTAGGTTAGTTTTTTTTTACTAAATTAATGCTTGATCACAATCCCACCTGATGGTAAGTGATGTGGTCCAGGACGGTGAGCGCACTAACTTAATAAAAGAAAGAAAGATAGTCACTCTTAAAATACAACTTAGTATTAGTATATCGTTCCTGTTAACTATTTTGTTTATGAAACCTCCCTTCTGTTAATTATTGTGAAGTTGCAAGCTTATAAGAAAAATCTAGTTTTATCATCCTTGGTCATTATAAATTTCAGATTTAATTGATATTCTTCACCTTTTTCTTAGTCACTAGTCTATACCTGAAAAAATTGTGCTGCCTGTAGTAAAAATCTCATGAAATTGGGTCGAAATATCGATATCCAAGCTCTGAGGGCCTGAAATCATAGTTTTATAATTTTAATGATTGTTTTCAGACTTCAAGGTTACACATCTGTTGAAATACCAACACACCGAGATATACAGCAGTGCCTCGTTAAAATAGGCGATAAACCATCGTCGTTTTTGGGATCAAAGCAGTGGATCGGCTCCACAGAAGTTATGTTTTGTTTGGAAACCCTTCTAGATGTCCAGTCCAGAATCGTTTTCGCCAATACGGGGGCGGAACTACAAAATTACACACCTGAGCTAATACATCACTTTCTGAAACATGGAAGTCCTATAATGATTGGTAAGTTACATTTTTTTTATGGAAATAGCCGGCAAACAAGCTGACGATCCACCTGATGGTAAGTGGCTGTCGCCGCCCATGAACATCAGCAATACCAAAGGCATCACTGATGCGTTGCCGGCCAAGAAAGAAAGAAAGAAATTAACATACATATACATTCAAATACATTATACGTATACTGTATAGATATCCTATAGATGTAACTAGGATAGACAATTTTTTTTAAATGATGTTAAAAATATGGGCTTGTCTCCTCTACAATGTTTCTCTTTTGTTATTATTATCAAACTAGCTTTTACCCGCGACTTCGTCTGCGTGGACTTGAGAATAATTAGTAATTAAAAAAGATCCCGGCCAAATGCGAATTTTTTGGCACCGAGGCTTTTGTACAAACTTACAGAACCGAACATAAGAGCAATATTAAATTATTTAGTTAACAAACTTAACTTTGTCACTGTAAAATTTTCGTACCATTTATATGGACATACCGATCAATGAACCAAATAAGTTTTTTTGGAATGATACCTCCACGCATTCCTGAGTAAATAGGGTCGACAAACAGACAGACGGACGGACAACGAAGTGATCCTATAAGGGTTATGTTTTTTCTATTGATTCTATTGTTATTGAACAAAACCCTGAAAAAATTATGTAAAAATTATATATACGTAACAGCACATACGTAAAAGCAGACCAAACAATAATTATAACCTTTAAGCCTACTTTCCAAACTAAATTATACCCTTAATCTGAAGAAACAGATCCATCTCCGACTCTCGAACGCCCTGATCCTGACGATCATGCACCCTGTTCTTTGATACGGGATATGAAAAATCTGTGAGCCAAATTTCATCTAAATTCATTTAGCCGCTTTAGCGAGGGTAAAAAATTGTAATATACGTAATATACGCTTAAGAAATATTAGTTGGATTTTATATACGTACACCATCAGATCCTAAATTGGTCAATGTTATACTGGTTTCGCTTTGTCAACGTTACCAACAACAAATATTTTTAAAACTGTTAGTCCCACCTATTCTGGAGTTGCATATTCTGTCTCTAAAATACACCACCAGACCCTGAATTGGTCAATGGACTGGTTTTGTAATGTCAATATGAAGAACTTAAATTATCTCTAAAAACGGTTCTATTATTTCCATCAATTCAAGATTTACATATTTAGTCTCCAACACAACCCATGGTCATACACATTTATTTTCTATTCTAAGATCGCACCGTGGTGGCTACATGAGTCACTCAAGGACGTCTTGCCCCTCCACATTTGACTGCCTGAGAGCTAAACGCTTCTGCAGAAAGAGTCAAAAGAGCCCCCCTAAGTGTCTGGGGAGTTTTGCAATCGCGGTAACAGCTAGATTTACGGTAATGAAAGGATCTCTTACCCGACAGCAGGGCCCGCCTCTCTGGGAGACTCTAGTTCTCCTGGGTTTATTCCTGAATGACTTGGGATTTTTGAGTGTAATTTCCAATTACGCAAGGCCGAGCTTTTCGTCCAAGTACAAAAGAAAAGAAAGAAAGAAATAATGTAATGCCATACGTACGTTTCAGAAGGAACTCATTAAGCAATGAGCAGTGAGTAAGCACTCACTGCTGATTCTGGATGAGACAGCATGCCTGCAGCATTACCATAAGATTAGTTTATTTAAACTGCCATTTATGTATATAGTTCGATACATCTTAATTCTAAGCTCTTCTAGATCATAAACAACTCTCTTTAAAATTTATAGAATTAATCATCTCCATAATTTATTATTTTTTCATTTTTGTTTTCTTTATTGGATGACAATGCATGGGTGATGCCTTTAGTCTGATCACGGACGACGCTTTTAGATTAGTCATCCATGGAGAACGATGAAAATTTACCATGAAGTGGCTCGTCTGCATTTATGCGCCTATGGGTACGCAGACAGGTACACAGTAGTAGAGAGATACTTACCAAGTTCCAGGGATAGTCGGGACGAAATTCAGTCTGAAAGAGAGGCCATGGAGGCTCGTATGAATCTCTAACTTCAGACTGCGTCCGAGTGGGTTGCAGCCATGCAATCTTGTGAGATACAACGCCACTAAAACGCAGACGTGACTATTTACCGTCATTAAGAGCTCGCTCACAATGTCTAGGCTCCTACTTTTCGGAATGTGTCCTTGGATTATACCGACTGCCTTCATTTGTTAGGAATAGATATATCCTGGAAACAACTTTGAGCGGTTCATTGACATCAAGGCTAAGGCTGCTGCAAGGAAACTTGGTGTCCTTGCAAAGGTGTGACGGTACTTCACACCGAGGCAACTCTTTACCTTGTACAAAGCTCATGTTCGGCCGTGCGTAAAATACTGTTCGCACATTTGGGAAGCCGCAGCCAAAGTTCTGCAAGGTTCATTGGTAACCCAGATTTGGTTAAGACCAATCTGCAAAGCCTTGAGCACAGGCGCGGAGTAGCCAGCCTCTCGGTCTTCTACAGGGCACATTTAAGAGAATGTGCAGAGGAATTGTTTGAAATAATTCCCCCATCTCCGTTTCTACATCGAACGACACGATGCACGGCGAGTATTCTGCATCTTTTTGTCGTGAACATCCTGCTGGTACGGACGACGCGGTTTGCCTCATCATTCGTTATACGCACCGGCAAGGACTGGTAGGTATAACTTGCCTGTGTCGACGTTCGCGCACGCCTATTATATCTTCAAGAAAAGAGTGAATAGGCTTTTACTAAGTTAATATGCTCACTACCTTGGACCACATCTCCACTTACCATCAGGTGGGATTTTGGTCAAGCATTAAGTTATTTGTGTAAAAAAAGTGGTTATACGCAAATTGAAAAGTAATTTAGTTATTTGTATTACACTTACGTCCGGTCATCAGTAGGTCACCAGTAGGTGACAGCAGTAGATGATTATTCGTAAATATTTTATTCTACATTCTATGTGCCTTTTCCTCCAATACAATAAGGAAATCTAAATTGTAATTCTTTATCAAAATTTAACATTTTTATTTATTTACAAAAAAAAATATTATTTGATAATTTTCCTAATTTTTTTTTATATTATTATCGCTAACTCGGACCCACACTATCATACAGCGAATTTAATACAGGAATCCAATAGCAAAATATATTATAACATTAGCTATGTGTCATTGATTGAGTAGGGTAACTAATTTATCTAAAACCCCAATGTTTTAAATATTATAAATATGTATTGGTACACATTAATTTAATAAAAGATTTATTGACGGTTAAGTCTCGTTGTTAGACCTACTTACATTTTTTTAATTAAGGCTTCTAGTTACCTACACTGACATCTGTTGTTGATTAGCAGAACTAATTAACTGCAAAAACATAAATTAAAAAAAAAGTTGGTACACATTGATATTTTTGAAGAAATAAAGTATATTTCCGATACTAAAGAGTCTCTTATGTCCTTCTATCGGGCACTTTCAGTATTTCTTGCTGTTATGTGGTGTATCAAAAAGTCCTATTTATTGATATCTCGGCTTTTAAGCGACGTATCGTGATAAAACATACACCAGATTTTAAGTTAGACCACCAGTAATACAACTGTGAAAACCGCACTCAATTTTATCCAGTGGTTTTGGCGTGATGCGGTGTCAAACATACAGACAGACAAGATTTTTAAAAATGACAGATTTGCAATCTATTGCTCCTATATAGTCCCCTGATATCAAATTTTCTTAAATATCTTCAATGTACAGACATTATCGAGTTACAATTTTATTATATACTAGCTTTTACCCGCGACTTCGTCTGCGTGGACTTGAGAATAATTAGTAATTAAAAAAGATCCCGGCCAAATGCGAATTTTTTGGCACCGAGGCTTTTGTACAAACTTACAGAACCGAACATAAGAGCAATATTAAATTATTTAGTTAACAAACTTAACTTTGTCACTGTAAAATTTTCGTACCATTTATATGGACATACCGATCAATGAACCAAATAAGTTTTTTTGGAATGATACCTCCACGCATTCCTGAGTAAATAGGGTCGACAAACAGACAGACGGACGGACAACGAAGTGATCCTATAAGGGTTATGTTTTTTCTATTGATTCTATTGTTATTGAACAAAACCCTGAAAAAATTATGTAAAAATTATATATACGTAACAGCACATACGTAAAAGCAGACCAAACAATAATTATAACCTTTAAGCCTACTTTCCAAACTAAATTATACCCTTAATCTGAAGAAACAGATCCATCTCCGACTCTCGAACGCCCTGATCCTGACGATCATGCACCCTGTTCTTTGATACGGGATATGAAAAATCTGTGAGCCAAATTTCATCTAAATTCATTTAGCCGCTTTAGCGAGGGTAAAAAATTGTAATATACGTAATATACGCTTAAGAAATATTAGTTGGATTTTATATACGTACACCATCAGATCCTAAATTGGTCAATGTTATACTGGTTTCGCTTTGTCAACGTTACCAACAACAAATATTTTTAAAACTGTTAGTCCCACCTATTCTGGAGTTGCATATTCTGTCTCTAAAATACACCACCAGACCCTGAATTGGTCAATGGACTGGTTTTGTAATGTCAATATGAAGAACTTAAATTATCTCTAAAAACGGTTCTATTATTTCCATCAATTCAAGATTTACATATTTAGTCTCCAACACAACCCATGGTCATACACATTTATTTTCTATTCTAAGATCGCACCGTGGTGGCTACATGAGTCACTCAAGGACGTCTTGCCCCTCCACATTTGACTGCCTGAGAGCTAAACGCTTCTGCAGAAAGAGTCAAAAGAGCCCCCCTAAGTGTCTGGGGAGTTTTGCAATCGCGGTAACAGCTAGATTTACGGTAATGAAAGGATCTCTTACCCGACAGCAGGGCCCGCCTCTCTGGGAGACTCTAGTTCTCCTGGGTTTATTCCTGAATGACTTGGGATTTTTGAGTGTAATTTCCAATTACGCAAGGCCGAGCTTTTCGTCCAAGTACAAAAGAAAAGAAAGAAAGAAATAATGTAATGCCATACGTACGTTTCAGAAGGAACTCATTAAGCAATGAGCAGTGAGTAAGCACTCACTGCTGATTCTGGATGAGACAGCATGCCTGCAGCATTACCATAAGATTAGTTTATTTAAACTGCCATTTATGTATATAGTTCGATACATCTTAATTCTAAGCTCTTCTAGATCATAAACAACTCTCTTTAAAATTTATAGAATTAATCATCTCCATAATTTATTATTTTTTCATTTTTGTTTTCTTTATTGGATGACAATGCATGGGTGATGCCTTTAGTCTGATCACGGACGACGCTTTTAGATTAGTCATCCATGGAGAACGATGAAAATTTACCATGAAGTGGCTCGTCTGCATTTATGCGCCTATGGGTACGCAGACAGGTACACAGTAGTAGAGAGATACTTACCAAGTTCCAGGGATAGTCGGGACGAAATTCAGTCTGAAAGAGAGGCCATGGAGGCTCGTATGAATCTCTAACTTCAGACTGCGTCCGAGTGGGTTGCAGCCATGCAATCTTGTGAGATACAACGCCACTAAAACGCAGACGTGACTATTTACCGTCATTAAGAGCTCGCTCACAATGTCTAGGCTCCTACTTTTCGGAATGTGTCCTTGGATTATACCGACTGCCTTCATTTGTTAGGAATAGATATATCCTGGAAACAACTTTGAGCGGTTCATTGACATCAAGGCTAAGGCTGCTGCAAGGAAACTTGGTGTCCTTGCAAAGGTGTGACGGTACTTCACACCGAGGCAACTCTTTACCTTGTACAAAGCTCATGTTCGGCCGTGCGTAAAATACTGTTCGCACATTTGGGAAGCCGCAGCCAAAGTTCTGCAAGGTTCATTGGTAACCCAGATTTGGTTAAGACCAATCTGCAAAGCCTTGAGCACAGGCGCGGAGTAGCCAGCCTCTCGGTCTTCTACAGGGCACATTTAAGAGAATGTGCAGAGGAATTGTTTGAAATAATTCCCCCATCTCCGTTTCTACATCGAACGACACGATGCACGGCGAGTATTCTGCATCTTTTTGTCGTGAACATCCTGCTGGTACGGACGACGCGGTTTGCCTCATCATTCGTTATACGCACCGGCAAGGACTGGTAGGTATAACTTGCCTGTGTCGACGTTCGCGCACGCCTATTATATCTTCAAGAAAAGAGTGAATAGGCTTTTACTAAGTTAATATGCTCACTACCTTGGACCACATCTCCACTTACCATCAGGTGGGATTTTGGTCAAGCATTAAGTTATTTGTGTAAAAAAAGTGGTTATACGCAAATTGAAAAGTAATTTAGTTATTTGTATTACACTTACGTCCGGTCATCAGTAGGTCACCAGTAGGTGACAGCAGTAGATGATTATTCGTAAATATTTTATTCTACATTCTATGTGCCTTTTCCTCCAATACAATAAGGAAATCTAAATTGTAATTCTTTATCAAAATTTAACATTTTTATTTATTTACAAAAAAAAATATTATTTGATAATTTTCCTAATTTTTTTTTATATTATTATCGCTAACTCGGACCCACACTATCATACAGCGAATTTAATACAGGAATCCAATAGCAAAATATATTATAACATTAGCTATGTGTCATTGATTGAGTAGGGTAACTAATTTATCTAAAACCCCAATGTTTTAAATATTATAAATATGTATTGGTACACATTAATTTAATAAAAGATTTATTGACGGTTAAGTCTCGTTGTTAGACCTACTTACATTTTTTTAATTAAGGCTTCTAGTTACCTACACTGACATCTGTTGTTGATTAGCAGAACTAATTAACTGCAAAAACATAAATTAAAAAAAAAGTTGGTACACATTGATATTTTTGAAGAAATAAAGTATATTTCCGATACTAAAGAGTCTCTTATGTCCTTCTATCGGGCACTTTCAGTATTTCTTGCTGTTATGTGGTGTATCAAAAAGTCCTATTTATTGATATCTCGGCTTTTAAGCGACGTATCGTGATAAAACATACACCAGATTTTAAGTTAGACCACCAGTAATACAACTGTGAAAACCGCACTCAATTTTATCCAGTGGTTTTGGCGTGATGCGGTGTCAAACATACAGACAGACAAGATTTTTAAAAATGACAGATTTGCAATCTATTGCTCCCTTAGAGTAATAATATATACTATAGAGCGCGAGTATTACACAAACGGCATCGTACGCATCGTAGGCAGATGATCTATAGATACGTATATCGATGCGTGTATGACATATAGGGATGTATCAATTACGTGCCGATCGGCAACGAGGTATCGATAAGTTATTTCGATAAGTTATCTTATTTCCTACTATTAAACGAGATTTTTTTGTATAAATATGTATGTTTATTTGTATATTTGTTTCTAATCACTTTCTCGATAACAGTACTAACGATTTCGATTTTGCAATGTAATGGTTTACGAGGGCAACTAACCGATCTAGCTAGGTCTCATATCTGGGAAAATTCGTTTTCTCTATTTTCACATAAGCAAGCTCATTTGCCCAGGTACTTATTACACCATTTGTTGTACTACAGTACATTAGTTATACCAATGGCACCCACAATACCAGATTCTCCTAGTGGTGGGGCTATGAGTGTGATCTATATTGTTGGTTATTTAAAATACGAAAGTCACTCAGTTTTTTAGTTTTGCACGAGTATTCTTGTTATTTAGATAGTAAATTTTTATGGTACAAACAACCGAAGAAAATATAGACATAGACTCAATTAAATAAATGAATAAGCAGTTTAGACGTGATATTATTATATAACATTCCATAATTTACGTTTACGCTAGAGATAATGATACCGATATTAATGCTGATACATCGGCCGTTATATATCAACCGATACCGTTATCGAAAAAAGTCTTAGAAAAACGTCTTTTTCAATGCTGCCTCATACTAAATGATTTACAGTTCGTCTGCAAATAATTCAAATAATCTTTGCTTTTAAAAAATAATGACGTTATGTAGCAAATTGATACTTCCTTTGATAAATATTAATATTTTTGTAATAAATAAAATATAATTCATTTTATTTTTACACTCTTATTTGCTGTTTAGAGATTAGGCAAACCTCTTTTTATCCTCTAGCAGTTAGGATCATTTGATATCGGTATAGCCAATAATTTATGGCAATAATCGCATCGGCAAAATCCGTTCCATACAAAGTATATTAAATATCGACTACAGCGTTAGTCACGTACATCACTAGAGTCTCGCGTGGGGAGCGCTACGGGAGCGTGGGTGAGCGCGGTGCGCGGGCGGTCTTGTGCTTGCCCGCCCCTCACCCCGCGATGCGAGATATGTTTTCATAAAAATAAATACAAAAATCAACTTACCGATGATATGTGATACTGGATTTCAATTTTGTGTGTTTCCTACTATCGTTTTTGCAAGATGGGACTGCACATTTGACCATTTTGATAGGTAAATATTTAAAAATCTCTCTAGAACCGCACACCGCTAGCATTCAATTACGACTACAAGCGCTCGCGGCGGGAACGTCGTGTTGTTCTCACCCGTGCCTACTGTTCCCACTTCGTTGCTCGCGCTCTATAGTATATATTATTACTCTAAGATTGCTCCTATATAGTCCCCTGATATCAAATTTTCTTAAATATCTTCAATGTACAGACATTATCGAGTTACAATTTTATTATATATATAGATATAGATAAGCTTCTTACCTGAAAATATGATCTGCTAGGAATCGCTGCTAAAGGATCATCTATATTATAATTTAAAAATAAGATATATTATACTTTTTCAAATATTCCTGTGTAGGAATGCACTTTTAACCCCCGACGCAAAAAAGGGGTGTTATAAGTTTGAAGTGTCTGAGTATCTGTCTGTGGCATTCTGACTCCCAAACGAATGGACCGATTATGATGCAGTATTTGATTGAAAGCTGACGTGATTAAGATGGTTTTAGCTATGTTAAGTTTACATATAACTGTCCAGGTTTTATTTAAATTTTAAAATTCATAGTTATTATTTTATGTTATTGCTCTCCTTTTCAGGTGGAGGAGTTCTCGCTCACACAATCATAGGCATAGAATACAACACTGCTACTAACGAAACTCGGTATCTAATATTGGATCCGCATTACACTGGCGCAGACGACCTCACTACAGTAATCAGTAAGGGCTGGTGTGGCTGGAAAAACGCAGACTTCTGGAATAAAACAGCACATTATAATCTGTGCTTGCCACAGACAAAGCCAGCCATATAAAACTATAGTCCGTGCGCTGTAGCATGATGCGGGTGACAGTTGTCTATATGACGTTGACATCCTGTCAGTACCATACTAAATACTTCTATGGCGTTACGTTATACGCAAGACTTTACTTAATGTTTCTTTCCAATAGGTTTTATTTGTAGATTAGAACATTCTGGTTGGGTTTAATTTACTTCAATAATTAATGATTTAATATATTACGAATGTGGTACAGCTGAAATACTAAGCCATAATTTGTAAATCGCAGTAACTTTCAAGAGTGAAACGAAACGTTATTGAAACTGTCACCCGCACCATGCTACAGCGCACAAAGTATAGTTGAGTTTAGTTGTAGCTCCACGACAATCAACAGTGACCACATTTAATAGTGTGTTGAAATTGGTCTGTTTTAAAATGTTTTAATATCGACAAATTTCTGTGATATCTATTGTGTTAAGCTGCACTAATACAAAACTGCATTCAAGTACATATTTAGAGTGAATTAATGTATTGTAAGTATGTGATATGTTATGTATTGCTCAACTTACGCACTTGTTTTAACAAACAAAAGACAATATACAGAGTGAATTTTTCAAGATTTAGTTTTTTTATCAAAATCGGCCTCGAGACTCCTTTGAACACTTTTCGCTATTCCTCATAGTTTCGAATTTGGCTATCCACGACCATTTGAAAAATTTAGCCTGTATAACATTGTGATGATTTTAGAAACCCGCTAGATTTTTTTTCCAGGCCATTTTTGCGATGGATACTAAAAGCATTTTACCCTTATTTATAATCATATAATTTATGTACATCCATAGATATTATCTAATTAATGTTTTTACTAATGACACCCAAGAGCAACTAATAAAAAATGTCCCTAGAACAAAGGAAAATTAAATAATTTTCTACATACTAAGTTATTTGTTGTTCTCTTAGCAAAAATACCCTTTATGTAGTCAAGAGTAAAATTAAAATAACTCGTTTACTAAAACGAATAACAACATCGAAAACCGAGCTTGTATATATTTGCATATATAATTGAAATAGTCATGTGATGATAGCATAACTTCATTATGTAATCAACAACACGCCTTGCCTATTTGACGAGCGCGGTTGAAAATACAGTGGAATCTCGATAACTCGAATCACGTTAAGTCGTAATCCTTAGTCGAAAAAAATGCCATTCCCTTCTGCTGAACTTCTAATTACGCAGTATCTCGAATTTTTTATCATTTCTCTTGACATTCGAGCTATCAAGATTTTACTGTATTCTAAAACAAAGTGCAGAAAGTTTGTACATAGCGCAGACTATTATTGGTTCGTGGCGTTGGTGCTCTAAAATAAAATATTTGCGGTATTTATCCGCTAATAGGTATGAGCCACTATACATTGCAAAAAATGTCTACACTCTATGGGTTGAATATGTTAGTTTAATTTGCATTTTTTATTATATGGGATGTGTGTTAACATGATAGCACCAGAACTAATTTAGTTAATTTGTAATAAATATTAATTAACTTTTCTATGTTATATGCATTTTAATTATTGTAACAGACTATCGAAAGCATGTAAGTTGAATGATATTGTTATATTTTGTACCAATTAAATTATGATACAACAAAAAATGTATTATCATTATTCTTCTCATTTATACTGAATCGAAAGAAAAAACCAAAGTAGTTTAGTTAACAGTTTTATTTACATTAATATAATATTAATACACAGTAACTTATTACTACTTAATGTCAATATGTACTTATTACTATACATTACTTACATTTAAATCACAGAAAAAAACAGTGTTATTTGGGCAAATGCAGTAGCAAAAATTTATAAACGAGAAGATAATTTAATAAAAAAAATAAAACCGGCCAAGTGCGTGTCAGGCCACGTGCAATGTAGGGTCCCGTAGTTGTAAGCTCATCGATTATTACTCATTAACTACTTAAATGAACCTAGCCGAGATAGTTTTCCTTTCAAATTCATTTCTTCTCACTTGTCCAACACCTACCATTAAGCTGGTGGAGGGTGGAAACTTGTAACCAAAATTAGCAAAGCTGAATATTTCGCAAACCCTGAATCGAAAAATACCCACGTTTGACTACGGAACCCTAAAAAAAACTTAGTGTAAAAAGTTGGTGTACAACAATTTTATGCCACTTACATATTATATTGTTTACAATATTTCCTTTTTAGTAGGCCTATGCTGGTAATTATTAAATACTTCGCAATATAACTACCAACTTTTTTTTGCAAAATATACAGAAAATTAACGCCTTCCACATAGTGAAATTGTTAAGGAAGTATGTGGGAGACCCACGAAATTCACATCATGTTAAATGATACAGGTACAAGGTAATGTCGATTTGAGCTATTTCAGCACAATCATCTTTCTACCACACGTTTTTGCATCTGAAAACCTTAAGAATGTATAAAAACACTAAGAATGTATAAAAAAATTAAATACAATCTTATTTCAATTTCTGATATTATTTCAAGTAACCTAATCAATTAAATAAAGAAATTATTGATAAGTTTAATAAATAATGAAACAGATGTGTTCCTTTTTAATAAAAACTATTATTCTGAATAAAAATCTAAATCGATTTAGAGGGTCTAAATCGATTTAGATTCAGAATGCTTTTCACTATTTTCTATGTTTCACATTTAAGCAACTTTTTTAATTAGCACACTTTGTAAACACATCATACATGATTTAAAGTCCTTATTATATGTATGACAGCTGCATAAATTATAAAAGAATTAATTTTACTAAAAAGGTGGACCTTTTCATTGGATCATCGCCAAACTTACTAATTCTGTCGTTGAATCAAGTTGTTTCAAACATAACTGCATTTTGCAACTAAGATAGCTACAGGTACAGTAGATAGGTACAGAAATAGCTAAGCAGTCTTTCAAAATATCATTACATCTACGGTCCCTGGCCAAATTATTAGACGCACTATAAGATTTTATGTAAAATAGTAATTATAAGGTGATACTAAACAGCTTAATGTTTTTTTACTAGACACCTGTACAAAAATGCAAACACAGTGCGTATTAGACGCACTTATTAAACCAAATTATTAAAGGCCAGGGACTGTATTATAATATTTGAAGCAAAACCATAACTCCCATTTATTGAACCATAACAAATATATCTACATAAGACTTTTTAAAGACAATCTATTCAAAGTCCATTAAAATTCAAAACGCTGAGAATAAAGCTAATAATTCGTATAACAATAGTTTCGCATTACAAAAATATTTTACGTTTCATACTTAGCACTGTTTCAAACATAATTATTAGGTTTTCTCACACATGCATTTTACCTAAATCACACAAGATTTTTTACTTTTTATTAGATTCATAATGAAGACCAATACAGAAAAACATTTCATTTCTTTTGAAGATAAAATAACTGATTGAACTAACCTTTATGTAACTATAGAATTTCTAAATCACAGTGCCGAATCTGAGGAAACTTTTTCTGTAAAAAAAATTAAAATGTTAGTATAATGTGTGAAAAACCAATTAAAAAACAATACGCTGACACACTATTCCAATATGCGCTACTTGAAATTACCAACGACCAAGCTCCAAGAGCAAACATTTATTTGGCATTTATCTGCTCCAAATGGAATTCAAACCCGGGACTCTGCATTCAATTGCCTAACTAGGTGCCTCAGTTTGATCATGGAAGATGTTAATTATATGTAAGTAAAATTAAGATCTTACCCTGAGCTTCAATTCTATCCTATCAATCTCTCCACCCAGCATGTCGACTATATTCTCTCCATGTTTCAAGAGGAACGCTTCTACGTCGTCAATTGTCTCGATTTTCTTCATATCCTTAAATAATTGTTTATTAACATCAGGCGTCGGTTACAAATGTTACAAGTTACAGCCGATAGGCGATATAAAATTAATTGTAGTATAAGTTATAACTATAAACACAGAACAGAAGACATAATTAGTAACATAATTGTTATAATTTACAATTTTGCTGCAACCCTCACTGAATGATGACGCGGTATTTTACTATTTGATTGTCCGAACCAATTTACGATAAATATTATAATACATAACAAGAATGCAGACAAAATTGTCTTACCTCTAGTAAGGCGTTCAGATCGTGTTTTTCTAAATATGATCTCGTAAGCGCTCTTCCATCGAAGTCTACTTCAGCCTAAAACAGAAACAAAATAAGTAGGTATTTATGATTTGTTAGATACCTAAAACCAGCTTCCAAAAAGTTATACCTTATATCTGATGAGATTACTTCCGATGTCTATGCCCTTAACGTCGTGAATAGCTCGTATCATAAAATCTCTTTCCAGTACACTGTTTATTTCGTCTAATTGTTCCTGTGGTATCGATCTGAAAGGCATAAGAAAATTCAGCTTATTAAGCAAGCTCTTTAGTTTACTCAAGGTCAATGATCAACAATGCAAGGAAGTCATAGTCTTCACAACCTATGCATATAACTTAATTTGACTACTGAGTCGCATTGACTGAATGGACCAATTTAAATGCCACGATTTGAGCGCGCGTTAGCCCTGTCCTAACGCCATACATAAATCAATGTTCTAGCCTTAGAGTGTATTCAAACACCTTCGTTATTTTACATACAAAGTTTACACCAAATCTACACTTACATATCTTCCAATATCCACTTCTATTACAGTACGGCCGACGTATCTTGGCGCGTCTGAACTTCTCGCAGAAGGCTGCGCAAACATAACTCGGCAGTGCTCGTCAGTCTCAGTCACACGTTATCATGCTCGTGTCGCTATCTCTGTCTTACATGTGTTAAAGTTCGCAAAGCCTATGTTCAGACGCGCCAAGATACGTCAACCGTACTGTACTAGGGATGCACATTGAAAAAAAAACATTGATGTTTTTTTCGATGCAATGCATCGCATAGTGGTTAATATCGATGTTTCAAAAAATACATCGATGTTTTTATACATCGATTGTTTATATTTTTAGTAGCGTTGGGACTAAAAAAAAAGGTCGTCGGCAGGTGAATTTGATGTCCAAAAACTAAGGAAACGCTTTATTTTCTTTAGGTTTGCCTCTTCGATGCATCGAATAAAAAACATCGATGCTTACTCGATGTTGACGTATTAAAAAACATCGGATTAAATCGATGTTTCCATACTTTACATCGAGTGTTACATCGAACTTCGATGTATATCGTGAATCCCTATACTGTACTTATCCTCCAACATCTCGTACCTGCCAACAAGCGCGCCAACATTACTAAGTATAATAAACGAGGCCACGCCCCCCAGCAGCGTGCCGACGAGCAGACTGCCCACCGCGTCGGGCAATGGATTGCCAGTGTACTGCGACACCGCCATGCACGTCCCCGCCACTATCACGCCCGCCACCGCCGCCGTGTCTTCCAGCAGCACCACGTTCACTGACGGGTCTGAACTGCGCATTACTGCGGACGACGGTCAAATGTTGCATTGTAATATAATTATATAATCAACTATACTAAACGCAAAGACTCGTGGCAGGCGGAGTAATAAAATGTGCAACGCCTGCCACGAGTCTTTGCGTTTAGTATAGTAGATACTAGTTGAAGTCGGTTTTTTTTTGTTAAAATTTTATATTATTTTAACTAGCTGAAAGCCACCGTTCGGCGGTTGACTCAAGAAAGAGGGTGGTAGCTATCCAGGCTGAGCCATGGAGAAATAATGGTCTTAATGAACTATTCAAATCAATAATACCAATATAATCCTTCCGAAGGACCCTATCAACAGCGGGGCGAATTTAGTCGCCTCTTACGACATTCGCTTTGACATCATAATTGTGTACCTAGTTGTATTATATTAAACAAACATATTTGGATTTGTATCCTTCAAGGACTCAAGCTATGTAGCTGGACATTACTTAGATATTTATTGCAGATTTTTGCAAAAATACAATACCACAATATAAGACATAAAATGAAATAGATAGATATGATAAACGATAAAAACAAAATCTTACTGTATTCATAAAGGGAGACATTTGCTTCTTTAGCGCCTTTCCGTATCGCGCTCAATGCAACCATTAAAGTGGCACCTTCCGAGACCACTGCCCCGCCCAGAACGAAGTATGCCTTAAACAACGTTATATCTTATTAACATTTTACTAGTCTTATTCATTTTACTGTATCGCAGTGTCGAAAGACAATATAATGCGGGTTACTTGCTGTCTTTTAGTCAGCTTTTAGAGTTACTGATATTCTTGTGCGATGTTGACTACTAACCATCGGATTCAGAAGGCTCAGGACCGGTCAGAGTGGCACAAGTTAGGGCAGGCCTATGTCCAGCAGTGGACCTCCAAGGGCTGATGGATGGATGGATGGATGAACCATCAGGTAATCCGTTGTAAAAAAAATGATTTATCCTTTATAGTAATAGTATTTTTTTATAATTACCCAGTAGAAATCGTGAAGGGGTTGGGGATCCAAGATTCCCGTTACTCCGTGGTAAAACGACAGTCCACAGCCGACGCAGAAGATACCCACACCTGATATCAATGAAGACACATAGCGCATATTTGTGTATCCGTAAGGGTGGTCTGGATCTGCAATCTATTAATTAATAAATGTACAAGTATATTATCACTGATGTGAAAATTCATAAATAGAAAATTCATATTGAAATAAAACTTCTATATCAATGTGGAGATGGGGTAACAAAAAAAAGCTATGTTTTCTTGCAATGCTTTTTTCTTGTAACATTCGATCTGTGTGTATGATATCAATAAAGTAAGTTATAATAGTTAAAATTTGGTATAGTTAAATCAGAAAAAAAAGTAAAGAAATTCCACTTCATATGTACATACACCAATTAATATGCGCTTACTTTTTTTGCAGGACAGAAAAACGTCTGTTGAACTAGTATTGTGTATGTAAAAAGCTAGATACCAGGTTATCTAATATTTTTTTGGGGCTGCAATTATTTATATGTATCACGAGGTATGTATTCGAAAGAGGATAGGGTTCATTGGGATTATTGCCAGAATATGTAGTTTTTTATCTATATATAAGATTTGATTGTTTGTTTGCATTGAATAGGCTCCGAAACTACCGAACCAATTTGAAAAATTCTTTCACTGTTGGGAAGCTACACTATCCCCGGGGGACATAGGCTATATTTTTTTTACTATTTTTCCCGAAGCAAAGCGAGGGTGATTTCCTGGTATATTATATTTTAGCTTAAACATACCTGAACAGATTTATGGATTCCATAGGCTAAAATTAGCTGATTAACGGTATCAGCTAGGGAATGGATGCACTCTGAAAATAAACTATGGGATCCAGTGTAGAACCATGCACATAGCTTAAATACGAAATTACAACCATTTCTGTAAAAAAAATTAAACAAAAAGATTTATACAGGTATGGAGAACAAATTAAATTGCATCCGTCCCTTATCCAGACGATTGACATTACAGTAACCAGGTCAATTATTTACTGTGGTGTATAAATAAAAAAACATACATTCCAATAGCAGTCAAAACCACTCGACCCGATGTGGTTCTCAAACCTACTTCCTCCACTCCATGTTTAAGACGAGTATGGCTCATTTCCCTCCTATAATTTCTGAGCCTTCTTTTAACAGTAAATACATCTGAAAAAATAATAATAGCACTTAAAAATAACTCTTCAAAGGATTTTATCAGATCTCTTAACATCTTAGGATTTTATGTCTAGTCAGGCCTGTCAAATGTTTCATATGTATCAGTAACAGTACTTATTTAAGAAGAAATTGTGCTATTTACCCTGTTCATATCTTCTTCTATCTAACTCTCTTCTTAACAGTTCTTTTTCTAGAGAATCTTTGGATCCCCAAACCTGAAATATTTATCTTCTTTTACGCAAAAGCAAATAAAATTAATCCAATTAGAGTATTTTAATACTATTGTATTAATAAAATATAAACAAATCATTTAAAATCAGACACCATCACTTAAAAAAAGTTAACTTAGTATTCTAATTGATTATTTTTATTCATTACATTATTATGTTACATGTTGTACTGTTACTTTAAAGTCAGGTTTAAAAAAATTGTGGGTGAACTTCTTTTTAGCCCATACCTCCGATTGATGTGAATTTGTGTATACTTAAGTATTTCGATGTGTTGATAGTGAATATCATAAGCAAAATACCCGCATAATAATATTTAATTTTCAAGGTCACTTTGAAAATACATTATTTTTAATTTTTCATGTTTATTTGGCAAAATATTGATTTTTTTGGCTAACAGGAAGTTTATCCAAAATTATTACATACCTCTATAGCTTTCGCTTCAACATCTTTTCTATAATAAACTGTTATTGGTGGTTCAGATTCATATGGAGACCGACGAAGAACTTTAGGCAATGTTTCTAGATCTGATTGCTTCAATAAATACTCAGTCATTGCTCTCATTGGGGTTATGAAATTGCGCTCCGTGTATGAGGCTGAGAAGTCTATTAAGAGCCTTTTCTTTACTGAAACATGTATTTTCATACTTAGGTGTAACTCCAATTACACAGAATAAAGTAAAATTTTCATTTATTAACAGTTATTATAATTTTACATTTTAGAATACTGTAATTCAAAGATAATATGAAAATTAAAGTATACTTGGAGGGGCAACTGGCTGTTGAGTACCCGACCCAGCTGACGAACTCTTTTCAATTGTCACTTTAGTAACAACCTTATCCTTGTCTGTCTCTGTTTTGACAACAATGTCTCCCAAAGTCTTCTGCTCTATTAGCTTTTGTGATGGTTGGTCACCTCCAGCCAACTTGGCAGCGAACTCTTTAGCGTCTTGAGCTTCACTTTTGTCATAAAGATAGGATGAGGTATTGACATGTCTAAATATTATACTATTGGTCTTAGGTAGTAAACTACCGCTATTGCGAAATACTTGACACGCACTGATACATAATGAATTAAAATTCTTTGATTGAATGTATTGTCGGCCTAATTTTCTATAAAATGTAGTAGCAGCCGTGGGTAACATGATCATCTTTACAATGTTGGAGATATAAACTAAAAATCTGTATTTTTTGTTTTTATAAGAACACACTAATAGCACATGGTTGAAACGTAATGCTTAATAAACTAAACTTCAGTAACGTTAAACTATATTTTTAATTAAAAATAAAATATTCCCACAATATTTATATTTATCGACAAGTTAAATGACATTATTGTGACATTTGCTGATTTAAACATGTAACAAATTATTAATGACATGTGTCATAAAATGTCATGAAGCAAACCATAGAACACTTCTGATTATGGTGTTGGCGTAAGTCATGGATGTATTATTCTAACTGGGTAATTTTGTAGATGTACCTGAGGACGGATGACGTCATAACCTAAGGACCATTTTTCTATTGTGTCCATGTTATCTATAGTCCCAAGATATATCATTCGATTATGATTTTTTATAATGGTATAAAATCATCTAAGATGAATATTATCATGGATTTATTATTGTAACTGGATGAGTAATTTTGAAGAGGTACCTGAGGACGGATGACGTCTGAGATGAATATTATAAGTAACGTAATTGTGTGATAGTTTGCAACACTGCGACAAATATTTAATGCAATTTTTCAGTATGGTGATTACGGTCATCGGGGATTTCTGAAGAATGTGGTAGTTGTTTTTGTTTGTGTTGCTTAACATGTGGTGCTGTTATGTTGTCAATTATCAGTGAGAAAATTACAATAAAAACAACTGCAATATTTTAAATTCACTAATTTTGAAGAATAAGTAAGTGTGGACACCCTACTATTATGAAGGACAACCTCAATACGGACTGTGATTGGTCGAATAGTCCTTAAGATATGACGTCATCGAACTTCAGGTACCTCTACAAGGTCAGTGATCCAGATAGTGTAATATTTATATCCATGAATATTATAAGTACCGTAATTGTGTGGTAGTTTGCAACACTGCGCCAAAAAGTTAATGCAATTTTTCAGAGTGGCGATTACGGTCATCGGGGATTTGTGAAGACTGTGGTCATCGTTTTTGTTTGTGTTGCTAAAAATGTGGTGTTGTACTCTAATCTTGTTAATTTTAGAACTTTTAGTTTAGAACTTTCTTCCAAAATCCTGAGTTTCAATGTTCCAAAAATTCGTACGAGACATACATGGAAAAGCCTATTCACCAGTCAACATAAAAATACAAACTATGCTTGAAACTAGGGATGCACGATATACATCGATATTATCGATTTAATCCGATGTTTTTTTAATACGTAAACATCGAGTAAGCATCGATGTATTTTATTCGACGAATTGAAGAGGCAACCCTAATCACAAAATCCACCATTAGGCCATTAGGCTAATGTTGAAAAGCGTTTCCTTAGTTTTTGGACATCAAACTCACTGCCGATGACCTCTTTTTTTAGTCCTAACGCTACTAAAAATAAAAACAATCGATGTATAAGAACATCAATGTATTTTTCGAAACATCGATATTACATCGATGCCACTATGCGATGAATTGCATCGAAAAAAACATCGAGGTTTTTTTTCAATGTGCATCCCTACTCGAAACTCACTAGTCAATCAACGATATAGCAAGTACAATAATAGATTGTCTGTGAGATTTAGTAACATTTATATTTTATTTTATCCCGATAGAATAATATATCCATGGCGTAAGTGCTCAGCCAAAGGGTGAATTCGCGTTTTTGTATTATATTGTTGGTTTTTTTTAAAAGTATGTGGAAATGCGTGCAAAACCTTAAAAAAAATTAGCAGATAAAATTTCCTTTCTAAGCCTACAAAAGTCCTCAAAATTCGCTACGCAAATCAAAAGATATTGGAGTCGTAAAATAATTTATACGAAATGGTAATGATATGAGCAGCATGGTAATGACTTTTATTTAACGGTAATGATTTTTTGTTGATGGTAATGACAAAAAGCAAATTTAATTTTATAACTTAAGTAATAAACGATTATTATAATGAGTGATAGATAGAGAAATGTTGTGGAAAAGGAATAGGAGTGAGATAGGTATTAGGCGCTACTAATAACGAATCATCTTAATAACATAGAACATAAAATTAATATAAAGACCCATTTTTAAATCTCAAGAAATCTTACACTTAATCTCAAGAAATCTTACACTTTTTCTCATATTAAATTTTTGGTAATCAACAGCCACCGTTTAAACTTTGATCTGGTTATAATAAAGGCTTTTAAAAGTCAATCTCAAATTCAGAGTAAATGTAATAATTTGATAACTTGATTATCATTGCTTTACTTGACAATTTTTTTACATTTGGAGGACCAACAATATTTTGGACAGTAATAGTGAGGCATTACAAGTATTTGTTAAAGGAGAATGCCCATTTAGTATGGAGAAATGTACTTACTTTAACATTTTTGTGTACTGATAAAAATACCTTTATTTGATTATGTTATCTTAATAAATTACTAACACCTAACTAATACTAACTTTAGTCAATGTTAGTAGTAGGAAATACGAGATTTTAAACAAAATTAATTTGTATTTAGGTTATAGTAAACTCACAGTAATATGGACTCTATGCAAAGAAAGAAAGAAAGAAAGACAGCAAAGAAAGAAAGAAAGGTGCAGGCGTATTAAAGTCGATTGCGTATGTAATGTCGATCTTTTAAGTTTCAAATTCATTTGACAGTCCCCAAACACCATGTAGTTTGTAATGTATTATAATCACAGAACACTATTAGTCCTGGCTGATTATAATAATTTTCTAATTCATTTGACAGTCCCCTTACGTAATCTCATCGTACGTCATCATAATTGAATCAATGCAACCTATTGGCCCGAAGGATCTTAAAAGATTCCTGATTGGCCCTTATCCAAACATAAATGGCCCAATAGTTTTATTTTGTAAAACGGAAGTAAAGTTACTTATTAATTTCAGAAAATTATTCCCAATAAGGATTTTTTAGGAAATAGGGTAAAATACTTGAAATATTTTAATTAAATTTTTTGTCCAAAAATAATTGTGACACAATAATTTTTTTAAAAGTACTGGCTATGAGCATTCTCCTTTCCCAATGGTAAATTATACTGTTTTTTTTTTTTTGTTGTTAAAATCTAAAAGGCTAAAAGAGTTACATATTTCCATAACAGGCGGATAATAACAGGCGGCTCCATAATCTATTGTGCAAAGGGTAAGAAACCTAAATGACTTAAGTGTGCATATATGGCTCCTGCAGAACATCTGAAGCAACTTAATTTCCAAAATGTTAGATTTTTTAACCCTATTTGCTATAACACGTGATATTTGGCAGTGGTGATCCTGAAAGGTTTTAAATTATTCGGAAATATTTTTTCTTTCTCTATAATATTTTCCTCAGTTATATCAAATATGGTGATATTTTCCACATTTTGCTAGATTACACTCATGAATATGTCATAATTTCCTACATTTTCGCCGTGATTCACGGTAGAATTAGCAGTCCTTTTTACTGTAGCACCTACCCCATCAGGAGCACCTTTGCCGTGACCAGCCTCTGTATGCATGTTATCTTCTTTATTTAGGGAAAGTCTTTCGATAGTTCGCTTATCATAAAAAATGAATTTATTACAATACTGCGGCTACTTACTACGGTTGAATCAGTTTGAAAATTTATCGTATTTTGTATGAGCGGAATGATATGTGACCAAACAGGTGAAGCATCATGTCTAAGGCAAGTGCTTGCTGAACAAGCATAGCATAGCGTGTTAGTTATTGCGTTGCAATAGCATGTTCCTTTTCTTCTTTTCTACATATTTTATATTTCTGGTCTTTATGTCACAGTTTTCCGGAGATTTTGAATTAATTAGCGGATCTAAAGAGCCTTCACCGATTTCATCTTTTTCTTTTTCACTTGCTTCAATAAACACTGTTTCAAGAATTTTAGGCATATTATGTATCTTTTTCTTTTTTTCTGTTTATATATTTTTGAAACTTCGCACCATTTCTTCCTTATTAATCCTTAATTGCGCGCAGTCTCTTCATTAATACTTTTGATCTTTTTCTATTTATTCTTTACATATATCTATCTCTTTATTTGTTTCTTTAACCGGTCCATTGCTTTAGATTTTCTTCCCGTAATTTATTTGAGTAAAAAGGGGCAAAATTTAAAAGTTAAGTATGTTTTTTTACTAATCACGTGTAGCTTTTAGTCTTATTGGGGCAGCCTAAAATACTAACCCCAATCCCACGCCAGATGGGTGCCATAAGAGGTGACTAAATCCAGCTCACTGGTGGTAGGGCCCCTCGGAGGGATCATATTGGTTATATTGAGTTTAATTGTTAATGGTATACATTATTACTATTATTATTTCCCCATGGAGTTCACCCGGATAGCTAGCTACCAGCCTTGAGCATGAGTCAACTGCCAAACGACTCGTTGTGTACCAGCTGGGAGCTCAAGAGCCATTGCAGTTCTTTCTTTCTATTTTTCCTCTCTTTTTTGGCCTGCAACGCATCAGTGATGTCTTTGGTGTTGCTGACGTTCATGGCTGACGATAGCCACTTACTATCAGGTGGAGCATTAGCTCGTTAGCCGGCTATTTCCATATAAAAAGCTTTAATCCACGTACAAATATCATGAATTACTGGTTAAAACAGGGCATAATTTGGGTTTTAAATATTAACCAACGATGCGAGTGATTTTAAATTGATTTTAATATGATTTGATCTTAAGTAAGGGTTTCCCCGAAAGAATTTGACCTCTTATTTAATCAAAGTTGCTTTCAAAATTGTCATTACCATTTACACAAAATCATTACCATTTACAAAAAACAAATGGGAATGATGCATATGGTAATGATATTTTTTTCTTTTTTGCTTGAAACTTATTTTAAAAATCATTCATTTAAGAACTCTTTGTGCCATTGAAAATCATGTTCCTATTACACATACGTGTGGAGTAATCAAATAAATGTATAATTTATATTTACCTTGTAAGTGCAATAAATGGCGTTGATTCGAAATCGGGACAAAGTATTGAACGTCGTTGTTTTTCATGAATAAAACTTGTTTTCCTTGCAGCAGTGAAAAGTTAGCCTGTTTCACTTTTAACAATGGACCAGACGAGTAGAACCGAGAGATACTTTACAGCGTAGCCCAAATAACATTTGAGAAATATAACGTTTGACGGTACTGACAAGGGGTTGACGAATTTTCGTGACAAAATTTAAATTGATGTTTTTTACTAGGTCTGCAGTGCTGATTCCATAATATTATATGTTATAATGTACTTAATTATATGTTGTTTCAAAATATAAAATTAAACACGCAATGTATAAGCCAGGTTTTTCAAAAAATATTTTGGAATATCAATATCAGTAATTTTCCTGCAAATGGTAATGATGTTTCGGGTGTGTTATTCAATTTTTTTATATAAATTACTTGAAATTATGTAACCTAATATGTGGGCCCTTATGTAAAAATAAGTATAAAAGCAGTTAGCAAAACAAAAAATTATAAAAGTAGTAAATTAAATTTTTTATCAAGCGGAACATCGCTTGATACGACGTTCGCGAATTCACCCCAAAGCATAGATTTAGTACTAAATCTTTGAGCCAAAGTCAAAAACCATAATGCTTATAAATATTATATACCCTGTGGTTGGATTGGTTTTGGTTTTAGCCATGGAAATATTACTAATTATACTCTATCACAAAGTACTTAAATACTCTATGATAATCTATAGTTTATGGTTAGTTTCGTTCGTTGATCGTTCGTTCGTCATTTGCATCATTTGCATGTCATTTGTGTGGCTTCGTGTTTTTAAAAAGAGGTTAGTGAGAAAGAGAACTTACAAAATTTATTTCAAAATTTGAAATTATACCGTCGTGCTCCCAGAAGTGATATTATAAGAAAATTGGGAATTGAAGAATTATAATCATGCCTACTAGTGGATTCGATCTATACCATATGCAAGACGCCAAAAATAATTTTGACGCTTTACGACCTGCTCCAGTTTGTACCGAAACAAATCAATTTATAGGCCAATGCCAAAACGTTCATGTATCTACAAACTGTTACTATGGATATCACAGCTCTAAAACAACAGCGGCCGAACAGCAGAATGAGGTCGATTACGAAATGCTCGAAATGCCATGCCCTACTATGAAAGAAAAAGAGTCTACTCAAAGAAATACCGCCCGAAAACGAAGTGCTGATGACGAAACATATCCTCAAAACAAGCGACTCAAAGAAGGTATGTTTTGCTTTATTTATCGAAGTCTCATTGAATATTTGTATTTTGGTAGAATAACCTCAAAACATTAAAATTCTTATTCTTGTTGTTATCAAACAACAAATCTACAAACAAAATATTCAATGAGATTGTCAGTAAATACATTAAGATACATAAATATAATTAAATATATTTATTATGGTTGTGATTGTTATTTATTTACGTAAATAGAGTAATGCAATAAGTACAACAGTGTTTACTTAATACCTGATGATATATTAAGGAAGTCTCCATATTTTTTTTTGTAATTCAATCATTCAAATTCAAAGAATTATTCAATATTTATTGCAGTTTCAATAATTTAACTTCTACTACTTCATATTCAAATTGTTAATGATTAAAAATTATTATTGAAGTGATTTTCGCATGACTTGACTATTTGCTTATATTTGCTTTATAAAAATATATCTCATGGTTTTTACAGAGATATTAATATTAACTTTATCACATCTGATTCTAAGAAATATCAACAAATTTAACTTGATATTTAGATCTAAACCCATGATATCATGGGTTAGATATAAGCATTAAATGTAACATGAGTCTGGAAAAAAGATTTATGCTATTATCACTTCAGTTAATGATTATAATATAAACCTGTTGTATTGTTTGTTATAGTTGTATATTTTTATACTGCTTATGAATTATTCACACATATAAGGGCTTAAAAAAATAAAAAAATATCTGTACATTGTCTGTGAACTCATTTATGCAAGTCCTTAATGGACATTCAGTCTGAAATACTGGCTCAGCCAAGCTCTGGGCTCTGATATGTATGGATAGATTATAAAACATATTATTTGCTAAATTTATTTAAGGTTTAATGTTGTTTAGATGTTAAATGTTCAGCTTATTTCTTATTATAGCATGCTTTCACAATCTATACATAATAATGCAGCAGTGTTATCTTCTAAGCAACAATTTCATCTATGGACTGAAGGTAGGTAATGTTCGCTGGATCTGCAATGAGTATATTGGTGTCAAGATCTGATACAATTCTGTACAAAAGGCTAATTATCATAATGCTTGAATTCTTCCTACTCTAACATTACTGGCGTACTTCAGCTGTGCATACCAATATACACTGTCTCTTGCCATTGCAGTGTAAGGTTTCATAGCTTGTAATGTTTCATAGTATATTTGACCAATGTTACCTTAGGAAGAATTCTGGTTTAAATCACATTAAGAAAATTTTCAATTGTATAATTGAATAATCTAGTATAGGAAGTTGTAAATAATGAATTCTTACTATTTATTGTTTTTTTGTTTTTTTTTTCAAATAGATTCAAACAATGTTATCAAAAATTATAATTTATGAATATCTCGGAATAATACTTTTGGCTTTCAGTACATAGTATAAAGTATTAGTTTTATAAAAAAAACTAATGTTGTAAAATGGGTATGTAACAGCTTACTATACACAGTTTGGGTTACTGTATACAAAACAGAACATTTTATGGCAACAGTCCGGAGTAAGAAACTGGCCAGTTAAGAACAGTCAGGCAGTCTGTGGCTAACTGCCCGCTATGCATAGACACTACGCTGAATATGTAAGCATCAAGTAGTCAATACAAAGATTATGTTATTGTAACAATAATGCCACAGGTGCACACTGCACATGCCAATATAAAATTAGTTAATTAATTAAGTGAAACAAAACTAGTGGGATTTTTTTCCACTAGTTCTGTCAACAGGGCAAGTGAGAATAAACAAAATAATGTCACTGCACCGTTTCACACTAGAGGTTAGGAAAAACTACAGAAATTGTTGGCTATACTAAAGATTTACATACGGCATGTACGGCATGTACGGCGCGTACGATGCTCACATATGTGCGATCACCTTAATAGATACCCTAAGTCCATTCATTCTAGATTTCAATGTATGAGCGAAACGGCAATATGTATAATTTTGTAAAACTGCTGCTATGTTGTACCTTTATGTAAGTACATTAAAAAACAACTCCCCCTCCCTCCCCCGTCCGCATCACTCCTTCCCCCTTTCCCATTATACAGTTTTATTTTTATTTTCAAGAAAACTATACAAACTAGACCATTTTGTTTGGGAGAGTTATTTTTTTATGTAGGTAACTACTCACACATAGGTACAACATAGCAGCAGTTATGCTAGTTTTTAATTTTTCTACAACCTACACCTAAATATATATTAATTTAAATTTTTTTCAACAACTACATTAATGCATTTGAGAAAGAAATTAATATAATAGAATGTGTAATCCACAAAATTATTGTAGCAAGATGATATTCTAGTTTATTGAAGAATATATTTAAGTGTATGTTTAAGTAATACATAAAGTCACTTGTTGTAAGATTATTGCGACTTAATTTGCCAACACTGGATTAAATGTGTATTCCAATATATTTCTACTCCATTATTTATAAACAAAATGTTTGTACAAATGTAATGGTTAATTTTTTAATGTAACAGTTATCTTTTTTCTTTTCCTGTCTTCTTTTTAACATTAATTTAAATAAAAATCACTAATACAAATCATGTATTTTAAGTTACATACATTTTGTGACAGTCATTAATCTTACTATTACATAGTAGTAAATTTATTCATGTAAATTGTTATTAATATATTGTGGACATGACGGTATGATAAAACTTGAAAGAAATTACTTCCTATGAAAGGAAAACCTAATTTTGCCAAAACCTAAAATATAATTGAGTTAAGCAAAAAAACGTGTGCATCTGGATTGAGGGCCCACTTTTTTCTTGATGTAGCAAATTGAGATTTATAGGGAATTTAGTTAAAACTAAAAGCAATTTCTTAAACATGAATTAAAGATGTTATGAGCAAATGCTTTGGTCCCTCAGTTCAGAATTCTGTGCCTACATAATGTGGCATAGTATAATTAGTTATAAGTTTTTTAATGATTTATGTTATTCTCAACTGCCTAGAGAATAACATTAGTTTTATCGCAGTTTTACTTCAATCCAAACGTCTATGAACTGAGGGCCCAGGTTAAAGATATTATAGGTTTAAAAGAAAAAAATACATAAATGTGCCTTGAATACATAGTATATGTCCCTATGAATTCGTTAAAAAAATAGTGACAAAAACTAACGGCTGAAAGGCAAAACAGATTGAAATTATCGGATAACGTCTGAACTGAGGGCTCAATATTTTCGGCTTTATCGACTAGGTGCAACATCTTAGTTTGAAATAAATTAGCTGAAACGTTTTTACTAATTCCTAACTAATTTTTTTTTTTTTTTATTTTCTTTTATTTTTATTTTATTTTCTTGTCTGAGTGTCAAGCACATCCCAACATTGAAAATACTTTGATGAAATGTATACATCATATTTGCAACTATATGATTTTCAACTGCGATTTATCTTGTAACCTCATAAACATCTTTATATAAGTACTTTTACTAACCTGTATTCGACATCAGGCACATGCACTCTACTGAGAAATGTTGTAGAATTTTGATCTTTATATAAAACATGGGAGAGTAACAGCGTTACAACAAAAATTATTAGGAATGTTACACTGATGATATTTTCATCAGATGAAAACTTAATTGATTCATTTTTTCCATCATCACTGGTATAAATGTAAGTGCCTGATGATCAATTTTATTAAATGTATGATGTGAGATAGCTACATCATACATTTATTGAAATTGATTAGTATGTATTTCAATCAGTTGAAATCCAAAATGGTTTTCTTTAATTTTCTCAGTTACACTATCTATTGTAAACAGGTTTAAATACAACAGTATTTTTATTAGGAGTTGGAACTGCAATAAAGTGGAATCGGAGACTTCCGTTTTAGAGATTGAACCTCAGTGTGATGAAGTCCGACTTTATTTCAGAAGTTATGGTGCCAACGGCTCCCACCTACAACCCATGTATGCTACGCCCCACCCACAACAACCCAGATATTTCTCGTTGTCTCATGGTCCATATGATCTAAATTAAATTCTCTGCAAAGAAAATACGAAACCTAATTTAGTATTGTTAATTTTATCTGCAGAAGTACAAAGAAAAAGAAATATTGAACCTGAGACAAATGAGAACCTGGGAGTGGAAGCAAACGCACAAGAATTGCTGGAGAACCTGTATTGGCACATTCATGGAGGAAACATTTTTCATCTGATTAGTGACTGTCTTTAAGTGAAATGTGTGATTTTGATACAATATACCTATGAACTATAAGAAGTTATTGTGATAAAAAAGATTCTTTTATAATAAAAGGGTTTACAATAAAGTTGAAATAGGAAACTAGGCATTTTTATTTTAAACAAAATTGTATATTTTTAAGTATTTATTTGTGCTAAATAAATAATACATCAATAAAATTAGAAAATATCATGTGAATATTGGATTAGCGAGGGTTACAATCAGCAAATACTAAAACAAATAGTTTATGGGAGGGTTTGTCAACAGGTTCATTCTGAAACAAAAAAGACATATTATTAATTATGATTCATTCTGTTCTTCTGTTACAGATGGAGTATAGTGAAGATCTAATACAATAAAATTTCTTTCAGGGTCACTCAAACTATCAACATCAAACCAATAATTTGGTTATTTGTTTGAGTGTTTGCTTCATTTATGCAAAAAAGTAACCTCACCTTTCTGTTTTTCAGATGTTTCGTCGACGTGCAGCCTAGTAGGCACTCGGTCAAGCCCGATCCACTCTGCTTCTGCCTTTAATGTAAAAGAAAAGTTGAAGTTTTATTTACCTTTCGTAAAATTTATACTCGGTTTTGTTAGTCAGTGTTGTTAATATTTTATATATTGTTTAATTTGTGAAAGCCTACTGTGATATTAATGTACCTGAATAAATTATATTGTTTGTTAACTTGAAAATTACTTTAATTCAAATCTCCATCATTTCACAGGTAAACTATGCAAAGTTTACAAAACTTGCTCCTTTCACAACCAACTAAATACGAAAATGTATAAGATGTTGCAATTTAAGTTATGTTCACTGAACTTAACAAAAACACTTTATCCATATCCATAACAAGTCTTATTTGGTATAAAAAAATGAACTACAGTTAAAAGTTATGTCAAAAATGAAGTTTCAATACTAGCAGTATTTCAATACTGGCTGTGCCGCGCGGTTTCACCCGCATTAATTTGTGGAAAAAACTAACTACTTAAATATATGATGTTATATAGCCTATAGCCTTCCTTAATAAATGTACGATGAAACACAAAAAGAATTTTTAAATTCGAACCAGTATTTCCTGAGATTAGCGCGTTCAACCAAACAAACTCTTCAGCTTTATAATATTAGTATAGATTGAGAATATCTAACAAAAGTACAGTTTTAATAGTTTTAGTTATAAGTGAAAACGCAAAGCATTTATGTTAAAATTTATTGTATATTACTTGAAAAACACCGTTATGAGTGATACAGTTATGTAATGTAAGACAAGTTTGTAGAGTATACACATAAATACGTACGAGACACTTTAAAGTACATGGTGATATAAATAGCATAGGTACAAAATATTTAAGCAGTTTAGCGGCAGTTAGTACATGTTAGTTTGGGTTACGGCCCCTGTTGGTACAATTGATTAGTGGAAGACATCTACAATATAGGACATGTTGCATTACCTCTGTCGGAGTGACCTCCTCCGTGTCCACAACGTCGGGCAACGCGTCGGTGTTGATGGCCAGCTCGCCCGCCGCCCCGCTGGCCGCTCCCT
The DNA here is from genome assembly GCA_963932265.1 of Thymelicus lineola. Classification (NCBI taxonomy): domain Eukaryota; kingdom Metazoa; phylum Arthropoda; class Insecta; order Lepidoptera; family Hesperiidae; genus Thymelicus; species Thymelicus lineola. The sequence continues at coordinate 9,725,746 of OZ010687.1, read as the reverse complement.
CCGCTACGTCCGAAGGACAAGTCTGATCGGCTTCAGCCAAGTCTCCGTTCTGCATCTCTGAACAATTTATCAAATCCATCTTCCCGTCCTGACTGGACCTCGGGCTGTTGTCATTCAAGTCTCTCCCATCGATGTCCATGTGAACGTGACCGGGCCACATGTCGTAGGGGCAAGCGTTCAGTTGATGCAGCTGCGTTTCGCTCGAGCTGAACAAATTCAACGAACCCGCTACGTCTTGGAGGATCGACGACTCGGACACCTCGCTCTTCAGATGTATCGATTCATCCGCGTCGCTAGCTCCAGCGATAAACAGCGGCAAATTTTCAATTATATCACCAGACACGTCGCAGATTCGTAAACCTTCGTACTTTGAAAGGAATTCGTGGAGCCTCCTCTGTTGTCTGCAATCGGTACTGCTGATTATGAGTGCCGCTAACGATTCCAGGAGTTCAGGAGTGCAAGTTTCCCCACTCTTCAGGAGTAAGAAGCGAACAATTTTACTATCGATTTGTACTGTACTAGAACAAGCATTCTGGAGATTACAATCGTGGTAGTTATTGACCTCGCTGGAGGTGGTGGTGATGAGTTCCGATGCGACTTCCTCTGTTACGTTATCGTTCTGGTTAACTTCGGACATGGAGCTGTACTGGGACAAAATATTCCTGATCGACTGTAACACCTTTTGCCTCAATGGGTCCGAACTGATGAGTTGCAGCTCCCTAAACAGCTGGATCAAGAAGTCCGGATGAGATTCGTTCACCCCGATCAACGTCGTCACCTCGGAATACACGTTTTCCCTCAGCAGGTCGAAGAGCTTGGAGGTGGCTTTGTCCTGCACCTCGCGACTGGTGGACGCCAGATTAGGGTTGGGCGTCTCGGAGGTGCTGGCGATGTTGATGTTGCTGGTCTGGGAGAAGTCCAACGTGTAGTTCCTCCTGTTAGCGGAGTTCTTGGACGGGAGCTTCGACGAGGACTTTCTCTTGGCACTTCCCGGGGTGTTGAGATTGTTGGAGTGCGACTGAATGATTTCTGGAATTGGGTTGGTGATGCTTAGGTTTCGGAAGGAGTTTGAGGCGGATTCCTGTCGATTGATGTTGATGTTAGGGGTGGCGGAGTCGTCGTTGGGTTCGGGTTCGTTTTGATTGAGGTTAAGGACGTCGGGGGCGGAGGAGAACGAGAGGGATCGTTCGTAGGCGACGTTCCGTCTGGCGTGGCGGGTTCCCGCCTCGTCTGGGGCGGGTTGCGCCCCGCTCTGAGGGGGAGCCGCGTTGGTGTTCCGTTTGGGCGTGATGGACGGTGACGTAGACCTGGGCGTGTGGTGGAGGGTATTGTGCGACCGCTCCACCAGTGGGTGCTGGGTGTGTGCCGGGGTCACCCCCAAGTGACCGTCCGCGTTCGTCTTGCTGTTAGTTGAAAGAAGATTTTGACGCGAGTAACTGAAAAAAATTAGGAATATTTATTTTCTTCATTATTATGTTAAAATTTGTTTGGTACATACACTCGAAAATATTATTAGTACTTAACTAAAAATAAAATGAAATAACGGTTCACACTCATAGCCCCACACTAGGATTCCCTGAGTGGTGGGTGCCATGGACAACACACAAAGATAAGGACGTTTACACCCAGACCGAGAATAGAAATTCAAACTCATCATTCAAATTTCCGCCTGGCTGGGAATCGAACCCAGGACCCTTGGCGCGGTGATCCCGCATGGTAACCATTGCGCCACACGAATCGTCTGTTAATTGGTTTAATATTTAAATAGAACTGAATATAGGTAATAAAGTCATAAAAATATGTTTATTAATGACAAAATTAGTATAAAAATAGGTATGTTAAGACGTGTGTTAAACTTGCAAAAGTAACTCAGTCTGTAGTCATGTATACTAGGGTTCTAAAAGCAGACAAACACGAACGGGTACACACAATATTTCTTACCCCTATTTAAATTTCATCTGCAGTAAGTTAATAATATACTATTATAAAACGATTACAAATGATTACGACTACATTATAATTTAATGTTCTAGTATCTGAAATAAAAATAATGTTGAATATATGAATAATGTTGATATAAATACGTACTAAAAATATTATAAATGTGTATACATTAAGTATACAGATATCCCACTCACTTACCTACGGAAGTTATCCCAGTAATTGTTAGCTCGGTTGCCCGGGGGCACTTGGTTGTTGAGCGTATGTGAAGCGGTCTCGGCTCGCCAACGCTCTTCCAGCTAAAATGTAAAAACATACTCTAGTTCTGTGTTACGGTAGGGGGGCCCAAGAAGGGATTTTGTAGTTATGGAACATGACTTAATTTTCAAGACTAACTTGCCCGATGGAGTAGCTCTAACACATAGGATCTCGCGTCTAGGTCAGCCGATCAGTATAGTAAAAAACAATCGATCGTTAGAAGTTATCGAGCTCATCAGATCAAAGACAAGGTGGGTCAATTAGAACCATCGTAGTGAAAAGATGTCATAAGGCCGCCTTTACATTTTACACGATTTACGTTAATTAAAAGTATAAACAGTTAGTTAAAAGTATAAAAAGTAAGTAGCTTGTCGTAATTCTTGACACTTGTGTATACTTCCGAAAGTTACGTAAATTACGTAAGCAACGTAGTGTGATGTCGGCCTAAAGTAAGCTACAACATGTAAGATGTAGTGATGTACTGACATGCGTGAGTTGTTCCCGCAGCTGGTGTATCTCCTGCTGCTGCAGCGCCAGCTGCTGCCAGCACCACGCGCCCCACAGCGCGCAGCCGCAGCCGCACGCGCCCACCATGCCTGCCACACACACAACCAACCATTTTACTCATATCTTGTATGTGTGTGTAATATTATTTATTACCTGATAACTTCGAAACCGCTAGACCAATTTATATAATTAAGATATCGTTAGATGCGACTTGACACCTTAAGTGTTCTTAGATATGTGAAATTAAAAATATATAATATATGGTGGCAGTGAGATAAATTTTAACTACTAAATTGTCCGTTTACACGTATTAATTTACTTAAAATTTAGTTATTCACCACCATAGTTAAAGAATATTGTATTGTATTGTATTGTATAGTTAGTTAACCACTTAATGCATGTAAACCGGACATTTAGGTCTAAGGTCTAATTGCGAATGAGCGCGCAATATGCTGCGTCTTGCTCGTATTTTCGCGTCAACGAGTAATACTGCAACTGTGGCGACTACTATAATTGCATTGTTTACCAGCTACCCATAAGACTAAACAGATAAGCTGGAAGAGCAGTGACTGATAAGGGTGGAAAGACCAATATTCCAAATGTTTTTTCAAATTATATAAAACATTATTTGCAATATAAAAGAATTCAATACCACTATAATGAAAAACATTTATTAATACAGCTCTAAAGCTCATACATATCTAACAAAGATACAAAAAAAAAGAAATGTAGCAAAAACATTCTCACCATAAGGCATCATCATATTAAAGGGCATCGTGGGCGGGAAGGACACCTGCGGCGTGCCGAGCAGTCGGTCCATCGTCTGCGAGTGACTGTTCTGTGTGAACTGGTTACTACGAGCGTCCTGCTAACAAAATACATCATGTTAGGTTTGAATTAGCAAAGGTGCAGAATGCGGGTAGAAGGTAATCTATGGCGTGAAAAAGTGCATAAATAAGAGTGGTCGGGCAGTTTTCACTTCAGTTGGTTGGAGCGCTTAGTGGTAGCAACACGTAGTTTCTGCACCCGTGCTAGTTGTGGCCACAATATTGTAATACGGATTGTGTTATTGTGCTGCAAGTTACTGCTACCGATTTAATGTGTAAAATGTCAGTGAGAAAGTGAATTGTTAAATATAGTGTATTGTGAGACGAAGTTGGATTCTATGAACAATATATTTCGTGTGATTGGTAAAGTTGTAGTTTTATTACAATCACTTATGTATAAAACATTTCTCATTTTATTTATGGAAATAGCCAGCAAAGGATCTGACGATCCACCTGATGGTAATTGGCTATCGTCGCCCATGGACATCAGCAACACCAAAGGCATCACTGATGCGTTGCCGGCCAAGAAAGAGAGGAGAAAAAGAAAGACAGAACTGGCTCTCAAGCCCCCAGCCGGAACACGACGAGTCGTTTGGCGGCTGACTCATGATCGAGGGTGGTAGCTATCCAGGCGAATCCCAAGGAGAAATAATAATAGTTATAATGGTATTAATTAACAATTAAAATCAATATTCAATATTACCAATATAATCTCTCGAGGGGCCCTACCACCAGCGGGCCGGATTTAGTCGCCTCTTCAACATACATTTATTTATAAAAAATCATTGCTTGACAGTCCCATGTAGTAGTAAGTGGAACTAATTTCAGTCGAATGAAAACAACTCTTCAATAATTTTAACACATGATATTTTATCAGAAGGGGCCAGCACATAGAAGAAAGATACATTGGAAAATAATACCTGAGCTGACTACAATAATTATCGCAAAATTTTCGATTTTTTTTACGTAATAATATATTAAAGTATGGGAATTATGCCGTTCAAATATAGAATGTCTATTTTTGTAATTCCATAAGACGTATATAAAGTTAATAAACATTTTAACATAATGACCTGATTCGATTTGGTGGTACTCCAACAGGGCGGTGGCAAATGCGGATATGGTGCATTGGTAGAAGTTTCGTCTGAAAATTAAAATTGTTTTGTGAAATATTTATTCACAAAAAATAACACTATTTTGATAATAACATATAGTTATAAACTCACTATTCTGCGACAGAGGCGTCGGTATGTTATTAGATGCCACGTCGGTCCTGGGCTCGTGTCGGACGTTAGGTAGTATTGTATTGTTTGTTTGCATCTGTACTGCCTGAAAATATATTAGTATTAGAACAATCTAAAATTTGAACAAAAAAATAACCGACTTCAAATGAAGTGCATTCAATAAAAAAGGAATCATCGAAATCGGTTGGCGTGATATTGAGTTATTCGTCCATTTATCGCGCACATACTTAATGCAAATTTAAGACTTATATGCTTTTGACCAGGGGCGGCTGTACTTTAAGTGCACTCGTGCGCCGAACTGCCAGATTTTAATACATACAAACGTTTATGAACGTTTAGAAAAATAAAACAAAAAATGTTTAGTAAATTATTTGATTAACGATCTATCCAATTTTGACGAAATTATGATAAAACAATTTAAGCTCTTTGCTAAAGCATTTAGACTCAATTTCGCGGGACTCAATATTCCCGGTGCGCTAGCTCCAAGCGCACGGCGAGTGTTCATACAACTTCTATGAAATACAACCGAAAACGCCTGGCGCGTGAGACAGAGCTAGTTCAATAGTAAATGTACGGCGAAATATGACCGCTTTCGAGCGCCGCACGAGCGCACCGAAGATTACCGAGAGCGGGACGAAGTTTTGACGAAATTCGCGCGCGCATCGCCGGCTAGCTCGAAGGAGTTTGGTTTGGCGTGTTTGTTAATAATTGTTTACATTCTGCAAGGATTTTCAATATTATATTATATAGTTACTGAGTTGTGGGACATTGTGCGTGAGTAAATAGATGTAAAAATGAGTACTAACTTTAACATTGACTATATTAAGAGTAAAAACATAACATTTGAACAAAAATTAGAAATAAAATCGGCAGGACCGCCCAGGCCATTTTTTTATTTAAAACAAGAGTGTAAATCGAAAAATATTTTTTTTTCTTTCTTGGCAGTCGTTAAAAATACGCTTATACAGTGCACCACCACTTCTAGGATCCACCAGCCGCCACTGCTTTTGACATGGATGCCATTGTCAGATCTCGCTCTTTATGTGGGACTACACGACAAGCACCAGCTTTCGATTAAAAAAAAATCATAATGAAATCAATAAAGATTAATGATGTCAATGGAAATTAATATTTCCATGACAACGTTCAAACGAAGAAAAATCTGATAGTTTTGCTGACGCTTACATTATTTTCTTCAGCCTGCCGGTCTTGGGTTTGTCTCCGACGTATTCGAGCCCTCTGGTTCGATTTATTGCGCGATGCACTGTAACAAAATAAAAACATTTCAGTTTTAAACGACCATGAAAATAATAATAATTGAACTATCATCCAAAACAATACTGCTTTAAAATCGTAGTGTACACATATATCGAATAATGTAATTTCCAATCAATATTCCCTATTATACTGATGCATCAATACGTATAGATTCACGAGGTGTAACTTGATCGCTGTCTACAATCTTTCGATGCGATTCGTCCATCACGTGCAATGGCATTATAACGAACCAACTCAAGAGTTACTAACGGTTACTTAAATTACTCCTTTGTACAGAATTTGTATGATGATTCTTAACTAAGGAGCGATTAAAGTAACCGTTAATGACAACGAACATAGATAGCCCCGGCCAGCTACAGCTAATATTGATTTAACATTCTATTATAAATTATATATGTCGAAATGTAAGTTATGGATGATTAATTCGAACTTGACATGCGAATGAAGCTTCTTTTTTATTTCTATTTATTTACATATTGGACGAGGAATTTATTATGAATCATTTAATTTTAAATATACCGTATCAAATTGGTGACTATATGGAGTCATTATCCATTTTTATAGGGATACTAGCAGTTGCCCGCAGCTTCACACGCGGAAATAATTTGCAATAAAATATTGCGACTATAAATTGAGATGTAAGCTATCCATCTTTCAAGTTAGATCAAACTGCACACGGTGTGCTTTGATTAAAATCGGTTAAGGAGTTTAGGAGTCTGTCGCAGACAAACAACGTGACACGTAATTTATATATATTAAGATTTAAATCCATGGATGGATAATGATGACGGACTCACCTGTCACTATCGCTGCCGAAGGTGCTGCCAAGATGGGAGGGCACGGTGTTGATGGACCTCGAGCCCAGTGCGCTGTCTCCGCCACCCTGTGAAAAACGAATTACACTAATAATAAAAACAGATTACTTATTAATTTGAAAAGAAATCATATAAAATTACACAGTAACTAAAAAAAACAATAATAATAAAAATAAAATAATCAATAATAATAAAAAAAAAACATTTTACAAAAATTATAAACACACAATCTCATTAATAATAATATACATATTCACACAAGACCTACAATGGAAGCATTTATAAATAGATTTATTTAGTGCAGATGCATTTACAGGCTCAGGACCGGTCAGAGTGGCGCAAGTTAGGGGAGGCCTATGTCCAGAAACGGACCTCCAAGGGCTGATGGATGGATGGATGAATTTACAGTTAAGCTAAGGTCAGTAATTGGTGATATTCACAAAATTCAATGTTTCCACACTTCGAAAGTCACGTGTCTATCAATTAATTGGTAAAATTATGTCAATCGTCAACTCACCCTGAAATTTTCATTCTCCCTCAAGTTCTGAGATTCCATAGTTATGTGCTCCGACCTTGATTCAGGTTCTTCTTGTTCACTACAAAATTATTCATTAAATATAATGATCAATTAAATTACATTTTAATAATACCAAAAGCTAATTATTATTAAAATAATAAAATTCATAGTTATTAAGTAAGTAAGTCAAATTTATTATAAATATTTTTTTCATTTATTTTTTATTAATTTTTTAGTTACCTGTTATACGACTGGTTTACAACAGAGGCGGTGTGAGAGTCAGGATTTCGTTTCTGAGATTCACTTGCAGTGCACATCACTTTCTGAAAGGAAAAGATGATGGAACGGCTTTGAAATATTATGTGGTTGTCGTTTTTAGTTGTTATTAGCGCAATAAAAATCGTTGGAGCAGCTAACGATGTTTTTTACATTAAGGATATACCAGTTTAAAGGAAATAGACTACGCTAAGAGACTTCAATATTACAGTATTCTGTGATTAAAAAACTACATTTACTTTTTTAGCTAATTGAATGAGATTATCGGAAAAACTAACCATTGCTAAAAGTAGCCCGGATGGAAACTATTCCAACAAATAAAAATAAAATTAATGATAAATACGCATACCATAAATTAATATTCCCTAAAGTTACAAGTCATAAGTACCTCCACGGTCGTTTTCATTGACAATAACATTGAATGCACATCGGCAACTTTGTTTTCAGTGCTATTGAAATTTCAACTTTATTGTTATACAATTAGGGTATATTTATTTTCGTCACATAAAAATGCCTAGGCATGCCGTGTCATCCGCCGTCTATCACTGTATTTAATCTCATTATATTGTTTTACAATTAACAAAATTAAGTAATTAACAAAATTTACCGATAGCAACCAATTTCAACTTATTTCATTAAATACTTCTGTTTTTCCAACTACCCTCCAAGCCCAACATTACCTCCTTATTGAGCAACGCCTCTAGTTCCCGCTGTTTCTCTACGAGTAGCGCCCTCAGCTGCATCTGCCGCGTTTCGGCCGGCCCCATGGCGCTCGAAACCACCTCTTCGTTCACCTTCTTCTGTTTGCGACTGCCTTCTACAAACAAACAACAAACAAATTCACATATTTTGAGGCAACTAAGGCCAGTACAAAAAATACGCACATACAATTAGTACAAACTAATACATACAAATTAATACAAATTGAATAAAATGATACAATATAAAAAAACATTAATAATGATAAAAGGCTCATTTATTAATTTCGTAAGATTCCCGAAGCAGTGGGGGGTTTTCAAAATTTACATGCTATTGTTAAAATATCATTAAAAACATCTTTAAATGACGTCATATTACGAGTTTTAGTCATGCAATTGATTCTTTAACAAATCAAATCTTACATAAGGGGAGAAGGATCTTTTTCTAAAATCAAATAAAATCTTACAAGAAGGAGGAAGGGGAGTCTGGCCCCTGGGATAGTTGTCCCAGGCCTGAAAACTCAAGGGGAGTCTGAGAAATTTTATGCTCTCTTACATGGAACAGAGTGGGTAAAAATGAAATAAGGAATCAAATGGCACGTTTAGGTTTGTACACATTTTTCACTTCGTTTTCAATAGCTCCTACTTAAATAAGTGTATAAATTTCTAACCTTTATTCGCTACAAGATCCTTAATGCGAGCCCGTTCTCCCATAATTTTCTCTGTTTCCATACGTAGCTCCTGCGCTAGTTCTTGCAAAGTATTGATGTTTGCTTCATGATCTGTATAAAACATAACATTACATTATAAAAGTCTGCCAAACATTCCATAATTATTTACTTGAGAAACACAAAACGTGTTAATTGGTAGAATTTTGTAATATGTGAAGAAAAAAAACTGTTACTAACATTTTTTTTTAATTCTTTACATTTTCAATTTTTTAATTTTTATTAATTTTAATTTTTATTATAATTTCTAAGAACTTAATATCACAATGTACTAAACTATTAATGCATATCTACAATCCTAATACAATGATAAATAGCAATAACAATTTGGTTTCAATTTTATTTTTCATGTTGCCGTTTGTTATTTACATAAATTCCCTGCTGACTTAAACACTCACTTTGCTGCTGTTGTTGGTGTTGCTGGTGCTGCGGTTGATGTTGCGGGTGCTGCGGTATCTGTTGCTGCAGCTGTTGTTGCTGCAGTTGTTGCTGCGCCTGCTGCAGCTGTTGTTGCTGCAGTTGTTGCTGCTGCTGCATCTGGTGCTGCAGTTGGTGGTGTTGTTGCGAGTGCTGCTCGTTGGTGAACTTGTGTCGTTGCGGCAGTGAGTTGCGCACGCGACACACGCTACTCTCGTTCGACCAGCCTCCCATACTGCCGCCGCCTTCCGACTTGCTGATGGGAAATACCAAAAGGTATCTTTAAAGTCCGTTTCTTTATTCGAAAAACAATTTTGGACACAATTGGAAAACAGTTTTTTATTATATTATAATATGAACTGTTCTTAATAATTTACAATTTTTAACTAATTTGACGTTCGTAACTGTATACTTGCATGTTGCTCTTAATTGTTATTTTAGTATTGTATGTCGCTTTTTATACTTTAGAGGTTTGCACCTGTAATTGAGGTGAGGTAGTCAAACATTGTGTAAATAAATTGTAAGTCATAGTGTACACTTTGTTGGCGCAACTTATAAAATAAATAAACTTATATTGGTTTAAAAATATATAATAATAGAAAAATGAACTTAGTTTTAGGATTAAATGTTGATTTATTCTTAAACTATTTTCATTTTGTCTGCATTATTTTTAAATTACAATAAAAATATATTGTAAGATAGTTTCCTAAATAAAATAAGACATCTAAAAACGGATGTATGGATGGATGAACTTCATTTTACTGGTCTCTCGTAATCCTTTTGGTAGATTTTATCCTCGCGCGCCGCACCGTTACCTCGCACATCTCTAACTAAGCCTCAACTAGTGGACCTAGGCTAGAAACATGAAAACTTGTATAATATTCCTTATATAGTAATTAAGGTGCATAAAACTACATAATATTGTAGGTCAACACTAAGGATTTTTGAAAACTCATCTCCAAAATGGATAAAATTGAAGGTAATGTTTGAATGAGTATTAAAATAAAATGAGCTAACAATCAATTTGGTGATAAGTGGCCATTGTGGTCATCGGCAAACACCAAAGAAAGAATTAAGAAAAAAATAAAAAATCAATTGACTAAAATTATTTTATGTTAACTCTCTGTATAGTAATTTTTTTAGCTATACCTATTATATATGTACTATTATTTCCTCTGTGGCTATAGCCGTACATAGCTTTTATAGCTTGATAGAGTCTGAAAATATTATTGCAATGTAAATATTAAGTACCTATTAAACCATCGCGATTACATCGCCTGTCAATAAACATACCCTGTAGGCATTATTATTAGCGCTAAAAATATTTACTAATTTGCAATGATTGATGTGTTTACCGATTAAAATCTTAAAGTTCGAGCCAATAAAGATGATTGCATGTGTCGAATGTGATTTATTGAGATTTATCTTGACAACCGGTAACAACGGTGCTAGCTCCTAAAATAATATTCATTATAAAAATACCCTATTGAGTAGTAATCTTAAAATTTATTACTAAAACTTACTTATCATGTATATTCGAATGACCCTGCATAGCAAACGAATCTTCATGAACTCCATTCATATGTTCCGATTCATAGTTTTCCACAGACCGCATTAGATCTATGGAACAATAAAATATGAATATTAGAGTCAGCAAAAGATAAAGAAATTTTTTTTTAACTATTTTGACAATGCCGAGTAATAAAACTGTAACAAGTTATCTTCTATAGTGTCTTGAAATTTGAATTAAAATTAAGAAATATTATATTTTTCGAACCACAAAAAAATAAATAAAATCATACCCTTTGTTTTTTGCAAAGCAGTTCTTATTGCTTTTATTTCCATTAACTTAAACGGATCTTCGTTCTTATTGTTCACAGTTGACTTATTACCTGCAATTAAAATGTGCATTTCACTTGATACACTCATTCGTAGTAACACAAGGCCATAAGTTATTAAGTTTATTAAAAAACCGGTCCTTGCATTTAAACTCATATATTCCTATTAGCAACTTTATGTCATTAAAATGTTTTCGCACGTCAGTTACATAATATACAAAGACATAATGTTATACACAAAGTGTATTTATTTAATTACAGACTATTTTTTAATACAAATAATATTTCAAAATTAAAATACAAAGCATTTAAAATGTTCTAAAGCAATTCTTCTATAAGTTAACCTATTCACTTAAACACATTTAATTTAACAAATTACACAAAAAACAAAAAAAAATTATGACACTTGATTTTTTTATACATATAAATTATCTTACATTTCCGCAATGGTTCATCGTCGCCGCTGTCTTCACCGGAGCTGGAGTAAGTGTTGTGTGAGCTGGGCAGCCGGGTTGCCATTTGCAGTTTCTGGAACTCTGTCACCTACAGGGAAACAAGAAAACAATTATATTACAACTTGTTACACCTAGTTATGTCTAGTTAATCATCTACTATAATAAAACTGTTTACCGATGTCTGTACGCGACAGATGAATGTGAGTTTTTATTGCTTGAGGTAGGTTTAATCTATACTAATATATAAAGAGGAAAGATTTGATTGTTTGCATTGAATAGGCTCCGAAAATACCGAACCGATTTGAAAATTTTTTTCACTCTTGGGAAGCTACACTATTCCCGGGTGACATAGGCTATATTATATTTTTTTTTACCATTTTTCCCAAAGCGAAGCGAGGGCAATTTCCTAGTACTTAATAACGCAATTGAATCTCCATAAACATGATGTGAAAATTTTTCTCTTGTTATTTGCGTTTGTTCACGCTAATTTAATTACGGCTTTTTATGACTGTAAAAAACAGCTTGTACGTTTTTACCCGACTGCCAAGGAAGGGTTATGTTTTTCGCGCTTATCTTGTATGTATATCTTGATAACCCATGTGTTCTAAGATATTATGTGAAATAAAAAAAAATATGGTGGCTGTGAGATGCCATTGTTTGGAGTTTTACAAAATAAAAATAAATCGAATAATGCCATATCGATATCAAATGAAAGCGCTCACCATAAGGATTTCAAAAAAGTATATTATGATAGCTTTTTTGTCAACAGGCAAGTTTTTTTTTTAATTTTTAAATATATACTAGTTAAAGCGTCATTTACTACAGAGTGTACATTACATTTAACCTGTACGTTACGTTACATTTAACGTATAGGCTGTCTTAAATGACGCTGTAAATAGTTACAGACAACAAAGTAAAATAAGTTACAAGCAGCAGACGGGTAATATACAATTCACATAATTCGGTAGCAGTACATGCATAAGCTTTGTATACTTTTTCAAATAACTTACCAAGCTTTCCATGTGTTGTTTCTTGAGCTGCAGCTCGCGAAGTTTCATCTGCAGCAAGCGACTGCGCTCGCTCAACACGCCCTCGTCGTCGTCCGGTTCACTGTCACGGCCGCCCGCAGCTGCCTCCTGTCATTAGTATACCTATCGTTAGTCTAAGGGACATTTTAAATTAGCCGTATTGGGGCGGCTTAGAATACTAACCCCAATCCCACGCCGGATGGTTGTCGTAAGAGGCGACTAAATCCGCCCCTCGAGGGATTATATTGGTAATATTGATTTTAATTGTTAATTAACACCATTATTACTATTATTATTTCTCCATGGGGTTCGCCTGGATAGCTACCACCCTTGAGCATGAGTCAGCCGCCAGACTTGTCGTGTTCCGGTTGGGGGCTTGAGAGCCAGTTCTTTCTTTCTTCTTCTTCTCTCTCTTGGCCGGCAACGCATCAGTGATGCTTTTGGTGTTACTGATGTCCATGGGCGACGATAGCCACTTACCATCAGGTGGATCGTCAACTCGTTTGTCAGCTATTTCCATAAAATATATAAAAACTATATATATCTATCTGTCTAGTACTGGGATGACCAAGCTTTGCTCGGTTTAGTGTTGCTCAACAACGGCATCTACTGAAGTAGCTTTAGTGTTGCTACTCGCCAATAGATGTCAGGAAGAGTCTATTGTAGCAGTTTTTCATTGCCTGTAAACACAACTGTGTCACAACTGATCACCTAAGTCTTGAAATGTGTTTAATGAATACAAGTAGCAGACGGGCAATGTTTACGTCATTACTTCATTACGTATTAACTGCGTCATTAAACGTTTTGGCAGCTTTCGAAAAGCAATTAATTTGTTACATGTTAAGCGATTAATGGTGTTTAGATGTCCTTAATTTTAGTTTGTTTAACAAGTGTAAATAAAAAAAAACAATAAGGTCGTAAATCATACAGTAAAAAATAAATCTTCTTTAAGTTGATATCACAGAATTAAAAATCTTATCAACAGATATTTAATTTTAAGCTCACATCAATCTAATTCCTAGAAACTATTAGTTTAAAAAAAGAAAAAAATAATAATAAAAAATAAAGGCTAGCTGAGTTATTCTGAGCATAAGCCGCGCCATTAAAGAAACGAATCTAAAATGGCGGAAATTATCACTCGCACGCTAAACACAGGAATAACGTGCGAGTGAGCGGAATGATAATTTCCGCGATTTTAGATAGTAATAATATTGAAATTATTAATTAGAGTTACTAGTATATTACCTCACTGATGTTCCCATCGCGAATAGGAAATCGTTCCTCGAGACTGTGGTTGGACCGCGTAGAGCGGCCGTGTTCGTTTTCAATGTTATTGGCAGTAATTTGTTGACTCGAGTGCAACACTTCAGACGACTGAGGCAGGGTTGTAGCCACCCCTATCTGATTTGCAGCATACATTCTATTGGCTTGGTAATTAGCGCTGAGTGACATATTCTAGAAGGAATTATATTGACCTTTATAAATTCATCATAACTCGGGTTTCTTTTCACAATGAAAGAGATTAAAAGGCCCTACTTCACCACTCACAACGTCACAAAGCATTGGCCATGTACATTTTAATACAAATAATAGCAGTATTTATATTCGCAATGGTATAAAAAAATGGTCCTCATGATACCGACTCACACTATAGATCGCGACGCTAGCCAAATACAAATGGGCAGACTTTACAAAACATTATGGTGAAGTCTCAGTCATATCCTGTTGATATTTTCTCTCACCATAGCAAATGATATATTGATTGATAATTAAATATTCACGTAGTCAAAGTCAAAGTCAAAATATTTTATTCATATAGGTATCACTGATACACTTATGCACGTCATTTTTTGGCTTTTCGGAAGGTGCTTTATCGTGGAGGAGAAGAAAAGCCTAAAGAAACTCCTCAGCACATCTTTTAAAAAAATATTACAAAAAAAGATAATAATACAAAAGTATTTACTATTCTGAGCGGAACTGGTTGCAGAGCTGGTCATTTCCATGCGTCTTTGTCATTTAAATACTCGTCTACACTATAATATCCCTTGCCTAACAATTGTGTCTTTACACGTTTCTTGAAAGTTTCTATTGGCAAGTCACGTATTAATTTTGGGATTTTATTATAAAAATGTATACCAAGCCCTATGAAAGATCGCTGCACTTTACTTAGGCGGAACGAAGGCGTAACTAATTGATGCATTCTTTTCGTATGGCGATTATTAATATCAAAATTTTGTTTATACGCGATTATATTCTTCCGTATAAAAACTACATTGTTAAAGATATACTGGGAAGCTACTGTAAGTATACCTATTTCCTTGAACTTTTCACGCAAAGATTCCCGAGACCTAAGTTTATAAATAGCCCTAACTGCCCGTTTCTGGAGTATGAAAATTTGTTTTATATTGGCTGCTTTGCCCCACAGCAAGATGGCATAAGACATAACACTGTGGAAATAAGCAAAATAGACTATCCTAGCAGTTTCGACGTCTGTATACTGCCTTATTTTCCTGACAGCAAAAGCAGCCCTACCGAGTTTTGTCGCGAGATTTGTTATATGTGGGCCCCATTGAAGTTTACTATCTAAGGTCACCCCTAAAAAGACCGTCGATTCCTCCATATGCAATGTTTCGTTATTTAGTTTAAGAGATTTGCTGACTTTTTTAACATTAGGTAGCACAAACTCTATACATTTCGTTTTTTTTGCATTTAATAGTAAATTATTGATAGTGAACCAACGCGATACATGCGAAAGAGCACTATTTACGTCGTCGAAATTTACTTTATTCCTTTCACACTTAAATATTAGTGATGTATCATCAGCAAATAGTACAATATCCGCTTGGTTCTTTACATAATGTGGTAAATCGTTAATGTATACCAGAAAAAGAAACGGACCCAAGATCGAGCCCTGCGGTACACCCATCACAGCCGGTGACCCCGATGACTTAATATCGTTTATGCTGACTTTTTGTATTCTATTACTCAAATAAGACGCGATCAAGCTAAGGGCCTTGTTTTTTATACCATAGTGGCCAAGTTTAAACAGCAATGTTTCGTGCTCAACACAATCAAATGCCTTAGATAAGTCACAAAATACTCCTATGGCATTATGTGACGCCTCCCATGCTTCAAATATATGCTTTAATAGCCTAGCCCCGGCATCGGTTGTACTACGGCCTTTAGTGAAACCGTATTGCTCAGGATGTAATAATTTATTATTGTTGAAATGGGTTAGCATTTGATTCAATATTATCTTTTCGAAAATTTTACTAAGGGTTGGTAAAACAGAAACTGGTCTATAGTTATTAAGATCAGTTTTTTCACCTGTTTTAAAAAGTGGAATGATTTTGCTGCATTTCATCAGATCTGGAAAGATACCTAGATCTATACATTTATTAAAAACTACGACCAAATATGGAGCTATAATACCTATAATATGCTGTATTATTTTCACCGAGATGCCCCACAAATCACCCGTATTCTTTACCTTCAGAGACTGAAAGGCCTTAATTTGAGAAATGAAGAGTGCATGGAGGATTTAACACACTAGGTTATACTGCTAGTGATAATTATTAATTACATCATTATTATCCATTTACATATAATTCAAATTGTATGAATGAAAGAAAGATAAATTGCATACCTGTATTCCGCCAAAATTATCATGAGATGTTGATGGCATACTAATCTCCTGTGATTGCCTTTCTTTGTTTATTTCATCTAATTGAGCTTTTGCTTCCGCCTACAAAACAAAGATTACATTAATATGTAAGCTATATTAAACAACTAGCTATTGCCCGCAGCTTCGCACGCAGTTTGAAATAAAATATTGCGACTATAAATTGGGATGTAAGCTATCCAGTCTTTCAAGTTGGATCAAACTGCACACGGTGTGCTAATCTGATTAAAATCGGTTAAGTAGTCTAGGAGTCCATCGCGGACAAACAACGTGACACTTAATTTATATATATTAAGATAATGTTCATACTCCCAAACCCCCTTACCAGGATTCCGTCACTCAAATTGTACAGATTAACACATCCTTTAAGAATAAACTTTTATATTATGTAACACAGATATCTGCTTTGGCCTGGAGTTAAACCCAGAGCCTATTCTCTGCAAAGGGTCTCTAAAGGGCTACATAAAATGTTAAAGCATTAGCAAGGAATTAAAGGAAAAATACCTGGTATTTCAGGAGCCTTTTCTGTTGCTGTTTTAATGCCTCTAGTCGTATTTGCGACATTTCCATCTTGTTTTTTATTTCATTCTGCCAAATCTCATTCTCACTGTATGTTGAACCATTACTTTGTACTGACACAGGCCTAACTACAACGTCATGCTGGAAAATAAAAGGAATTCAATGCAGTTGACATAACTAAACAATTTGTAAAACACATAAAAAGTCAGTTAATATATAGGGATAAGTATTGTCAATAGGGTTTTAGGATACAAACAAATTACACAAAAATAGTTTTTATCAAACTGTTTGAAAGTCCAATTCTTCAAACATAATTGACTAGTACCAAAGTATTATAGAAATGATTAAGAATTGTTATTTTAGATTAAAATAAGGAGACATTGAGACATGCGAGACGTAACTTCAATCCACAACACATAAGACCACACAGGTTGCAGACACATCCACAGACCGAAACTCTGTCTCCATCAATGCTTGGAGGGATGGCATTAGAGGTGTCTTTATTCTTGTTTCTCATTTCTTCAATCAATGCTACTTTTTCTAAACATGAAAGAATATTTTTCTTCATAGCATCATTTAAATTTTGATCGTCTTTCTTGTTATCTGATTCTGAATAAGGTATAGACGCTACTTCTTCAATTTGCACTTCACCCAGAGCACCATCTTCTTTTTCTTGAATATTTGATTCTTTTTCAACTTGCACCTCTTCGACTTTTATATTAGACATACTTCTATTCAACTGTTCATTCTCTATATTTGTTACTTTTTTAAGGTTGTTATTAATGACACTAGTATCAATGTTTTTGTGGTGGCATGTTTTGTCTTCATTGACACTTTTATCTACAGAAACACCATCTCCCTCAGTTCTAGTATCATTAGATTGACCCTCATCAGACAATTCATTTACCTCTGCAATTGGCACTTCAACATTTTCTGGAACATTTTCTGATAAGATATCCTGTAATTTGCTCTCACTCTCTTTTAGCTTCATCACCATTTCTATTAATTCATCATATTCTTCTTTGGTATGCTCAATAAAGGCCTAAATTGAAAAGGATAGTGCATAATATTTGGTGCAAATAATTTAACAAAACAATTGATTATCTTATTTCTTAAAGTATCAGCTTACTACTTACTTCATCTTCTGAGTTTCTCATAGTATCAACGAGGGATGATGTAACTCTTATGTATTCTCTTATCTGTCCGAGGCGCCGCTCCACAGCTGCTGCATCAGGGCAGGCCGCTACAATTGCCTCACCCAAGGCTCTTGCAGATTCTCTGTTCACCTGAAGATCAATATCCATTATTGTTAATTCTGTTAAGACAGTTATAATAAGCCAATTTACATTAATACACTTACATGATTGTTCTCGTTAACATTGTTAAAACTTCCTTGCCCTTGTTCATACATGTTATTTGTTAAATTCACAGTTTTTGTAACACTCCGCGATGTTGATTGTGGCGCAGTAGAATTATTGTTATTTGTATGACTATTTACTTCAAAAGCGTTTCTAGCAGAATTCAAATTTCTATTCAAGTTACTTCTGTTATGATTTGGGGGCTGTGAAGTGAAAACTCTATTAATAAAATAGTCAAGAAATATGAAATACATTTAAATTATGTATCACTATATTATGTTCAGTCTGCAGTTGAAATTTAAATTTCTTGGGACCTTCATGGTTCAGAGGACATCTTAAATAGTAAATTATGTATGTCCCAGTCAATATGCCATGACAAAGAGGCTTCTAGGTGGCTTTAGAACTTTTAACATCTGAATTAGCCATGTATTGGTAGAGACCAATACATACTGGACCAGCAAGCATGGTGAATGGGTTTCAGCAATATTTAATAGAAGAGTTTGTGACTGTACCACTGATGAATTAAACAGTCAAAACTAATACTTACATTGAACTGTTGTGTCATATTTCCTGTAACTGCATTTGGAGTTGTAGGGTTAACTATCATTACTGCCGCAGCAGCATGATTTGAATGAGGATTCAAACCTTAAAATGTAACAAGCATGAAAAAAATGTTATGTTATGTCTCTGAGAATGTCAAGACACTGCTACGAATTTATAAATGTTGATTAAGTTACTAGAGTATATATTTAATTACATTTTTACACACATGAACTAAAATTAAACAAAAAAACTACTAAACCAAAATAGTCTTTGTTAATACTGCAAATACTCTAATGAAGCTTAATTATGTTAGTACTTAAAGTAATGTAATGAATTTACAAATTATTATTTGTGTACTACCATTCTGCATTTGATGGGCATACGGGTGTAATGTGTGAGAAACAGATGCACTTGCTCCATCATCATGGTGGTCAGTTGTTACATTCTCACGGTTTTGGACAGTCAGGGGCAAAGCACGAGGCTGGGGTCTCACTGGTACAAACCTTCCAAACCCACTCTCAAATGCCACTGAGTTATCTAGAATGATATGTAAACATCATACTAAACTTGTTAGGATTCAAACACAATCAATTTGTTAATCCAATATAACAAACAATTAATGTCTCTCTTAATAACAACATACCTAAATCTGCAAGCTCGTGGTCTGATGTGTTATTGCTTGGTTTTCTTGATTGGTTACAATTTGATCTGTTAATGTAATCAGAAACGGGCATCCACTCCAGAGAGGTCTAAAAATTAGCCACTTGTAAAACAACTCATCAATTTTATATGACTAAAATTTAAGCACTATAGTACTGATGCAGACTGCTACCTTCTTAAAACTAATTTTGGAGCAACAACCTCCCATATGGAGCTAATTAACTGAATATTACGTATATTGTACACATGTAAGTTATTATATATTACAAAAAGCTATAATATTAGTAGCAAATTCTATTATTCACAGACTAATATGTTCAGATATATAGTAATATTGGCAAGCATCCAGATTGCATAGCAGCTCAAGATTCTAAAAATAAAGCAGTAATGTGTTCTGAAAAACTTCAGACTATGCTGTGTGTGAACTGTATCCACCTGAGCAAGACTTCTTTTTTGTTAACTGAAGAGAACTTATTAAAAAAATATTTGGTACTATATCATAATAGCAATACTTTAGTTTATGCTTTCGGGGAAACGTAAAGAAAGTTAAATTACCGTTCCCAGATTGGTTGTCATGTCTCTCCTGGTAGGTGTCACAGCTTCTTGAGGTACATTACAATTGTTCCGAACTTTCGTCTTCGGGATAGTTCCCGTGTGTCCTGGATGCCGCTCCTTATTTCCAGGAGCCATAACATGTATTTTTTGTGTTTTATCTTTACAACGACTACTTTAGATTACTCTTTAGAACATTTTTATGAATTCTCGACGGCAAGGGATCCTTTGGCAATAAATACTAATAATACGGAAGTTTAAAACGGTAATAAACCTGCTTCGCCTACTTCATTATTATAATGATTACAATATATGTAGTAATTTATTATAAATTTGTTGTTTTTTATCCGTTCTCTTTCCTAATTTCTAACAATCGAAGTCGACGCAGATGAAAATGACATATACAGTGTTGCCAAGAATGCCAAGTCAGTGAACCAAGAAGTGGCTAAAACACTTTTAAAAAAGTGGCTAAAATGTCAAAAGTTCGTACCCTTTAAAGTGGCTAAAAATTTTGTACCTTCTTTTTGGACCGGGAGATAAAAAAACACTATGAAACAATTATGTAAGCATTAACTTATTTGTGTAAAAAAAATTAAAAACCGTCTGTTTTTGTAAACGGTGTCCCAATAAAATTCACTGAAACTGCGAAAAACCTGGGAGTGATCTTTGATCAGAATCTGTCATGGAGAGCCCATATTGCTGAGGTTAGCCGAAAAGTACATTTCTCTTTACATTCGCTGAAATCCCTCCAAAGTGTGTTGCCCTTGAAAACAAAAATCTCTTTAGCCTCTACCATTATCCAACCTATAATCGACTATGCCGATGTCTGCTACTTGGATGCTACAGAGGAGCTCATGAATAAACTTGAGCGCTTGCAAAACTTGTCTATTCGGTTCATTTTCGGACTTAAAAAATTCGATCGTGTATCTCAATTTCGCAAGGATCTCAAGTGGCTCCCTATCCGCCTTCGCAGGAATACCCGGATATTGTGTTGTCTGTTCAATATCCTACATAACCCTACCTCTCCTTTGTACCTTCGCAACCGATTTTCCTTTTCTCATTCTCCTGGTGAACCCTGCCGAACACACCTCAAAACCATTCTCAAGTTTCCTTCTCATAAGTCCTGTTCCTATTCCCATTCCTTCTCCGTACAAGCAGTTAGGCTGTGGAACTCACTACCACATCAAATCAGAGACTGTAAAACTATCTTCACATTTAAGAAACGTATCAAAGAATACTACTTGGCTAATGTTACTCGTTAAAACATATTTATGCATTTTTATTGTTTAGGTATATATGTTTATGGATATGTATATTATATATTATAGATATGTATTATATATATATATATATATATATATATATATATATATATATATATATATATATGTAAATAATATATTATTTTTCTTTGCTCGTTATTAATATTTATTTAATTGGTTTATATACTATAATTGTACGCACTAAGTTTGCATCTTTTATTCACCTCTCCACTAACGGGCCTTCTGGAAGACATTTCAATTAGGAATAAGAAGTGCCCTTGTACAAATTTTTTTAAATATTTTTTTCCTATGTATTTATGTGTGTACAAAATAAATAAAATAAATAAATAAATAAATAAATCAATGGTTATTAGATCTTGAAGGTTCTGGTTCCGCTACCAGGAAATAATATTTTTGGAACGAAGTTCCTTATCGCGCGTTGTGAAAAGACGGAAAATTACGACACTTTTTGATTCTTACGAATGACGACACTTTTTTTGAAGTGATTCGAAGAGAGTTTTACAGAGATGGCGCTGTACAACAAAACAATACTCAAATCGAAAGGAACTTCGTTCCATCCGGGTGTCCCTTGATACCTCTCATGTTTTTTTCTTTTTTTACCGATTTGATTTAGAACTTCCGCCGGTATTTTGTAGGAAGCACATGTTTGATTATTTTTATTTAAATAGTTATTTATTATTAATATAGAATTAAGTGCGTCTACACTCATTTTATTTTTATGCTTTGTCTTTACCACACTCATCATACTAAATAATCTTTCTACTTCAGCATTTGAGTGTGGTAAACATAAAACCATTAAAGCCAAATCACTTAAAATCGCCGCGTCGCCCGTTCGGCGTTCGGTAAGGTAGGTATTTCCCGACTTTCCCGTATGTTTCAGTACTCTATGTTTATTAATTCCTGCGCAAGCAAGATGCCATAGACAATGTTCGTTCAGAAATAATAATATTATTATGTTAGGAAATAATAATATGTCACATATTAGAGTGACACTGTATTTAAGGGCCACTAAGTGTTAGGTTAAATGTCAATGTCAAGTAATTATTAGCTTGTCGAGTCAAACCTCAAAAGTTGCTAGAATTGTGGCTAAAATATTTAGCCAAGAATATTTGACATTTTTGGCTAAAGGAATCTTAAAAGTTGCCAGATCTAGCCAAAAAGTGGATAACTGGGCAACACTGGTTCAATTCAAACGTTGCGTTCCAATTCATACACTTCATCGTCCAGTCCACACAGATTACTATATACTTTCAGTTATACAAAATGTACTCTGTGCTTTATAGCTATTTATAGCGATTTAATACTCTAACTCAATGATGTTTAAATAAATATAGATACGTTATGCCCTTACAAATCAACCGAAAAATCTGTTCCGATGTCCGCAAGGCACGCTTTATTGCTTTATCGCACGTCTTTATTGC
Source organism: Thymelicus lineola (assembly GCA_963932265.1). Classification (NCBI taxonomy): domain Eukaryota; kingdom Metazoa; phylum Arthropoda; class Insecta; order Lepidoptera; family Hesperiidae; genus Thymelicus; species Thymelicus lineola. The sequence goes on along the minus strand of OZ010687.1, from coordinate 9,702,901 downwards.
TCTCGCGTCAAAACTATATCGCTATCTCTTTCTTCACCTGAATAAGAGTTCCCAATTGGGAACTTTATGAGTCACACAACGCGCGCGCTTATGACATATCTGCCTCTTTTTAATATATAATATCATTGCTCTAACTGGATAATTAACTTTGTAGAGGTACCTGAAGGTCGGTGACGTCGTATCAGAAGGACCATTTTTATATTGTGTCCATATTATCTTTAGTCCCAGGATATATCATTCGATTTTGATTTTTATAATGATATAAAAACATCTAAGATTAATAACATACATTATTATAATACATATATGTAGATGTACCGTAATTGTGTACCTCAATGTTCAATTTACTCTTAATGCAATAAATTAAATTCTTTAAATATCGAATACTTTCCACAAAGTTTAATATTACATTTTTCCAGTGAAACGCACAAAGTTTATAGTCCTTGATTTCGTATGTGTGAATTTAGTTCTATATCTATGGTGTGAATGTAGAATCAGAGACCAGAGTACTAAATTAATAGTGATTTTCTATGAGATGAGATGACACATGAGTTACCCAAATTTGTAATTTTTCTCATTATTGTTCAATTATTTTATAACTATCACCACATTTCACTAATAATTATTAAAAAAATCACACTACTAAAAATCACGTTTTCTAACAGCAGTATTTTGGCTATATTTGCTAAAACATTGTAAATCTATCTAACATTACATTTGACTACGTAAATAGCTGAGTGTATACTGGCATTATCGAAACTTTTAAATATTTAAACTCAGCAAACTTTATTCCGTCTACAACAGCTATGTTCATAACGTAATTTCTCAGACGATATCGATACTGTACCGTTCTAGAATTTCCATTTTTAAACAGCTGGAACTCTCCTTATCAATGTTCCCCTCATATGAGATGGCTCTCCTTACCTCCATACTCCATGTTAGGTAATTAAGCTGTGCCCTGTGCCCTGTTTAATAAAGTTTACAAATTGTAAATTGTAATTGTAAATTACAAGTTACAAATCTACAAGTTTCTGTTTAATAAAGAATACAACTTACAAGTTTACCATGGTAGAAAATTGACAAAATTGTAAAATTGTACCTACAATTTTACATATTTCTGTTTAATAAACATTTTCTCTCTACAGATGACAATTGACATATTTGTAGGGAAAACTGTTTTATTGAACAATACTTGTAATTTACAAGTTTACATATTTTGTAAATTGTAGAACAATTCCGACAGGTGGACTCGTCTTGTGTCAGAAATTTACAATTTAGTGTCTCAAGTAACGAAATTTATTTGTTATACCTACACAAAAAAAAATATTCTAACAACTAGTAGTGGAAGTAGTGACGATGAATATAATGTATAAGGGCGGCGGCGGCGAGTTTTTCGTAAAAGTATTAACTTTACTTTTGATGTGACAGATTTTACATTCAACGAAAAAATTCGGGTCAGCAAAACTACATTCGAATATTTGGTAACAAAAATAGGAAATGATCTTAAATACGATTCTAACACGTCACTGTCAAATTAAAGGTATATTATAAATGATATTATAAGTAAAAAAGCGGTAGATATGTCTCTAGCGCGCCGAAGATGAAGATCGTAAGAGAGGTCAATTGACCTCTATTTGTTCGTAGTCGTTCTGTCAATACAAGACGATATGGACGCTTTTGTTATCAGTAGTGCTTGAGATTTGACATACTTACAACGTTAAAATGCCTTCGTGTATTATTGTAGTGTGATTGGTGTAGTGAAACAAAAGATGTTGTAACTCTTTTCGGAACAGATATTTTGGTTGATTTGTAAGGGCATGATGTATCTACATTTTTTTTAAATACAACATCTTTTGTTTCACTACACCAATCACACTACAATAATACACGAAGGCATTTTAACGTTGAATGTCAAATCTTAAGCACTTCTGACAACAAAAGCGTCCATATCGTCTTGTATTGACAGAACGACTACGAACAAATAGAGGTCAATTGACCTCTCTTACGATCTTCATCTTCGGCGCGTTAGTGACATATCTACCTCTTTTTTACTTATAATATCATTTATAATATACCTTTAATTTGACAGTGACGTGTTAGAATCGTATTTAAGATCATTTCCTATTTTTGTTACCAAATATTCGACGGTAGTTTTGCTGACCCGAATTTTTTCGTTGAATGTAAAATCTATCAAATCAAAAGTAAAGTTAATACTTTTACGAAAAACTCGCCGCCGCCGCCCTAATAGATATATTCATCGTCACTACTGTCACTACTTCCACTACTAGTTGTTAGAATCATTTTTTTTGTGTAGGTGTAACAAATAAATTTCGTTACTTGAGACACTAAATTGTAAATTTCTGACACAAGACGAGTCCACCTGTCGGAAAAATTCTACAATTTACAAAATGTGTAAACTTGTAAATTACAAGTATTGTTCAATAAAACAGTTTTCCCTACAAATATGTCAATTGTCACCTGTAGAGAGAAAATGTTTATTAAACAGAAATATGTAAAATTGTAGGTACAATTTTACAATTTTGTCAATTTTCTACCATGGTAAACTTGTAAATTGTATTCTTTATTAAACAGAAACTTGTAGATTTGTAACTTGTAATTTACAATTACAATTTACAATTTGTAAAGTTTATTAAACAGGGCACTGGTCACTCACATCACTATCTTATTTAAATTGAAAGCATCAAGTAGTGTTAAAATTATTTCTAATAGATTCGACAAAAAAAAAATAAGAAAGCAAACTATTCGATATCTCTATAAACAAATATATCGATATATCGAAGACAATAAATATTTGTCAAAACATCGAATAAATCCGTTATATCGTATAGAAAACATCGAATAAATTCGACATATCGATGTTAGGTGAATAGAGCTGCCGCCCCAGCCCGGCACTCGGCAGCGGGAACTGGCGAGCAGTCGGCAACATTTGGTTTGCGTGGATGTTACGTTGATTTAGTATCGACTTAGGAACGTTTTAAAATTAGTTTTCGGCGAAATTCGCTAATCAAAGTATTTTTAAAGTTTAAGAATCATGGTCCTTTAATAATGTCAGTGAATTTAAAAGTGTGACAAAATTAGTTTTGTGAGTGTTTTGTTACTTTTTAAGGTAAGTTTAATGCATTGCCGCGATGCCGCCTTTTTATTGTTATTGTTAAGATAATGTATATATTGAGATTCACAACGAAGAAATTAAGTTTTTATAGGTATTAAGTTTTGCTAGTTAAGAAAGCTTTTAAGCAAGATTTATGCCAGCTTATTTATAAACTAATTGTAAGTAACTTCCTTCACTTCGCTAAACTAATCTTAAATACATAATATACTTTTTTATGGAAATAGCTGGCAAACGAGCTGACGATCCACATGATAAGTGGCTATCGTCACCCATGAACATCAGCAATACCCAAGACATCACTGATGTTGATGAAATTATTTAATTTACAATAAATAAAGTGTTATCGTAACTTAAATAATTTTAATTAGAAAAGCCTCTGCAATGGATTTAAGGTCCATAATTTATCTTTGTTATTTATTTTACTATTGTTTATTTTTTTTACTTTGTATCTAAGCCTTTTGAAATATTTTAATTTTGAAATATTTACTATTACCAAGTACTATGTACCAAAGTATAGCTAAAATTCAATTTGTCTTTTTAACCGACTTCAAAAAAAGGAGGAGGTTCTCAATTCGACTGTATTATTATTATTTTTTTATGTTTGTTACCTCAGAACTTTAGACTGGGTGAACCGATTTGGATGATTCTTTTTTTAATCGAAAGCTGGTGCTTGTCGTGTGGTCCCACATAAATTTGAACGAGATCTGACAATGGCATCCATGTCAAAATCATTGAAGTCTTAAATTTGCATCGAAAGCTGGTGCTTGTCGTGTCCCACATAAATTTGAGCGAGATCTGACAATGTCATCCATGTCAAAAGTACAATGTACTTCATTTGAAGTCGGTTAATTTTTTGTTCAAATTTTTTTGGCGCCCAAACCGGCCATTATTATATTATTTTCGCCTCACATTGTTTTGATTACAATAATGTTTCTTCGTACTGCTATTTATACTTTTAACACATCGTAACATTATACGAAACCCTAATGTACCGACTAAACTAATCTACTTAGCGACTACTGCGTGTTGTTTACGAGAGATGGAGAACTAGTACCACACTAGTACTTAAATTAGGTATAGTGAATGGAATTAACAAGATATTAGGTAAGGTACGATGACTATACAAATCTACGTAAATAATATTAGATTTGCAGCTACAAAAATACCATTACTTTACTAGGCACTTAATTATATCGGTATTTAAAACTTAAACTTAATGCATTAACGCGAAACTATGAAATAATAAATTAGGAACCTACAATATTTTACGGCCACTATCATTTATTCATATCTTATTAGGGTTCCGAAGTAAAATCTGAACCCTAATAGTTTCGTCATGTCCGTCCGTCCGTGTGTCCGTCTGTCCGTCTGTCCAAAGCAAAGCGCGAGACCCTTAGTAATTTAATAGAGGGGTTTGCGCTTGATGAAATGAAATTGTATGTATTTAGTTTTATTTCAATTTATTTTTGGATTATTTTCTTCTAGCCATTTTATGTTACCTTTTAAAGCATTGTTAGCAATATGTTCATAGGTTGATTTATTGGTATCTTTTACAATTAATGTTGAATCACCACCAAACAATATTAGTTTTTGATCTGTGCTGCTTGGAAAGTCATTTATATAGGCAGTTAAGAGTAATAGACCCAATATACTACCCTGGGATACTCCTCGCTCTACATTTATTAGTGGAGATTGTGCTTTTCGTTCAATTTTATCAGACATGTCTATGAATCATGAAATACTAGGTTTGATATCATAGGTTTAGTCTTAGTTTATGGGTCATATCATGATATAGCCAATTATAAGGTCGGCCGACTGCATGTATTGTTGTATACCAGGGATCACCAATTAGTTTCGCTCGGGGTCCGTTTTAAGAAATGAAATGACCATCGCGGTCCGCACAAAATTTTATAGAAAAAAAATATATTAAACAAATGTAATTACGGAAATAAAAAAGGTATTTTTTTACATATCAATGGGAAAAATTACATTTTTATTGCGGACTCTCTGTCTGAAGTTTGGAGTAAAATTGGTGCGAGCTATTGACATTAAATCCTAGAGATGTTTATCGGTAAGTCGAGATCGAAATATATTCTTAATGAACACAGATCAATAAATAAGGTAAATACAGGAATTACGTAATCCAGCATGGTATTTTTCTTTCTCATTCAAATACAAGGCGGTGAGTCATCTACCTTATTTATTTATCTGTGTTAATGAAGTTCATGTTTGAAAATGCTGCTTCACAAGTATATGTTGACCCAAACAAAGTAAAAAGTTTCAAAAATAATTTTTGTAGTTCTGGATATTTATTACTACTACACACAAATTTTATCCAAAACTCTTCACTGAAAACTTCCGCATGTTTGTGTTTTAAAACTGTGTTTTCTTGGAAATCGATCATTTCCATCTGCAGAGTAGCTTTATCACTTCCGAAAACAATTGCAGCTTCGTTGCTCCATTCACCATCAGGATGAAGAGAGTGAATGCTGCTGAAGATGTGAAGATTTCTATAACATTCTCAATTTTCTTAAAATCTGCGAACCTGTTTTTAAGTTCCGATTTAAGATCCGTAATGAACGTCTTGTATTGGCCGACGTCAATTTCGTTGTCACTACTGATTATTTTATTTAAATTGGAGAAGTGTAAGCAATAAGCATTAATTACCAAGATCATTAATAAAGAGTTTGAGTTGCTGTGTTCTCGCGGTCCGCACAAAATAGGTCGGCGGTCCGGATTCGGACCGCGGTCCGCCATTTGAAGACCCCTGTTGTATGCACAGAACATTAAATGTTCTGTAGTTGTATATTATGTGCACAGGGACAATTTTACGTAAAGACCAAGTGATCAGGTATCTACATAATGGCCGTATAGAATATCGGGCTATCCTGCTGCTGAGGCGAAGTCTAATTACTCCATTATTAATTATCTAGTTAGCAGAATCTATTAGGATGAATGATGGTACTTGTCAGCACTTGTACATAATATAATATTTCAAAGACTTTTCGAAAGCGTCAGAAGACTGCTGAGGGTTTTTAAAATGGATAGAAACATGATCCGATCGCAGCCCCTACAAAGCTCCAAACTCCGGTATTTTTTGAAGATGTTTTCACTCGTACGGAAAAAAGATCGAAGATAAAAAAAAAGTTTGAATGAAGACCAAACATAATATCACATAATTGAAAGCTTGCCTTAAATTAAAAAAGTGCTGACTAGACATCATTAGTACCTAAGTACTTACTAATGGCATGTTAAGCTGTTACTTCATACTGTCACGTATTGCTGATTAACCGTTCGTAATGTGAATAATGAGTTGAGTGAGACAGAAAGCATTTACAATAAAAAGTCAAGAGTGCATGACCCTTAATCCATGGATTTTATAAAAGTATCTAGTTACCTATTTATTATGGGTAACCAACTAACCATGGGTTAACTTAGGAGTAACCATAGGCTATGAGCTGGGTACACTAATGCCTAATATCATATTTACTTTAATAGAAGTATGTAGTTACCCGTCCTCGATTTGCTTCGAATACCCCGAACTGGGGTTCACCAGAAGCAACTCCTTTTGATCTTACTGAAGCGTTCGTCATTAATGTGGCTATGATATACATTTTTTAATCCGTCTGGGCCAGTCGGACTAGCAGTTCCAGAGATTAGCACGTTCAAACAAACAAAAAACTCTTCTTCTTATAATGGACATTTTTGTATTTCAAATATCGGTAATTACAAATCATACTCAATTCGTCGTTTCGATTTTTCGTTTCACTGTACACCAACGCTTTTGTCATATTGGATGAAAGATTAATAGCAAGGCAGGGGCGCTGGGTCGCTCGCTGGGTGTCATTAGAAACGGGGGTGGGAACTATGGGAAGGGTGTCCATCGGTGTGGCACTGGGATGCCGCATGCCGTGTTGCTTATGAAGGTGTGCCGGGTGCCGGCTGACCTAAAAACTGTTTCGTGTTGACAGCATTGTTAAAGTTATTTACAAAGTCTCGCCACACCTTACTCAGCATAGTAGTAGAGTGCTTTGACAATTATTCCATTCCCTGACGATGATATTTAATTTTGCAAATAAATGTTCAATAATATTTGCTATTTGCAATGCATTGTTCGGGCCTTCGAGTGGGGCTATACAAAATTTATTATTTTTATGACTGATTTCTTCTTTTTCGTCTTTGAAAAAAGCATGAGCATCGATGGTCGAAGTTTTTCAAATGTGCGCAATCCTACTATTTATTAACCCCCGATAAAAAAGAGAGGTGTTATAAGTTTGACGTGTCTGTGTATCTGTATGTTTGTTTGTGGCATCGTAGCTCCCAAACGGATGAACCGATTTTGATCTAGTTTTTTTTTTGTTTGAAAGGTGACTTAATCGAGAGTTTCTTAGGCTCAGTTCTTAGCTATGTTTAGTGTAAATAAAACAGCCGGGGGTTTTAAAATTTCAATTTAAGATTATTTTGAGCTCAAGGATTAAAAATGTATTTGCAAGCATTTTCTTTTGTCATATTAATCATGGCGGAATCTGAAGGTGGAATAGGAAGTTATCATTAATGATTTGTCTTTAATATTTAGGTTCCTTGCTCCAACATTCAGAATTTGCGTTAACATTATGTCTGAATCTGTATGAATTTGTAATAATTATCACAAGTCATTTTGAAGCGGAGACATCTCAGCGATTCTATCGCGTTTATTTCCGTCTGCCTATATCAAGAGGTGGGTAACCTTTGCAACACGACCGATCCCGTTGATATTATTTCAAGGCATGTGGTAGGTATCTTAAAAATATAATGGGACACTTAGAATAATATAATATTTCGAGGTAACATGTGTTGATGATGTCAGCGATGACGTAATACCATGGCATGCTCGAAGCAGTAACCGGTTCCGCTGCCGCCGCCGACCTCCAGTTATGCTAATATTGTTCCTCTCCACTCCTCTCCTTTGGCTACAAACATGCCTCAAATTGGGAAAATTGTCGTTTAGTGTTTATTGTAATGTTTATAATATCATTGCTTGCAATTGTTTTATTCAAATCTGATAAGTAAGTCGCAGCGCAAGGATTTTGTTCGTTAATTTCATTTCAAGGCCTTTTTGATCGATTTTTTCGTACCTGCCTCTTACGCTCGACTGGTTTCATGTAAAAATATAAGTTTGTATAGACTAACATACTAAAGGTCCAATATTTTTATTTGTGTTAAGGGTCTAGTGTAATATCAAAAACTATTTTTTCACACAGAAATGGTGACTCTTAGGAAAAACATTGCAAGAACAATTTTTGTAGATAATTGTATGGTGTACAATTGTTGTCTACCTATTTTAATGATAAAACTGACAACTTTGCTGAAAGTGCAAAAACACATTATTTTCGATCTTACTTTGAACTTGCCCTAATTTTTTGAGCTCATAAATGACCGGATTCAGAGCAGATTGGCGGAATGGCGACAACGGCTGGAGAGTGTTGGCCTGAAGGTAAGCAGAACCAAAACCACTCACATGTTCTGTGACCTTGGTGGTCTCTCCAGTCCTGTACCAATAACACTCGACGGAATGTCCTTACCAGTCTGCTCTGATTTTCGGTACTTGGGCTCAATAATTCAAAATAATGGTGACATTGATCTGGATGTGACAAATCTGATCAATGCAGGTTGGATGAAATGGAGACAGGTCACAGGAACTATTTGTGACCCACGGATGCCCCTTAAATTGAAGGGTAAAATCTATAAATCCGTCATAAGACCTGTTGTAATGTATGGATTAGAATGTTGGGCTACAAAGAAGATGAATGAGAGACGAATGCATGTCACAGAGATGAGAATGTTGAGGTGGATGTGTGGAGTGACGAGAATGGATAAAGTAAGGAATGAGCATATTAGAGGAAGTGTGAAAGAGGCAAAAATGACAGAAAAGTTAAAAGGAAACCGAATGTCATGGTATGGGTATGTGTTGTGGCGTGAGGAAACGCATGTGACGTGAAGAGTGATGGATATGAATGTGATAGATAGACGAAGGGGACGAGGAAGAGGAAGACCTAAGAAAAGATAGATGGATTGTGTTACAGATGATATGAAAGATAAGAGAGTTAGTGTAAAGATGACGGCTGACAGGGAAGTGTGGAAGAGGAAAACATATTGCGCCGACCCCAAATAAAATTGGGAAATGGGCAGGATGATGATGATGAAATGACCGGACTTATACCCGTGCTTATACTTACCAGAATATCCTAAGAACGTTTTGTGATCAAAGCTAGCAACGCATTAATCTGTAACAATATACGGTCATTGTGCGGAATGTGCGGAATTGCGGATGCATATTAATATGAAAATATAAGAACTTTGTACCTACCGTTTGTACTGAGCTTTCTCGAATTGCAATTGAGAATTAACAACATCTTGAAAATTACATATTACATAATATTTATGTGGAGCACACGCTACCAGGAATCGACTAACTTAGACCACACACGGTCTCATCACGATTGCCAAATTAGACCAGCTTGGCAACTGGCTTACCTCAAAGCAACTGATCCCCAAGGGATCGCGTTAACCCGAAGGCTATGGCGTTAATCTTTGAGGTTAAGACATATTAATTATTACATCTAATTAATTACTACATCTAATTATATCTAGTTACATCTAATTACAAGTAGATACATTATAATTAAAGAGTAAGTTGGAGAAAGACATGCCACAGAGCACAGACGCAAAAGACGCCCGGTGATAGAGAAAGACATTACCGGTCTAGTTGCTCGGAGCGTGACGAATAATGATGTTATGATGCGCCGCGACGTGCGTGCTCTTATCGGTTTAAAGATTTCGCGTACGTTATTATAATATAACATAGGTATGCATAAAATAGTTATAAATGATTCTACAAAATAAATTAATGCCGTAGCTATCAAAAAAGTTAATTTGCTTTTCAACCATAATGAAACATATTCTACGTGTCCATTTGTCTAAATTAATGCCATAGCTACGCCAAAATGTTAATTTTGCGTATTAACCATAGTCAACCAGTGTCTATTTTTCTAATAATTAAGTATATATAAGTCTTAAAATCCATTCATAGAGAGGACGATTATAATAACACTTACTGACGATCCTAAAGCCGAGACCACGAGGAATGGTACTAATTTATTGATGCTTCCAGCAGCTCCACTCCAGCATTATCAATGATTGTGAACTTTTGTGACTCAACAATAATTCCTAGTGGTCCTATTACTCCTATTCAAGCTTGCAATAGAAGCGATACCAATGAATCATTTGAGCATCTTAATGAATGATTTAATTTCAAGCTTGTGAAATCTATTATCCATTCACACACGTTCAATCGATTGCCGATAATATTTGCGTTGCTTGCGCTTGCTGGTGATGTGGATTTTAAATTTGTTGTCCTATTGAATTCCATTGACCTATGAGTAGGTATGTTGACTATTATAGAAGTTTTATGCTGATACATTAGAATTCAGAATTTTGCTATCTAAACTCCTATAATATGATTCGGAAATAAATTGTTTTTCGCAATTTCGCGTGGAAGATTGTTTGTGAGAGTTGTGTGAATGAAGCGTCGCCGTCGCGTCGTAAGCTGAATGCGTGTCGTTCGCTGGTCACGCATCAACGACGGACCTTCGCCGATTATAGCGGTGACGACATCGCACACTCCCGGCGAACCGGCGATCCTACTCCAGTTGACGACTCCAAATGTTCGCGTCTTAAAACCCGTTTTCATTATAGCTACGGTCACTGTACCCAGTATTGTAACAAAGATTGCAATCAAACGGTTGTTTAATAAAAAATACATGTCGATTTAGCAGCATAATAAACACTAGATAATAATAAACACTAGATCTGAAAGCTAAATTTGTAGTAGGTAGGTGTTGTCCAATACAGTCCCGAAGTTGTTGACCATGCATGCCATTTTAAGTTAGTTCAATAAATTACATGTAAGTAAACGTTGCGCGTGACAGGTGTTTTTTCCACATATTAGAATTGATTATGGGTGTATTATACAGATCGCGATGGCTATTTCATGGCAAATAAATAAAATAACATTATAAGCGATGAAAGTTTTCATTTATGTGATTGCAATGACCAAAATCTCCTATCTGCTCCTTGTTGGTTAGATAGCTCACTGGACACTGGAGGGTAGGCTAAACAAAAACACTATGTATTAGCTTTAGTAACACGGCCACGTGTATGTTCATCAGCGAGGCAAAGGAGGCAACACAGATACACAGATATATTCTATGTGCTTGCATTTCATCTCCTACTTTAGGTAAACGAACATTCTCGCCTGAAAAAATAAAAAATCTGGGACTTTTGACTGTTCCTCATATGGAACTTACGGTTCGTTTCGACTGTGAACCTTGGCGACCAGATTTAAGAATCATGGGTATGGCTAGCTACAATATATCTAACTTGGTCACAGTGGATGAACCTACCCTTAGGATCCCTTAGGATGAACCTACAACAAATTAACACTTCCGGACTTTGCAACGGTTACCAAATGCTACGTTTCAAAATTCAGTAGTAACAAACTAAGTAGGTACCATCCACGTGGCTAGCAATCATAACCTGATTATGATTTTTACTACTTTATTATTACTACTTTTTACTTACTACTTTTTTTTATTACTACTTTCTACTACGCGCTGAACTAAACTGTCTTGACCCAATTTTATTATAGGACTTATTAGAATATTATAATAATCTAGCTTTTCTCCTTTTCCACAAAAAAGAACGATGAATCCTATCTCTTTAATCTTCAAGAAATAAATTTAAGTAAACACTTTATTTAATATGTATTGCTAATCTTCGTTTAAATTTTATTTTATTTCCTAATTGTCTTCTCTTCTTTGTTTCTCTAGCTAGAGTTTAGAATCTAGATCATCTCGAGCACTGCTTCTTTTCTGCTGTTTTAACTTTTTAATGTTTAATTCCCTGACCAATCCTTTCGTAGCTTTTATCGAAAATAATGCCCGCATTGTCAGCTCTGTTTTTACTCAAACTATTTATATTTAAATATTTGTGTCTTTACGTAGGTCACTACATAAATTTTGTCGTAAGTACTTTTTTATTTATTAATTTTTTTCGAAATAATGCCCATTAGCACTGATACATGCTCTCATACGGTCGAACCATGTACTAAATAGGTCGCCCCAGAAACCACCTGGAACACTACCACATATCTCTTCAAATGCGCCTATAAGCTCTTCGTCATTAGAAAACTTGCGTCCTTTTAGTGCTTTTTTTGCATAAGGAAAAAGTGCAAAGTCGCATGGTGCTAAGTCTGGACTATAAGGAGGATGTCCCAGTAATTTCACTCCAACTTCACGCAAATAGTCTATAGTTTTGCCAGCCCGATGTGCGGGAGCGTTGTCCTGATGCAGAAACCACGTGTCAAGTCTTGAGTTTGGTCTCTCGTTTTTCAACGCTTCTAAAACTCGAGGCAAACATTTTCCTGTGTACCAACTTGCAGTAACAGTCTTCTGTTTATCAAGCACGATAGTCGACAATATTCCGCGTTTTGAGAAAAATACAGCCACCATTCTTTTTTTAACAGATCGAGACATTTTGACAGACGTTGGCGCATCTTCATCTTGAAACACCCATACTTTGCTTTGGGATTTAGTTGGGACATCAAAATAGTAAAGCCAAGTTTCATCACATGTACTGATTGAATTGACGTACTTAGATTTGCCGCAGTCAAATTTTTTTAACATCTCATGACACCAATTCATACGCTGTTCCCTTAACTCGTCAGTCATCGAATGTGGTACCCAAAGTGAACAAAGCTTCCTAACTTTTAGCTGTTCGTGAAGAATTCGATAAACAGTTGGTGCATTTAAATTCAGGGTTTCCTCGATCTGTCGATATGTCACATGCCGGTCTTCTTCCAGTAGTTCTCGCACTGCCTTAATGTTTCTATCGGTAGTAACCTCTATTGGCCTACCCGGCCTCGAATCGTCCTCCAAGCTAAAATTGCCGCGATTAAACTGAATAAACCATCTTTCTATAGTCCTTAAGGAATGACACATTGGTCCTAATGCACCACTCATTTCTTCAAAACACTGTTGCTTAGTCAAGCCACGCTTGAAATTATATAGCATTATCACGAATATCGTGACGAGTAAATTCAGTCACGTTTAATTTTCAAAAAATCGCGATAAATCTACAAAGCTACTTTACGTTACGAAACTTGTACTGTTATTGTTGATATTAGTTAGACTTTATAAATCTACCCTCAACTAAACAATATCTTACATTTATTTCGCATACGACAAAACTTATGTAGTGACCTACGTATTTATTTTTATCAAAAGCCATGTCGTTTTATTGATGGGGAACGGCATATCTATCATAATTACGATTATATACGTTGGCGCGTGGTCGTCATTGTTAGTACGAGTATTAATAAACGATTCAAATGATATAATTCATTCAGTAACAATGACTAAGCTCGAGATGAGTGTAAATATTATTACATTGGCTAAAGGGCGATGCGGTCAGCGCAGCTGGTTGTCAGCACGTTGACTGTTACTGTACCATGTCCATTAGTCAGCAGATGTAAAGGGGAGAATTTCCTGGCATATTTTAACGAGCGTTAACAACATTTACGACTCTGCATGCTGCATATTTCGATGAAGTTTTAATTCAAGATTTCGGAGCGTTATCCAAAAACCCAATTTTTTTTATTGTCAACAGTGGACGATAAATGAAGCATTAAAACATTAGGGTTTCCTAACAATGGCCAATTAAGATCTAAATGGGGGTCATTACATAGTTCCTTTGGTAGGCATGAGGTAGTGTTCTTCAAAGAATTAGTAGAGTTCTTCTAAATTATTTTCGTCTCTGCTACCTTAGCGACTACGAAATATTAAACATTTCCGTTTCTCTTTTCACTGCATGGTGTGTATCCGCTAAAGTAGAGCGGAAACACCATGGAAATAACTAAATTATAATAATGTTGTTTACAAAACATCTCTACCCCGCGTCCGCTCATTACCATTCCTCATTGTACCAATTCATTTTGTTAGTTATATTTATTTTTAGAGGGTTAGCATTTAATAATAATAATAAAAGCATAGAAAATTTATCACATTAGTTAAGTACATTTTAGAGTTTGAACAGTTTTCTATTCGCGTACCTACGTAAATCGATGTCGATCGATTTTTGAGAGCATGAATGTAGAGTCAGTGGCGGCCTTAGTCATTGCGAGGCCCAGGGCGGCAGATCCTTGCGAGGCCCTTGTCCGTTCCGTAAAATATGTGTGTTTAGATTTGATTTGAGAATTTTTTATTTTGGCCAACCACAATGACTCCATCACCTGATAGAACGCGGACAGTGCATTTCAAGCATGGGTGAACGCCACGAGTACCTAATGCCGCGATATTCGCCCACATTACTACTGCATGTGCACATGTCATGCTTTTTCGAACCCCGCACGCCCGTGGGATTGGATTGCAATATGTCACTTTTAGTCTGTGTTAGGTTTTTAAAGGTTTCCCGATCAATATTTTTCAGATATTAAAACGCGGATTCACGTAGGTCATGTTCAAGATGTTTTCTTTTGAGATATTATTAATCGGGTTAATAATAAAAAAATGGGCAACTCTTAAAGGTAGGTTATATATGTATACTCAGCCAAGCGTGGAAATTATGTATTTGCGAAAAATATCTTAACTGGCGATAGTGAATATTCGTTCATAAACACTAGAAAAAAGAAAATTCACTTCTGAGTGCGAAAAAATTACTGTAAACCATTGAAGTACTATTACTTCGTATAGAACAGACACCCCGAACATTGAGTCGGGGAAATGCATTGCAGCCAGGTGGTTTACTTCATTTCACTCACTCGCTTGTCACTCGCCTCCGCTCATTGCAGCCGCATGCCAAAATTGTTTAGTAACAAACTGAAAAACAGCCGTCTTGCTTGATAAGAACCTGTCACAATAATTGCACGTAAAAAAACAAAATATTAACTTAAATCAACTAAAACGAATTTATTTCAATTATTGTGTAATGTTCCCGCCATTTTTGAATGAAAAAATCATGAGGCGGGCTTACACACTTGGCAAGCCGTAAGCGTGTTAATGGACAAATAAATAAGCCCGATAAGAATGACTATAGTACCTACTCTTTGGTAAATAATAAATTTTGTGTATTACAATAATCAGTGAATTCAATTCAATTCAAACATTTGGAAGAGTTAAAGATTTGGAGTCGTTGACTGTTTGTCGTGGTTCGGCAAGTCTCTTAAATAAAGTTACTCTATGGTAAGTGTGTAAATCGCCTTGTAGAGTTTGAAAAAAGAACGCGTCATCGCGGTTTCGGGACACACATTTTGTTCGAGATGTATGTTCTATGTCATTATACTTCAATGCTGTAAACTAGCATATAAAATTTAAAAGGGAGGTTTAGGGAGCGATAAAAAGCCCTACCATGAAAAAACAGAACTCAAATGTTAGGTTGTAGTTCAGTCAATAAAATAGTTGTAGAGTGCGTGAGCGGGAACCTAAGCGATTTCTTCAGAAACTTATTCAGGGTGCTTAGGGAGATAACATACTAAAAGTCCTGGCGTCTAGGAGGCGAGCCGGAGGGACGGGAGGGGGGGACAAAGGTTCCGATTTTAGGGTTTTCAGCAATATCTCAAAAACGGTGCGTTGTAGCGAAAAATGTTTTAAGATGAAATGAAAGCTTATAAAATTCTCTATAACTTTAATTCTGTACACTTTCTCCCTATCCCCAACCGTTTTTGAACTACACGCTCTAGAAATGTAGAGATTAAAGTTATTCAGCTTCGTCAATATCATGATTGTTTTCCCGTCTCTGTTCAGTTCTCCACTGTTATAAAAAACGCAATTTCTTATTGTTACAGCCTTCAACACTTGGAGGTACTCCCAGCTTAGGTTAGAATAAATTTTAAGATAATTTTCGCATCAGATAATGGTCATCACGCTGAATAACTTTAATTTCTACATTTCTACATTTACAATTTTTTTTACTGGAGCGTGTAGTTCAAAAACGGTTGGGGATATGGAAAAATTATACAGAATTAAAGTTATACAAAATTTTATAAGCTTTCATTTCATCTTAAAACATTTTTTGCTACAACGCACCGTTTTTGAGATATTGCCGAAAAACCTAAAATCGGGACCTTTGTACCCTCCCCCCTCCCTCCGGCTCGCCTCCTAGATGCCAGGACTTTTAGTATGTATCTCCCTAAGCACCCTGAATAAGTTTCTGAAGAAATCGCTTAGGTTCCCGCTCACGCACTCTATACCCTCTTTTGAGTCATACCTTGACTGGACTATTAGGTTCAATAATTTTATTTTACGCATAAAATTGGGAGGGACCCCGCAAAACGTAGTCAGACTAAATATATGCATTTTGAATATAATATGAGTTGTCAAAATTTCAATACAAACTACACAAAGTATTTTCAAGTCACCGTTTTTAATACTTGTAGTCGCCCACAGTCTGTCCACTTAGAATTTCAGTA
Source organism: Thymelicus lineola (assembly GCA_963932265.1). NCBI lineage: Eukaryota > Metazoa > Arthropoda > Insecta > Lepidoptera > Hesperiidae > Thymelicus > Thymelicus lineola. The sequence goes on along the minus strand of OZ010687.1, from coordinate 9,686,267 downwards.
GTAATTAATAATAATTAATGAGTTTTTTTAACACCTTTAATTTGACCTTGAACTCGCTCGTATAAATTTACCCTTTTCCTTTGAGAGCTAGTTTTCTTTTCGAACTGCCCTATTTAAATTTTCTTCCAGAATCACGGTCACGTAAATAATCATTTTGTTACTTTTAATGCGCACATACATTAAACACGCTTTTGTAATTTTAATACGTAAGATTCACAAAAAATCTATTACAATCACGACAGAAAACCAGAGATAAACTAAAATGAATACTAGAGGTACGACTTCGGTGCATATTGTAAAGGTTTCGGTTTTGTTATATATACAGACAAATAATAAAAAATAAACATTGTTATGTATTTTTATTGTTATTTTGCTGTATACATCGATCTATAATACACCTGATCGAAGACTGTATATCATAGTGTTCCGTTCGTAGTTATGCAATTATATTTTTGTTTTGGTCTACAAAGTTTTTTTGAACTCGGATGATAGCGCGAGGCCCCTGCAAGCGCGAGGCCCCGGGCGGTGGCCCCGTTCGCCACCCCCTAAGGCCGCCACTGTGTAGAGTCTTACTTTAAGGGTTCATCACTTCAACGTACTTCACTTAAATAAATATGGTCATATTTATTAAATTGCAAACAATAAAATAGTTATATCTAATATCTATAATAGTTTATTGTCTGCCCCAAGAGCCTTTATTCAACAAACAACTTAGTGACCTATGTTAACTGACATGCAATCTTGCAATAAATTTTTAAGACAAAATAGCATGAACCTAGTTTTTCACATGAAACAGTTTTTTATTATAGACATTTTAATTATAGAAATGTGTTGCGAATACGACGAACCTACCTACTGTTGTCCTCGTTTACGGAACCGTAAATATTTTCAACGAGGGGAAAGAGGAGAGGAAAGCCCTTTGATTTATTTGAAAAAGTCTGTCAAAATCTTCCTAAAAGTTTTCCATACCAAGTAATAACAATTAAGCAAATAAAAAAATAAACATAAATTAAACCATTGATATTATAATTAATGTCGTGAGAAAGCTAGTAAGTACCACACTCGTATGTTTAAATAACGTAACCCAGATAAGTTGAGCGATACCCTTTCGAACTACCGTCGCTACGCCATGCGCCATTCGCCATCGTTACGTCCGCACCAAGTCACTTACAAGTATAAAAACAACTGCCGACAGTTGTATTGACCTAAAAAAAGTAATCTCAAGCAACGGCCATGACTTAGGAAATGTGTAAGAACCATTTAAGTATAATGCCATTACGATAGGTGGGTACTTGTACCTTCTATACTTCTTTACAAATGCTTTTTATTATTGTGTGCAGAATGAAGTCATGGTTTAGCTTGAAAGTACAGCGAAATAGGACTTACGAAATAAATATAAACCTTCACAAAAACAGTCAAAGTAAAGTACGGAAGAGTAAAACATTTTTTAATGAAAATTGACCCACGAGCAGACGAGCCTAATTGATGATAAGTGGTAACTGTCGCCCGTAGACATCAACAACTCCGACCAAAAATGAAGCAGAGTCCTACATTAATTACTACTGGCACCCCGACACTGCACCGCTCAAAAAACATTCCACCACCGCTTGTAGAACTAGGGCGGTAGCTACTTAGGACCCAGCAAGTATATTACCATAGTGTACTTATCCCACCAGCAGTGCCCAATAAGGGAGATCAAGCATGATAAACTCGTCCGTAGTTCAGCAGGAACAACAGGTTGCACCAAGCAATTTACTTTGCAACTTTAATTTTAATCATGTAAGACAAGAGGTGTTTCTGCTCCCAATGTTCAGAAAGATGGAAGTTTGTACGGTGTGGTCACTTCACTATGAGATCATAATAGAGCCTCGCGTCATTTTACATCAACTATTTTTACGATCAGTACACTCCTGTAAATTAACAAATGACTGTCGTACGTGGGCGAGTTTACATGGCCGTGGCCCCGATTAGCAAATCGTGCTATGTAATGAAATCATTTCTTTATAAACACATTTTTCATGTAATTACTTAGGTATAATGACTCTGTAAACTTAGTAACCGTATCTATTTACAAATCTGCAACAAACTAAGCCCTTATAAAACATTCAACTGAAATGGTAGAAAATTACTCCCTTAAAATACCGGTCAAGTCCGTATCGAACTGGCGCGGTGAGGTTTCTAATTTGTGTACTGTGTATTTTAATATAAATATTTTCCTTTTCCATTTGAAATTTAAAGTAGGTAGGTACTTATGATTTCCATAGTGTAGTAGCCGTAAACTTCCCTGTAAACTATAACGAGAGTGAGAACTTATTACATATATACTAGCTGTTCCCCGCAGCTTCGCATACGAAAATTATTTTTTACATTATTTGTACCTCTTACAGAAGAAAATTTAAAAAACGGTGAATTTATATTGAAGCACTTATATTTAGTAATTTATATACTGAAACCCACGATACAATCACAAAGGATTCATCTAGGAGCGGGTTTTGAAAATAAGCAATATTCACATTAGTTTGTATTTTTTTTGCTTTTCTTGCAAAATATTGAAAAAGTGAAAAACACATGTTTAATCAATTTAAGCAAGGAACATTTGTTGCAAAGAAGCAAATCGGTTGATGTTTTAAAAAATCCATTCAATCTTTCATCACGTTTCCCAGGGAAACCTTTTAATTTTCCGGGATAAAAAGTATCCTAAAATATGACCCGGAGTATTAGTAACAACTTGACCAATTTTCATCGAAATCCGTTCAAGGGTTTTCATGTGATGCCCGGACAGACAAACAGACAGACGGTTGAGTTTTATTATATATCAGTATAGATTTTTTTAAACTTATTGTGGGTCAGAAATAGAATTTACCAAAAGTTATAAAATCTATCAAATTGTATAAAATATATACCAAAAGTTATAAAATCTATAAAAATTCAATTGCTATGGAACAACCCTATAAATTCTGGAAAATTTTGCAACTAGAGTAGAGGACGCCCTCTACTCATGTAAGTTAAAAAGTAAATTAATTAATAAAAGTAAAGTATCAAAACATTTATTAATTCGCGGTCCCAGCGACAAGCGTCAACACGCCAAGCGTAATTGGTTATTAATTGTTTAGTAGTTTCAAGCGCAAGGGGACAGTCGTATCTAACAGTCACATTAATGTTAAGTACATTAATAGTACTACTACTTCCTATTACAGTCTAATTTAAAAAGCTCTGAAACCCGGTAATGAACGAAGTTGCTAATCCTTCCTATAGCTCTTGACTGAGTAGTTGTGTTCAGACATATGTAATTATGGAGGCGCACTTCTCTCCAATAAAATTATTTGGCGAGCATTCTTCGAGCGTTGGTGAGGGCTTTGATCTGGTTGAGGCTTTTAACGTAGCGGAGCCCAAGTATCGGAATTAAGTTTTCATCCCTTCTTAAGATTTTCCAGTTCCTATCTTACAAAAATTAAGAGCGCACCGAAACATGATAGCGCTCATGAAACTTTTGCCACTAGCAGTCACCGACACCTACATACAACACCAACACCCATCCAACTATGTACATAAAATGTAACTTAACTTGAAAATTAAATTTTTACCGAAACTTTCATTTTTTTCAGAACCAAGATGTCGATACTTCAACAATCGTGAAATTACGACAGAACCAAAATGAAGCCACTTATTAACAAGAATCTCATAACACTAAAATGTGTTCTATTTTGCTTCCTAGCGGGTAAGTACCTAATATCTAATTTTCTAGTATATTTTTCTCCATCTCGACATTCGTGAAAGTAAGATAAGAGGAACAATTTAAAGCTAAGACTGCGGAGAAGAGCTGGCACAAACAAAAAGTGGTTTAATCCTCAGACCAAACCTACAAAGTTGCTTTGGTAGTTGTCACATCGGTCACGTATAATAAATACATCGAAGCTGTGGTGCAAGCTTCCTTGTAAGGAGTGTCGGGCTCACATGAGCACCGAATGGTTAGGGAAGGGTTAGGGACCGTTCAACTCGGGGCTTAGTTGTATTATAGCTATGAATTTACTACTCACTGACTTCAGCTTAATTTTATAACGGATGGGGTAATCTAATCTAAGTACGACATCGAAGTTTTACCAGCAACGTCGACAAAAAACAACACAAATTAAATTAATAACGATATACAAAAAGAGTACTACTAAGAATACTATGGAACAAGCTACCTGCATCGGTGTTCCCTCCAGGCTATGACATGGGGTCCTTCAAGTAGGGGGTCTATCGTCATCTTCTTGGCCGGCAACGCGTTGATGACGCCCCTGGTGTCACTAATGTCCATGGGCGGCGGTGATCAATTACCGTCAGGCGACCCGTCTGCTCGTTTGCCTGCTCAAAGCATAAAAAAACCTAGCTAGGGTATAGCAGTTCGAATTAGATTTAAAGAAACCAAGACTTTTCCATTTCTCAAAGGAGTCTCTGTTCTTTCATCATAATATTCCGGGTCGGTGTCTAAATTGAGTTTATGTTGTACGCGGGTAGAGTGAAGGCTCTAGCGCGAGCGAACCTATATAACATTTGGATACTTGTGGTATTTTTACTGCACAACAATGGGCGCCGGTACCAGCCTCATCGCTCATTGTACCTCGTCGCGTAGGTAGCTCTACATTTTGTAATAGGCACACGTATTATTCTATTTCGGCTCGGTAACTTGTGCCGGAGCGTGATGATAAATTAAATAATATTATGGCATCATGCTATTCATACTTTACGGACTTCCTTCTAACTTTGTTGTTTGCTGTTTCTGGGCGCCAAACTATTATTAGTTTTTTTCAAGAGAACTTATATATCTTAGGGCGCTTTCACATTAGGTCGCCAGTAGTGCGGCAGCAGCGCGACAATAGCAGCGCGACAGACGCGCGGCTGTCGCGCTGCTACCTCTCTATACTAAAAAGAGCAGCGCGACAGCCGCGCGACACGTGATTTTCATAGTGGACGGCAGCGCGGCAGCCGCGTGCGATCAGCCGGCTTCAAGCCAGTGTTGCAATCGCACGTTCGAACACTTCGAACATACACAATGAGCGAATTTGACACAGAACAATTTATCGTTGAATTTCAAAGGCGTCCTGCTTTGTGGGATTCGAGGATCGATGATTTTTTAGTTTTAGCTCTGTGCTAGATTAAATATCTGTTAAAAAAATAGACGACAAATATGTGTAGTCAAATTCGATAAAATATGGTTAAATGTCTTTTAATTTTAGAGATATGATCTTTTAAGTAATGAGTAATGATTAAGTAATGAGGTAGCTTTATTATTGTTGTTTTTTATTACAACCATATTTCAACACTTTGAATACTGTCACATAATCACTATTCACATGCCGATTTCGAAATAAAGGATCAATCCAGTAAATCCTTTTTTTATTATGAATGCGACGTCGATGGCGCCGAAGGAGAACCAACAAAAGCAGGAGCAACAAAGATGTTTCCTCTTTGGAGTCCATTATTTCAATAAACTGGCCACCCTGATCTAAGCAAGTCGCGCGGCTGTATTTGTAATGAGAAGGCATCCGCTGCTGCCGCGCTGCAGCCGCGCTGCTGCCGCACTACTGGCGACCTAATGTGAAAGCGCCCTTAAGATTCTTAAGTACTTAATTGAAATTTAAATTCACAATTGTAAAATTTTAATTGTATGTGTGATAAAAATCGAATGCAAAAACCCGTGTGCCCTTTTCCCCGCTATATTTAAACTTTGTTTACGCATATCTAAACCGTTTCAGCGATGATACCGTCACTGAGAATAACGGCCGCTGAATTAATTTTATACGACAATATAGGACTGTTCTGTGAAGAATCAGATAGGTACGGATAACTTTAATAAATTATTTACTAGCCTACACACAAAGGTGACACACAAATGAAAGTAATGAAACGCTTTTTGTTTTTGGCTAGCAGTATGGATTGGTCTTACTAAAATCTCGTGGACACAGGCCAACTCTAGTTCTTAGCTTGTTCAAAGACATAGGTTAAACTGTGTAACGATAACAACCAGGATAAACTGATGGAAAAAGTGGTGATTTTAGTTTTTCCTATAACCTCAGATCAATAAAATTATTGATCTGAGCTATAATATACGAGCAGATGGAACATGTAAATAAATGACGCCCGTCGAAAGCCGACGCGTTGATAACGAAAAAGAAAGCATAAATCTCGCTTGTTGACTGAATCTCCAACAAATCACCTGTAAACCACGACAGGAAATACAGATGCCTTTAACAAAGATGTAGCATGTAGAAAGGTAGCTATCCTAACTTCAAACTTTTGCCAATCACTCACAATTGATGAGGCGTAAGATTTACTGAGCTTCTAGCTAGACAAAACTCTTTTCTGTAAGCTCTTTTCTGTAAAAATAGGATTCAAAATGTGTGATAAATTCGCGTGCTCATTTTTGGTCATTCGTTAACACTAAACCCTAAAAAAAGAGTTTTTTTCTAGAAGCTCTGTTCATTGAGTGATTTAACTTTAGCTCTATTCCATCTCCACCAGGTATAGGATGTATCTACCCGTTCCTGCCGCTGCACATGCTGTCCATCGGCCTGGACCGGGGGGAAGCTCGTCTCATATCAGCCGTGGCGCCGTGCATTGCGCTGCTTGGTCCTGCGATACTCGGACCACTTATTGACAGGTTATTTTGTGCTTTAAACACGTAATGGTAATCCTCGCAGGACGCGACATCTTTATTCACAATTGAAGAGTGCTTAGTAAATCACGTATCAAAAGGTTTTCATGACTTTTGAAAGTTTCTGATATGGCTGTTCAGGTATTATCGAACTCCTTGTGATAATATTCGACCACATCATGATAATATTAGTTTAATATGCTCTCCAAACCATGAAACCACTCAAGAAATGTTTGCTATATGTATTTGCAAGAATGAGTCGCTAGGTCGCTTACTTTTCCAAGTCGGCCGCGCCCCACCGCGGCACTGTAATCGACCGAAGTTATTTAACTTGGTCAATCCATAGATAGGTCAATCACTTAGGCCGGTATTATAAGTTTATGAGCATTTTATTAGAAGAATGAGGAGGATTAAAATTCACCATTATTTCACAGTGGTTACCAATTACCGCAAACTTTTAGAGTCTAGTGTTATAAGTATGTTGTGCTTCAGTAAAGGTAAGTATAAGACTTTCTTTTTTTCACCCCCTTCTATTCTTTCTTGGTCGACAAGAGATATAATTCATATGTTTAATAGTTAGGTCTGCATATCTACTTCTATCGCTATGCAGGTGTATGATATAGGTATGCAGTAGATATGGAGGTACTCTGAGAGTAGTTCGCAATTCGCATGCATTCTCATTGCGATTTGTGACATTCAGATATAGCACGTAATTTTGTTCCGAGAGTCGTACAATACAATACAATGCAATGTAGGCTTAGGCAATAACACTATGCGTTGCATTTCAATGTTAACTGTAGGTGATGTCAACTTCATTCATTGGTCAATTTAAATAATTCAGTAATTTTTTCAAGTAAGTAGGTCACAATATTGTTCACTTTATTGGTTTACTTTCAAGATTGTTTCCATTGCTTAAAATCTTCATATGGATTGTTTATGGGCTTAGTACCTACAATCAATGAAAAACCGGGCAAATGCTAGTGAGGATTTTTGAAAAAAATCTAATGTGGAGTTTTCATTTTGTTTTGGATTGGAAGGAGTAGATCAGTGCGAAGAACTCAGCTTTTCTATGTTGTCATTTTCATGTGTTGCCTGTTGGTTATCAGTTTCATAATTATGTTGTTGTCTGTTGGTGTAGGTTGTCGGTAGGCCGCGGGTCCACCGGCGGAGGCACTGTTCCGAGCGGTTCTGGTCGCTTGCTGCGTATCGTGACCGCCAGCTGCCTCATACTCAGTGCTATTTTCTACACTTTGCTACTGGCCGTACCATACACCGAGCGACATGAGGTACGGCTTTTAATTATCAATATAAATTAAGTACATTGTACCTGTCATGTTAAGGATTTTATAACGCCTATTTTAATTTTATGTCAGACCATGCGACCACTGTGCTTATACTTAGTCCAGGTCAACCTCCCCTGCTCGTCTTTGCTTGGAGACGTTAAGTTCATTCCTGTAGAGTTAACATTTAACAACTAGCTAAATGCAAGATGGGAAAATTATTTAACGGTGTGGACGGTGTGGTTAGCTACACGTATAGCTCTCTTTAAAATCAATCTTGAAATTGAAGTGTTTCAGTTGTGTAGTCCTGGGGAGTAAATTAACTGACGGGTAGGTACTGCTTTTTTCTGCTGGCAACGCACTGATAAACTAACGTCATAAATCTTGATCTTATTGTCGGCTGTTGCTATAAAAACCGAGTTTCATTTAATTATCTACTACGCTTTCATACTCTCCAATAAAATCTTTGTCTTAAATTTCATACATAGTGAAAGTTGTAACAACGCGTCACTATGCGTTTATGTACGTTTAGTACACTGGCACATACTAATCTCTTGGAAAAATATTTCTTCGGAGACAATAACGCTGTTCATTTCTTGGTAACGTGTTTAAATTCGTTGCTTATCATTGATGTGATGACATGATTACTGGTGGCTGGTGAATCTCTTATTTTGTAAACGATAACACTCTACTGGTTGAAACATAAATCTCACAGATGAAAACACTCTTTCTTGGTCGGCAACGCATCAGTGATGCTTTGGTGTTGCTGATGTTCATGGGTGACGATAGCCACTTACCACCAGGTGGATCGTCAGGCCGTTTGCCGGCTATTTCCATAAAAAATATTATGCTTTTTTTAACGTTAAGTATGGAACGTGATAATAAGAAAACTAAGTATCTATATGATGTAGTGTTTAAGAAGTGTCCTTTTACTAGGCTCGGCGGCCTCAAGTGCTGTTCATATGCGATGCAGACGGTGCATATGTCATGCAGGAGGTTTGCACCGAGGGCATGCGCTGCAACCGATGGGAGGGCGAAAAGGTTCGATATTATATTTTCTTTGTTTACCTTAAACTTGGACCAAAGCATTGTGATCATATCTTTAAAGAATTATTCGAGCGTATGATTGATCGATGTGACAGTTATTGGATAAATTAAGGGAGGGATCCCTTTCTCCCCGATGACGAGGCAACTTTACAAAGTGGTTGTTGAAGCAAAATTTTCTGATGTTTATTTTGAATCAAAAGACCATTACGAACAATCTTTTTCAGCCGCCACTTATTGGGAACTAGGGACACTGCTTTACGAGCGTTGAATCTAGCGGGTACGATTCCCGGTCGAGGCAGTCATTTATGTCACAATTAAAACTGTTTATAAACGTTTGTTCTTGGGTCGTGAGTTTTTGTGAAGTCTCATGTATGTACGTCTGTGTGAATATGTGAGCGCTTATTTATTTATTTAAAAAGGTTATAAACAGACAGGTGTGCTGGCGGTGACATCCTGTGAGTACGGCTGCGCAGACCGGAAGGTGGAGTGGGCTTTGGAGCCCTTCATCACTACCTCGACCACCTCCACCCTTAGCCCAATGTACAATAGCGTCGCCAACGCAACGGTGAGCATTACATTCTACCTCTAGTAACATTTATAACAATGGGGTATTGGGGCGGCCCAGGATACAAATTCGCATGCCAATCAGCCAGGGTGTACTCTGTTGCCTTTTTCTAAATATTACACTCTCTTGCTAGAGTCAGCCGCCAAATGAGGCGTCCTGTTTCGGCTGTGAGCTTGACTCTTGAGAGCCAGTTCTTTCGTTCTGAAATGCGTCGGTGCCTTTAATATTTCCATTTATCAAAATCCTCAGCTTTGGCGGCTATTCGCTTAACTTTCCTATGTTGTTTCCCAGACAATATCACCTGTAGTGACGGAGGAGTCAGAGGACGAGACAGAATCCGAGTACTACCCGCCGCACCTGTGCTACAACGGCCAGTGCCTGGTGTACATGTCACACGCCTCGCGACTCCGCGTGCCACTATCGCTGCTGGCCCCAGACCCACTGGATGACAACTCTACGCTAGAAGACGAGTGGTGCACTTATCGGACTGGTGAGACGTTATAAAACTTTATGGGTTTTTTTTCAATGGATAGTTCCTGTTGGCCCTAGTGGCCTTTACAGCACGCGGACAGTAGGGCGAGCCTGGAGAGGCTCACCTGAGAAGAAATATTTGCGAGGTGGGAGTTACCCTCCATACCTCGAGAAGTAGGGGCATGCGACGCCCTAAGGGCACCCCCTGTGGGGTTCGGACCTCGGCTTAGGACGTCGCCTGTTGGAGGACATCGCGGCAGCCTTTATGGGTTTGTGGTAGCGTAGTTTTAACTAACTTGAAAAAAGGATGAGGTTCTCAATTTAATTGCATTTTTGGAACCAACCGATTTGGAAGATTCTTTTTTATTTGAAAGGGTATCCAGTATGTTTACAGATTCATCATCTTATATTATTTCCATAACTATTTTTTGATGTTAGGTTCCATGAGGATTACACACCTAATGTGACGATTTAGATTTAATATTATGTTTTTAGTATGAGTATTTTTTTACAAATGTATTTTTGGCCTGACATTTATTATAAAAAAAATAACACGAGAGAGGAATATTCTCAGGATATAATGCCCCTATTTACTTAAGTAAAATCGCTCTACCCCCAGGTTCTGTGGCTCTACCGAATGGGCAGAAAGCCCTAATTTGTCATACCCTGAAATACTATTTTGTAGATTGTCCACTCAGCCCCTTAAACTTTTTTCGCACCTAATTACACTTATTGTTAGCATATAATAGGTTCTTAAAATATACAAGTTACACCTTATCGTATAACAATCAAGGGGATTGCGTCACAGGAAACGTAAGACGACACTTTTTTGGTATCGGCCGCGATGACGCCGTGTTGGGTTGTTTAGTCACTCGTCGTAGCATAGCTCGTACGTAGGTTAATCAGTGACGGATTAACCCTTAATCAAATTAAGTAATTACCTAGGGCATCACGTCTGGGGGACATCAGAAGAAGCACAAAAAAATGCGTCCTTATAGTATCACGTCTCACTCTCACGTCACCAAAAACCACACCAACAAAAGTTTCTGGGCCTAATTTGAAAATTCGCGCGTTTTAACTTGATTTTAACCGAATTCTGCCACCGGACACCCCATACATATTATAACATAACAGCATGCCATCTGTGTCCCATATTAATTGTGAATTTGTAATAACCATAATAACCTAAATACAGATAGTTCCATCGATCAGGCGGAATAGTTGGAAACAGAACATATTAAACCGAGAACGTATAATTATTAGACAAACCAATGTAGGTACCTTCTACCTAATAGCACGCAAAGTTTGCGTGATCATCTTTTTACTACTTTAATGTGTTTTATTGATGTAACAGCTTGCCTACCCTTGTTTTCATCCATCTATGTATTGTGCATTTATTGTTTTGAATGATAGATTCTTAAATATAAAATATGTTTAGTTCAAGTATCCCTTTCACACCAGTAATAATATTGTATTCATAATTCACCTCATTATTGACCCACTGCAGGCAGTTCAATTATCGGGCTTAAACTATAGTATAGTTTGTTTTGCTTTTTTTACTTTTTTATAACGCTTCACACTCATAGTCCCACACTAGTATTCCCTGTGTCGTGGGTACCATGGACAACACACAAGACAAGGACACTCACACCCAGACCGAGAACAGAAATTCAAACTCATCATTCAAATTTCCGCCTTGGCGCGGCGATCCGGCATGGTAAACATTGCGCCACACGGGTTGTCACCACATGTTTATTTTGCTGTTGGGATTTCAAGAATATATTAATTCTCCTAGCCTCCTAGGCTTAGAGCGTATTCCACCAACAGGCTCCTCCAATATTGTTTTACCATAAAGGGAAGCCCCACTATGTAGGCGTCTCTTATGCAACCCTACTCTGTTAGATTCGGTAGGATTCTAGGTAGGGTTGTCATATGGCCGGGATATCCGGGATTGTCCCGGAATTTAACAGTCCAGTGTCCAGTACAGACTTCTCTGTTCCTGATGCCCCGTTGACAAAAAAGCGCTTGAAATGAAAGTTACGCCACGAACCATTGCTGAGGGGGGCCTAACTCAGACGGCATAGAAATATGCTAGACGATCCCGATCAAAAACGCCAGGAACAAGAGGGTCTTGTCTTGAAGCTTTAGAGGCCGCTAGGGCTAACAGCAGCTGGTGAACTTTTAGAGGAGCGCTACTTTGAAATTTATAATTAATTGAAGGGTATATGATTGCCACCAGGCGGAGCCCTCCGATGCCCGGTGCCGCAAGAGGTGGCGTCGCGCATCCGTGGCTACGAGACGTGCGTGCCGGGCGTGCGGTGCCAGGTGCTGGACCCCTACGACGAGCCCGGCGGCGTGCTGCAGGACGCCGAGTGCCGGCTCACCGTCGGCGATCCTGCGTACACCTTCTGGACCTACTTCGTTATTAGGTACGTTGTTCGAATAGTACCGGTCGCATATCACCCGGATGACGTGGATACCTTCTTGACATATTTCGTTGTTAGGTATTCATACTAGGGTGGCCCGATGGCAAGACTGGAATATCTGCACAAAACTTCAAAAAGTCGGGATTTGTCGGGACAAAAATTTTTTTTTTAAATAGCCGGCAAACGAGCTGATGATGGGAAAAACGGCTTGAGCGTGTGCGGCAAACGCGCTCTGTTAAATCGATTGAATTGTCAGGACTCTAGACATCATGTGAAATGACGGGACAATCCAGACGAATCCCGACCATTTGGCAACCCTAATTCATACACAGAACAGTACAATGTACCTAAATATAGTGGTTATTCCTAGTGATGACGATTACATATTATTTTATAACTCACAAACTAGTCATTTGTAGTAATTATGATAAGACGTTTAATCGTACATTGATGTTTATGAATCTGCTAATAAAAAATGTCCATAATCATAAAAAGGTTATGCAATGAAAACAAATAAGAATAATTGAGAATTAAATAAAATTATGTACCTACGATGGCCTACTTAGATGGTCACCAATCACCATGGTAGAAATACTTAACGAGGAAAATATAAATCCTTTGCTTCTTCTTTTAACATTTCCTCAGCATCAGCGACGGCCTCTTGCTGTTTAATAGTGTCTACTAAATTCAGTTTATCATTGTAACCCACATAGATATTAAACACATGTCTGTGTTGTAACCCATAACTATCCCTCTAGAGGGCTTGCATTTATTCTTAGTATGAGAGGACGGACGTCGCAACTTTCACGCGTTTTAGCGTGAATACTAACAGAAATGAGTTTTGTCTAGAGGCTCTTAGTGGTTGTTTACCCACGTTTCCGCTCTAAGGAAACACATCCTAACACTGCTTCCCAGGATTCTAGCAGACATCTGGCCGACCGCAGCCCTAGCGCTGCTGGGCGCGGCGTGTGTGATCGCGACGCGGGAGACGTCGCTCGGGCGCGGCGACGTGGGCCGCCAGCTGGCCGCGGGCACGCTGGGGCTGGCGGTGCCGCCGCTGGGCGCGCTCGCCGCCGCCGCCATGCCCGAAGACCCGTACCTCGTGCCGTTTGTACTGCACGCCGTGTTTATGGTCGTCGGGGCGGTTATACTGCTTGTTGATAAGTACGTATTGTAGGATTGTCTTTTGTTTTCAATTTGACTGTATTTTTTATGTTGGTTACCTCAGAACTTTAGACTAGGTGAACCGATTTTGACAATGGCATTCATGAGAAAACCATATAGGTAAGTCTTTTTGCATTAAGTACGTGCGCGACAAGTGGACGAATAACTTAATATCACGCCACTCGATTTCGAAGATTCTTTTTTTATTGGAAAGAGGATGTACTTCATTTGAAGTCGGTTTTTTTTGTTATAATTTTAAATTATTAGGTTGATGTTTTTGATAAGCTTGAACATAATTTACATAATATAGCCATAATAATATGAGTAAGAAGAAAATGCCTTGAGGATGTATTACTGCTATATGTATAAGGACCACCGGTAGGGATTTTAGTCCAGTCAAGGAATGACTCAAAAGAGGGTATAGAGTGCGTGAGCGGGAACCTAAGCGATTTCTTCAGAAACTTGTTCAGGGTGCTTAGGGTGATAAAATACTAAAAGTCCCCGCGTCTAGGAGGTGAGCCGGAGGGAGGGGGGGGGGGGGGGGGGGTTACAAAGGTCTCAATTTTAGGTTTTTCGCCAATATCTCAAAAACGGTGCGTTATAGCGAAAAATGTTCTGGGATGAAATGAAAGCTTATAAAATTCTCTATAACTTTAATTCTATACACTTTTTCCGTATCTCCGACCGTTTTTGAACTATACACTCCAGAAATGTAGCAATTTAAGTTATTCAGCGTGATAACAGCGTGATTCACATCAGCTGTCGTAAAAATGACACCTTAACTGATACCATTAAAAAGATGTTAGGCAGGCATCTTTATATAACGAAGAGGCAGTTCCGTTGCAGCATAGATTTTCTGCTGCACCAATTGACTTCAAGAATCATTGTTTTTATGTACATATTGCCTCAATGAAGATATAAAAAAGCCTTTGAAAAAAAGGCGGGTTGTACATTCAGTTGAGACTCTAGCTGCTTAATATTGTATCAAGCAGGTATGTTCTTCGAGAAATGATGCCTGGGGTAACGAAGTTCTTGATATTTTTCCCTGCATTACCGATATTGTTGCTGAAGGAGCAAAATATCACTAAGACACTATTACTCACTTGTGAAGCCTGTCAGTTACCCAAAACTCTACAAAACTGAGATTTCCAGAGATACCCATGTCGTAGAGGTTATGGAAGAAATATTTGCTTAAATGGATTACTTTCCCACGATGAGATACTCGTTTTTTTGTTTGTTTTTGTTAAAAGGCTTTTTTATATCTTCATTAAGGCAACATGCACATAAAAACAATTATTCTTGAAGGCAAATGGTGGAGCAGAAGGTCTGAGTTGCGACTGCCCTGCCTCTTCATTAGATAAAGATGTCTGCGTAATGTCTTTTTTAAAGGTATCAATTCGGGTGTCATTTTTACGACAGCTGATGTAAATCAAAAGGGATGTCAAGTCAATGAAACTTCGATATTTGCCGTCTTTTCTTTCCTTACTAGCTTTAATACGACCCGGTATTCCCTTTCCTTTCCCTCAGAGACATCGTTACTTCCTTCAACGACATTCTTCTCATACAAAATGCATACAGGACTCTTATTAGTACTCATGTTTGATAACCAAATTGTTTTACTAATAACAGTGTATGTATATCTGAAAAGAATATTTTGTGGCTGCCCCCCTGCGTTACCGGCTAGGCTACCGTGCCAGACAAAATAAAATTGCGAAAACCTATAATAACATAAGCCCGAAGACAAGTATACAATATCAATAGGAGTTATAGCCAAGAAGGTCGCGTTTCCTACAGCGAGCATTAAAGATATTGAGCGAAAAGGAATCTTCATCAATATCATGATTGTTTTCCCGCCTCTGCTCAGTTATCCACTGTTATAAAAAACGCGATTTCTTACTGTTACTGCCTTTACTACGTGGAGGTACTCCCAGTTTAGGTTACTATACATTTTAAGATGATTTTCGCATCAGGTAATGGTTATCACGCTGAATTACTTTAATTTCGACATTTCTGGAGCGTGTAGTTCAAAAATGGTTGGAGATATAGAAAAAGTGTACAGAATTAAAGTTATAGAGAATTTTATAAGCTTTCATTTCATCTTAAAACATTTTTCGCTACAACGCACCGTTTTTGAGATATTGGCGAAAAACCTAAAATTGAGACCTTTGTAACCCCCCCCTCCCTCCGGCTCACCTCCTAGACGCGGGGACTTTTAGTATGTTATCCCCCTAAGCACCCTGAATAAGTTTCTGAAGAAATCGCTTAGGTTCCCGCTCACGCACTCTACAACTACTTTATTGACTGTACTATTTGTTGAAGCAGCGCGGCGGCGATGTAGTTTGAATTTCGAAGTGTTTATAAAATCTAACTTCCAATCATTGAAATATTACTAGAGTCAATGAACTATACTAACGTATTCGTTCACTGACTACAGTATAGATTCTATCTATACAGTCTTATATCGTCTATACTATAGAACCGACACCGCGAACACGATTCATGTCCCTATGAATTGGCGCCAATGGGCTTCAATTTTCAATGAATTCGTTCGATTTTGAAAGGAGAACGGGGTCTCAATTGGGAATAGAAACTCCCGGCGTGACACAAATTTTGTTTTCGATGTCTGTTTTGGTACGTTAGTAGGTACATTATACTTAAACGCTTCCAATAAATATCATATTAGGTATCATATTTTTATTTCCTTCAAGTTATGGAGTATTTTGTTAGTTGCTAATTTTACTGTATTAAGTGTGATTATGTTGATATTAAAGTATTGTGTGATTCATGTGCGAATCACATGCGATAATGAGGATCATTAAACGTCTATTTTAAATAATACATTACACATACCATTTAAATAGGAATCGAATAAAATGATATGCAGAAATTAATGTGCAGTTTATATTCAGAGATTGTATTGTGTTTATATGTTCTAACCATAACAAAACAGAATTATCATAATGGTAATCCAGGGTGTTACCGACTGAGTGAATATAAATACAGAAGCATGGACTACTCTCCGTTTTACGTTATTTTGGCATATCGACAGTTGGGTCGAAATATCTGTATGAAATAAAAAAAATGTGACTTCCCGAGAAAACTATTTCTCGGAGTAATTTTATGGCATATTGAAAATGATACGTGAATGTCCACTGTAAATGACATGTGTATGTCCAGTGTAAATGACATGACATGTGTATGTCCAGTGTAAATGACATGACATGACTGTGTATGTCCAGTGTAAATGACATGACATGTGTATGTCCAGTGTAAATGACATGACATGTGTATGTCCAGTGTAAATGACATGTGTATGTCCAGTGTAAAGGACATGACATGTGAATGTCCACTGTAAATGACATGTGTAATTCCACAGTAAATGACATGTGTACACATATATTTATTTAGAATATCTGTGCATGTGTATATCTACTGTAAATTACATGTGTATATTGACTGTCCACTATCCAGGAACATGCCGCTGTCCACTCCGGAGTGGTGGTGGCACACGGCGACGGGCGCACTGGCGCTGCCGATGAACGCGGTACGGCGATACGGTGCCGAGACCGCCGCGGTGGGAGCCGTGCTCGCGCTGCTGGGGGCGCTGTGGGGCGCCATCGACTCCTACCTGCCTTGGTGAGTAGGCGACGTCGCTCAGCGTGATCGTCAACTTATATAATGCGTTTCAGGTGGCAGTTTCTTCGATAATAAAAAAGGAGAAAGAATTTCCTTCCTCGCACGTGCACCTAAACTGTGGATTGTGGAACGAACTTCCTGCATATCTGTTCCCTCTAAGGTATGACATGGTGACATTGGATCCTTCAAGAAGCGGGTCTATCGCTTTCAGCTGGGCCGGAAACGCATTGGTGATGCCCCCAGTGGGCGTAAAAAAATAAAGAGTAAATACACTGACTCTCAAGCTCCCAGCCGGTAGGCGTGGGAGCTAGCTAGGCAGGCTCCACTGGTGGACATTACGAAAAAATATATTACAAATAATTAATAGGTATTATTCTTTGATCACTTACAATATTAATAACTGCAAGTTCTGCAACTATTTAACAAGAATATACTGTGCAATTGTTAGTTAACGTGTCATCTGTTGTTGGCCTCAGAATTCAATTTAGAAGTTGGTAGGTACCTACTTGTAATTCAATATATTTACTTAGGAGATTGATGTAAGCGCCCGCATTTACTTGGCCAATGCCCTGTGCATTGATGCATGAAGATAATAAGTACAACGTTCTATTCAATATGAGACTTCAGACTATACAAAAACGACTATATCGTCACTATCACATTACTTACCATACATAATTACTTACTGAATTTAAAGATATGTATATCGCTACTTAAACCTACACATTATACTTAGTATATCTACGTAACGCAATTTAAAATTTTTGTTGAAGTATTTAGTTAGTTGAATAAGAGGCCAATGATGATGATGAGCACTTTTATTACTTTCCACAATACAAAATTACAAAGACAGGTTACCGTATTACATTTTCTCTCCATGGCAGATTAGCGGAAGGAAGTGTCATTAATAGTTAATGTTGCCAGATCTCTATTTCAATATTACCACAGACAGGCCGGCGCAAGAGTCACTGACGCCCCAGGCAAGAATATTGTATTTGTGTTTATGTTTTGCTGAACCAATAGGAACGTTTATTAAGAATTTTATATTTCCTTTTTTTTACTTTTCACTCCAAATGTACCGTGGCGCCCCTCCAAAGGCGCCCTAGGCCGTCGTCTAACCTTGCCCCCTCTAACGCCGGCCCTGACCACAGATTAAAATCTCATCATCTTTCCCTGGCTCTAAAGTCTAAACTGTCACGTGATGTCGTGTCCAGGCGTGTGGTGGAGCTGAACGGCACATGGGTGGACGTAGCGCTGACGAGCACAGCCGGCGCGCTGCCCGCCGTCCCCGCGCTCTGGTGGGCCGAGGCGCTCGTCGACTACGTGGGACACTCCAATATCTTCATCACCGCCTTCACCTTTTACTGCTTGCGGTTTACCGGTGGGTAACTATGTACAATACAATACAATACAATGTTCTTTATTGTGCACACTAATAAATGACAAAAAAAAGAGAAATTAACACAGCAAATAAAGTAGGTATTATAATACATAACACAGCAAATAAATTAACAAAACAGGCGATCTTATCGCTATGTAATGTATATAATGTAGTATAATGTCATAGAACAGACATCTCGAACAAAACGTGTGTTCCACCGGGAGGTTCTATGTATTTTTAATTGAGCCCCCGTTCTCCTTTCAAAGTCGATCGAATCCATTGAAAATTGAAGCCCATTGGCGCCAATTCATCGGAACATCAATCGTGTTCGCGGTGTCGGTTCTATACTCTAGTAATGATACTTCAATGTTGTTGACTTAGTCTTGGAAAATGTGTGGTTGAGACTGATTTAAAAGAGAAGCGCAATGGGGAACTAATAGTTTCTTAATAATATGCAAATTTTGATTAGATTCATGTGTCCCCCTGCCACCTATTAAACGATGTGTTGGACATGCGAAGGAAAACTATAACGGCTAAGTATTTTGAGAGTAGCTTAATAGTTAGATAATAAGTAATATTGAATGAACTATGGAACCCTAGATTGCGCGTGGCCTGACACACACTTGGCCGGTTTTGTTACACAGAGAGAGAGAGTTGATTACAACCAAGGGCGGATCCAGCTTTGGCGCCAGGGGGGGTCACAAAGTCGTGGTCAAATCTCAAGAAGTTATAATTTAATTTTGATAATAATCGATACATAAAAAATATTTAAAAATAGGTATTTTAAGATATTAATAATTACTTACTTATATTGTGACAAAAATAAATAAAAACATTATGTTTAACAATTTTAATAGTGTTCCACCAAGGTCCTGGTCATGACCCCCCCCTGGATCCGCGCTTGATTGCAACATTGTTCCAGGGCTGGCGTTCGGCGTATCGTACGCGTGGATCGTGGTGTGCGAGGTGTTGGAGGTGTTCACGCTGAGCCTGGTGTGGGTGACGGCCATCTTGTACTTCCGCCACCTCGTGCCCCGCAAGTACACCACCACTGGACAAGCGTTGCCTGTTATTGCACACTTTTGTATCGGTAAGTCTAAGTATCTACGCTCCAACTCAGAGTTACGAATGGTTAATTAAATCGCTCCTTACTTATTTATTTAAATTTTTGCACCATACATTCGTACAATAGCAAAGGCGGGCTTAATGCTAAAAGCATTCTCTCCCAGTCAACCTTTGGATAGTACAGAACTCCTTAGTACAGAATTTGTATGGTGATTCTTTGCTAAGGAGTGATTTAAGTAACCTATACTGACTCTCAGTTGGGGCGTAAGTCTAGGTAACTAACGCCCCATCTCAGAGTCACTAACGGTTACTTTGATCGCTCCTTACAAATACATATAAAAATTTTGTATTAAGGAGCGATTTAAGTAACCGTTAGTGACTGAGTTGGGGCGTAAGAGGTATAAGTAATTGTTTTTCCAACAATCCGCTCTGAAGAAGTGTGGTGTAGTGAACATACTGGGGTCCTAGAGACCCGTGCTTAATAGTGGCCCGTTAATGGATTGAAGCCAAGTTATGTTTCCGACGTCTTTTTATATTTTCAACGTATTTTGAGTCCAAGCCGACCTATGTGGTGAGGTTTATTTATGTTGGAGGTCGCTAAGTCTATACTTACTATAAAATTTAATCATCCTTATTCCTTCGTCTAAAACGAGTAATAGCACTAATAGATACTCACGAAATAGTCCAAAGATACTCACGTTTCTCAAAATGCATGCTCTTTAACTTCAGGTGATCATGGCATTACACTTGAGTGACATTATCTCAATAGGAATAACCCCACTAACCCAAACTAGGTCTTAGAAGACGACAAAAGCAATGACAAGACATGAGCTTGTAATGTTATCAACAAGCATATTCTACTACATGCAAGTGCACATTACAGGCCGTTGCATCGGCGCGATAGTAGGCGGCATGGTGACGCTAGACAACACGAATGGGGCAGCGTGGCGCGCGCTGGGGGTGGCGTCCCTGCTGGCCGCGGCGCTCTACCTCGCGCTCTACCATCTGTTGTTGGCGCCGCGTTGCGCTTCGCCCTCTGCGCCGCCGCCGCATCACTTACTACAAGGTACTATCACTAACTATATCGCCGTTTTAGGCTATGAAACTTTTTAGGCTATATTTAAAAATGATGACGTTTCCTTGTCCCTCGAGAGCAGGTACGAGCCAAAAATGCTCATACAGCATTAACTTTATTTTATACATTAGTCGTCACCTAAATACCAGCACTCGCGGACTTACTAACTCAGGCGACCAAACGTAAACAGTTGTTCAATAAACAAACGTAACTTAACTACGCGTCCGTGTATCTCTTCACCTCCCGTAACCAACAACTTACAACCGGGTACCGTCAACACAACGCGGCGGCCCCAACAATATAGATACGTCATGCCCTTACTAATCAACCAAAAAATCAGTTCCGAAAAGAGCTACAACACACACACGTTTATCTTGACTATAAGTATAAGAAGGCATTTTAACGTTGTATGTCAAATCTCAAGCACAACTGACAACAACAAAACTGCTATCGTCGTGTATTGGCAGAGTGACTACGAGCAGATGAGGTCAATTGACTGCTCTTACGATCTTCATCTTCGGCGCGCTAGTGACATATCTACCTCTTTTTACTTATAATATCATTGGTTTTAGGGTACAATAAGAGGGGCCGTTATCCATGCACCCACTGCATCAAGGCTGGAATTTTAAAAATATCGATAAACATTGTCGATAATTTTCTTTTTGGGAATTATAGGAATAAACAGTAGTTTCGTAAAGCTGTAATTCAGTGTGGAGTAAATATCTACTAATCCCGTCGAGTGTTGAAATAAAATTAAAAAAAAACTTTAGTACCAACCTACCTCTCCTACAAGTTAATTGGATTTTTTGTCTACCAAACGTAACCAAATTAATGGATTAGGTTAGGTAAGGGCAACATGGATAAGACGATCGATTATAAAATGCATAGGAAGTAAATGAATAATATTGCCTAGATATTATGTGTTAATCTAACGTACCCATTTATAATCCAAAGCTGCCACGGTAGACGGACAACTTAGTGGCAAAGGTATGACCGTAAAAACGTTTCTTTGGTACTACATATATTGTATTACTTGTCTGAAGCACCTTGCACGTCTTTATTTTACTGTATACTATTACAAGACACGAGATTTATTTTTATATATAATTTTTATTGTGATCGTGGTTCTTTTTTAGGACTTCGAAAAACGCACAGCCAATTTTTTTGCCTTCTTTGTAGTAGATATGACATAAAAAAGATTTCTTTATAAAAAAAAGATTTATTCATAAAAACTTGTACATACTAATAATAATTAAATAAATGATTGTGTAGGAAGAATAATGAATATGATATTATGCTAACAAAATAGCTCATAATAATGCAACATGCACACAAGTTGTCTAGATGTTACGAATGTCCACGGGCGATGATGTACACTTACTAAATGGTTTCTTGTCTGCTAGTTTCTCGATAATTTACATTAAAATGTAAAATAAAAATATAAAACAAAAGAAGTTCCTTTCGATTTAAGTATTGTTTTACGCGCTCAGCAGTGTGATTCAGCAATATGAAACTAGATGGCGCTGTACAACTTTCTGAATCACGCTGTTGAGATTCTTTGATCCTAACATAAGTAAAATAGCAAAAAGTGTCGTGACAACTTTTCGTAAGAATTTTTTCCGTCTAGCCCCCTTTCACAACGCGCGATAAGGAACTTCGTTCCAATAATAAAATAATAAAATGTAAAATGAATAGGTAAAAGGGTTATTTAGCAAGCCTTTTAACGACCTAAGCTGGTGAAGATAATGCTGGCCGTGCACTATCGAGTATACTTGTCAAGTTTGCAGCGGACTTGACGCGGCATTCAGTAAGCTTGACGATGACGGCAGTGTATATCTGGCGATATAGCTATCTCATGCGAACTGGATGCCGCATCAAGTCTAACTGCAAACTTGACAAGTACACTTGATCGTGTATGGCCAGTTTACCAGAATAAAAGTGCCAATGATATTGCCACTAGCGTCCACATGTTTTAAAACTTTTTAACACTTTCACTTTTATCACTACGTTCTCGCTTTTGCACTGGAACTTTCACAAGGTTATTGCACGTGATCAGGGAATGTATAAAACAAAAACAAACTAGGTACATATCTACCGGCCTGTTTGAAATGAGAATTGTTTCATGTTTGGTATGCAAAGTTTGGTTAGCAATAAAAATTAACAAAATAATTTCTTGGTCAGCAAAACCACATGTTCATTATAAACAGTTTGAGTTACGTTAAAATTGTCAATAGGTAGAGCTTATATTATTTATTTAGTTACAATCTAATAGGAATAGTGAGCAGTATTATGGCAATGATTTACGCTTCAACTCATAGTCATTAACGGTTACTTAATCGCTCCTTATTAAAGAATCACCATACAAATTCTGTACCTACTAAGTAACGGTTAGTGATTCGTTAAGTTGGGGCGTTAGAAATCTTTGCTGGCCAAAGTTCCTAATCAACGAGCCAATTTTGCTGACCAACAAATCGCACCCTCAGTGGAAAAAAGCATAAGTCGTGTTACTTTGAATTTTAGATGTCAATATGATTGGAAAGAGGAACAAAAACGGCATATGCTCAATTTTTTTCAAATTTTTATCATTAATCTTGACGGTTTTGTGCAAGACATTGTAATGTAAATTCCTTTGACTACTTACTGATATTTTAAGTTTTTTTGCTCTCCTGTAAAATTGCAATTTTCATCTTATGCCTTTTTTCCACTGAGGGTGCGAAATTGTTTGTGCCACAGAAATCCGAACCCTTTGCTAACAGTATATCTGTTTTGCAGGTTTGACCGCCAACGGCGCATCCAACGGCAGCTATTCCCCGATGCGCGTGTACCACGAGGAGCGCTCCCGCAAGGGCCACTTCCGATACTGAGTTACTGACCGATGACCATCCATGTTGTTGCTACTTGTTTTTGACCTATCTAGTTTTAATTTCTAATAAGTACTTTAATGTGATATTTACAACTCATCTAATTTTTCGATTTGATCGTTTTATTTAAAATCTATTTTTAATATTACTGCCGCATTTGCATTTGTGTCCATTTTTCATTAAATGTTTTTTCTTTAAACGGTATTTATATTTCGATTCCTATTTTAACTATTATTCTTTTTAGGATTCCGAAGAAAAATCGGAACCCTTATACATAGTTTCGTCATGTACGTCCGCCTGTCTGTCCGAAGCAAAGCGCCGAGACCCTTAGTGCTAGAAAGCTGTAATTTGACATGGATATACATATTTATCAAAACTCCAGAATCTTAGAATAAAATATTGAAAAAAATTTTTTTAGGGTACCTCCCCTACAGGTAACGTGAGGTGTTAAAGTGCTAATTTTGGTTGGAGTCAAGTGTTTCTCGCCCCCCCCCCCCCTGCTGGTTAAACGGTTGGAGTTGGACAAGTGAAAAAATTCTCAGAAATAGTTTATTGATAAAACAAGGAAAATAAGTAATAGTCGATAGACTTACTACTTTGGGTCCCTACATTGCGCGTGGCTTAAGACGCACGTGCCCGGGTTTTTTTTATTTTGCAATGTTTATACCATTAGTGCTAAGTTCTGAATTTTTACAAGGCAACATGGCGTATGGTCTCATTGGGATTTCCATGTTACATACGCCTAGTTTACGCTTAAAGACCCAATACGCTCATTGAGCAAAACGGCTCAGAACGCGAGGTGGCATCTGTAAAATGTCCACAGCGCGAAATTACGCTTTACCCCGCTTTTGACAGCCACGAAGTAAGTTGCTTAATCCCTCAATTTGTATTTTGCGGTCTGAGCATAACACATTATTATCTACACATGGACAGACACAAACAACATTACAAATATACAACCACTCAAGAGATAAATTCAATTCGGGTTCGATTCCGATTCAGGTTCAGAGGCAGTTTCGTACTTTTTAGCTACGTGATTGAAAATTAAAATTGTTGCGTTTAATTGTGTAATGAATTGTATGTACAACGCCACTTAAAATAAGCCCCTGTTAGAAATAATTACATTATAGTCTGTCCTCTAGTGAAATTATTCATCAAAACATGAAACAAACGAGCTTTTGAAATACATATTTATTACATTTCCTTACAAACAAAACCAATTTATCACAAAACTACAAGATCTAGCATTTATTTTGAATCTTTTGTTTCAGAGCATAGTAATAAAAAGGTTTGTCTACCACCACAAGCAGACATCGCCTTATTTTATTTACAATAACGTTGTGTGAGTGTACATTACAAAGCACTATTCATCTAACGGAATATGATAAAGAAGAAACTCCTTTAAAAAACTTACGAATAACACTTACAACCTATGTATAATTATGAATTTTCTTAACTATACAATATTACTTAGGATGTTATTTCAAAATAACTATAATTGTATTGTAATATAAATATGCTATAATCTTATTATCTACATTACAATGTGTCTAAAGTATTAGAATGAACATATTATAGCTACTTGCAAAGCTGTGTTATATGCATCAATATAATTATAACAATATTATCATAATTATACAGATTTCACTATCGTTACACCAATGAATTTTAAATATAAAAATTACATATAAAAATAAGAAATAGTTGAACACTGCGATAGCAGTCGGTATATCTTTTGGTAGAAGTAATTGATAACATCACAATTTAGATGCCCAACTAATTCGAGCACACTTCAAATAAAAAATTATCACACGAATAGTAAAAGGCTTCAATGTAAGGTTGTTTATTATTAGGTAAATACCACAATCAGCATTGAAAACACAAATACTCGTAATTTTATACATTTTTAACCTGACCCTACTTATGTATATATTTTGCAAAATTATAGCGATACATAATGATTCTATAATCTACATTAAACTTTAAGACTTAATATAAAAAAAATTAACATACAAACAAAAAAATTAGAACGCATCAGTTTAAGGCAACTGGCGATATGTACTTAACAACGAAACTTAAAAAAACTAAAGGCTGTATATGTCATATGGAAGTGGAATTATTGTTGAAAACTTTAGCAACAATGAATGATTATTACCAGAGTACCCTTTATTTTCTATCTAATACCTATTCACCTATTGTGTGTAGAATTCTGAACCAAATAGTTTATCCCTTTAGACAATACTTATCTTAGAAGATCTATTTATTACTGTCATAATTTCTATACTATTACAACCTGATAGGAATAGAATTTTTTTTTAGTTAAATTATACGAAACAAGCAATCATTTTATTGATCTAAGATGATGTGACTTTACACAGTGGGAACTTTTGAGCTGTTCTTACAGCTGCCAAGTCAACCAATGGGGTTGGGAAAAATTAAAAACCCCTATACAATCATAGATATAATTACTATGAAGACAATAACTCAAGAGTCACTAACGGTTACTTAAATCGCTTCTTAGTACAGAATTTGTATGGTGATTATTTACTAAGAAGCGATTAAAGTAACCCTTAGTGACTGAGTTGTGGCGTATGATCGCATCGATATGGTAGAACATCGCAAACAAAAGTGGCATGAAAGAACTGGTATAAGGAACAATCACAGCAACAATCCAACCAACACCAACAAAGCAGCAAATAGAACAAAAGATTTAATGTTCGCTTCCAACAAGACTTTTTGTACTTTTAATGTTTAACACATCATTAATTTCTTTTGTATTTATTATATTCTTTTATATTACATTTTAGGGCCGTTTGTTTGGGTCATTGTCAATAATAAAAATTGGGAAATTAATTTTATCGATAGGATACTGTATTCATCCAACTTAGGCATGTTCACAAAAGTAATTAGCTCATTGTTTAGTTTTCGAATATGTTCATTTGGCTTAAATTGTATAAAGCAATATTATACAATGTTTATTGTATCCTCGGCGTATTCTTTAATGAAACTAATATAAAATTAATTTTACAGCATTTCGCTATAGTTGAAATCTGTAAACTTCTAGCACACTACATATTTCGTACTTAAATGCGATGTAACGAAACAAAGCATTTTTTAATCCACAAATAATATATTCTATAAGAGACATAATTACAGTTGTGCGTTTCATCAATCAACAAAAGATAAATTAAATTTGATGAAAGACTATCGGATTAACTGTAAGACTTGACTTAAACAGTTACACTTACTCAAAATAATAACATAAAAACACTTCTTGTAATTAAATTCCTCTAATCTAAACTTACAGGAGTAACATTAAATTGTAACAATTATACCTCTAATTTTACCAACGGTTGGTACTTAAAAAATTCTATGCATAATCAATACATTTTAATTTTGTATAAAATTGGCTTCAACCCTTTAATGGCCCACTACTGAGCATGTGTCTCTCCCCTTGAGTCCTAGAGCATACTCCACCACGCTGCTCCAGTGCAGATTGGTGGAGGGGTTAGTGGCCAACCCGAGTGTCAGAAGTTTTTATGCCGCCCGAGGGCCTCCGACATGGCTTAACGACTGTTATCTTACGATAACAACCTGGACCCACGGTTTTACGTGCCCTCCGAAGCACGGAAACACTCGAGAATTTTTTTGCCACTAGCGATCACCCATCCAACTACTGACCGTGCCCGCTGTTTTGACTTTGTCGAACTTATCGATCGACAAGCTATGAGTGCTACTATACATATAATATGCTACATTGTAAAATTAGTGAAAACGAAAACCGCGTACAAAATATGACAGTATGGTACTCTAGAAAATAAATATTGGCAAAGGGACAATCATTTTATAATCGTATCAATTTATAATAATCAAATTAATGAATTATCTTTATTTGTCTAAAAGCACATTTTTAA
Organism: Thymelicus lineola; assembly: GCA_963932265.1. NCBI lineage: Eukaryota > Metazoa > Arthropoda > Insecta > Lepidoptera > Hesperiidae > Thymelicus > Thymelicus lineola. The sequence continues at coordinate 9,658,745 of OZ010687.1, read as the reverse complement.
TTTTAGCACAGAAATGTAAACCGCTTTTCTGATACCTTATAACGTTTAGTAAACAAACATAATTTTCTTAAGCAGATACATCCATGGCAGTCAAGTTTTCGTTCGCAATATTATCTCCAGGGTCATCTTTTAACAAATTTTCAATCATTTCTTCACTCATCTCTGAATCATCCGTCTTCTTATCGTTATGATTTTGGCCAGCAACATCATCTTTTACAAAATCCTCTTTTACAACATTATCTTTTATAACATCATCTTTTACAACATCATCTTTTACAACATCATCTTTTACAACATCATCTTTTAGAACATCATCTTTTACTACATCATCTTTTACAACATCACCTTTTATAACAACATCATCTTTTAAGATATCCTCAGCTTTTTTATTCTCTACTGAGTCTTCATGTTTGTCATCTGATGGATTTGTGTCGTCGACGTCATCGCCATTTACTTCAGTTAAATCCATTTCACTATCTTTTGTGACAATATTATTAGTGTTGTCTCCGGTCTGTTCTGTTTCTCCATCAGCATTATCACTACCATCTTTAGATTTTGTACAATTATCACTGTTTGTCTCAACATTCTGCTTTTCACTAACTTGGTCCTCATTTTCTTCTAAATCGTGAGGATCGTCTGGCAGTATAGATTCTTCTTGCATAGAACTGTCCAGTTTTTCAATATGTTCGTCTTGCACCGTTTTGTCAGGGAGAATAGATGTGTCATCACTGTAGGAATCTTGACGTCTGGTAATGTGTATAGGGTTCAAAATCTGAATAGCATCAGATTTATCTAATGATTTTTCACTACTATCATTATGATCACTGCTCCCTAAAACAGTCAAGTCAACTTCTTGACTTTCATTTACATTAGATTCTACGGAGTTTTCATCTATATAGATAGGATCGTCGTGGTCATCGTTCAAGATTTCCACATCATCGTCATCTTCACTTGTGTTGCCGCCCATTTTTTTCACAAGATATTGTTTGAATTCTTTGTTAACATTTTCACGAATTTCACCGAATCTACATGCTGAAGTGTTTAGAAGACGGTCTAAGCGTTTATGAAGATTTCGCATTTCAGGAATAGATCGACTGCGCAAGAATATTGTAGTCGCTTCTTGTTTTATTTTATTTATTCTTGTTAAAGAATACTCTAAAGCATCGACAGCATCTATCACATTATATCTAAACCATTCTACTGGAACATTCATGTCGCAGTCTCTTGTAGGCGTTTCTGTTCTTTTGTTTGGTTTAGTAGATTTCGGGGTGCTGCGTTTAGATTTATTCCTATTACTACTAGTTTGCTTACGAAATTCTTTTAAAGGTGGCGGAGTAAGCACTTGATTTCCAACTGAACTTAGTTTAGCTGCGTACGTTGCTCCTTTCGGCGGCATTTTTGAAGCAGCGTCATCTGTAACGGCTACAATTGTCGCGGAATAGCCCCCTGGCATGTTAGGATTCGCATTAATTGCAAAGATACGTCCGTCCGGTAAACGATACATTTTGTTAGCAGACAATGTTTGTGGATCCACTCGAAACTTGAGCCCTCCAGTTACTGCGTTAACAGTAACATCATTTTCTGTCATTTGTATAATATTATCTGTTGAAATGTTAGATAATTGAGACAAAGTACGAGGTACCAGAGGTGGCGGAGGCAGAGGCGGTCCTTTCGGAGCTACCACAGGTCCAATACATTGTACATCGTCATCATTGGCGTCTTCTGTTACCTAAAAAATATGTATGATTTTTAATCCATATCATCGCAGCATAATTAATAAATACATCTATCTCTAAGCTTTGTTTTTTACTAAACATGTATATCAGCTGTGGTGTCAGTAGTCAATTTAATTGGTTCCCTTTACGTTGAGCCCCTTTTTAACCCAACTATTCAACATGTAAATAGAAGATATTGGTAATATTAAACTTTTGCGTGAAAACAAATAAAACTTTATAAACATTAAAGTTAAACTGTAGTGAAATTTTTGTGTCACAATTGGTACATCAACTCATGTCATGCTACATGGGTTAGAGGTGCGCGACTTCGAATGATCTCACTATTCGAATAATCTACAACTACTAATGCACACATTCGACTTGAATATTAGTAATATACTAATGTTCGTATTCGAATGACGACTACTAAATTAGTAACTAATCTAATGTTCCGTTAACACGCATTAAATACTTGACTAAGTAGTTAACTGAATTTTAAGTAAATTAATACGTGTAAGCGGACAAGTAGTTAAAATTTATTAAACAAGTAATTTAGAATTTTTTCTATTTTCTCTTAAGAAAATAGAAAAAAAAATTAAAAAAAAAATGGAAAATAATAAAAATGTGGTTATCACTTAATACGTTTGGACAGGCACTTTTTAGTTAAAATTTATTTAAAATGTAGCAAAATGCTTAATTAATTAAGTATATTGTGAAGAATTGTATGAATTAAAGAGCTTTACTAAATTATTAAGTACTACTACTTTAAAAATTATTATTATTAATTTAAAAATTATTCACTTAAAATTCAGTTATCCACCTAACCACTTAACATGTATAATCGGGACTTATTAGAGTTTCGACTCGCGACGCGAGAATGAAAGGTTACTAATCATATTACTAATCCACGATTAGTACTCTGTGTCGAATCAAGTCAAAGCGTTTCGACTCGCGACGCGAGAATGAAAGGTTACTAATCATATTACTAACCCACGATTAGTACTCTGTGTCGAATCAAGTCAAATTAGTTACTAATTTTTATAAATCATTCGAATGAATCGAATGATTTACTAAGTCGAATAATTCGACTGGAATCATTCAGAGTCGCGCATCGTTAACATGGGTCGCCACCTCACTTCCCTTTTCAATGTCAACACGTGCTTTTAGTGGTACAACCATTTTTATGTAATAGAACACAATAGGTTTATGTATTATAATTTGTGTGAAAATATTTACCTCGCATAATGGTTCCAAAGGAAAATCAGGGGTACAGACTACATCATTATCCTGAATATTATTTGCCATTCCTGCAACAGTTGCCATATCTAAGCCCTAGAAAAGTAAAACATATTAGTGTTTTTTCTTTCAACAAGAAAGCACAGACATTTTGTAAAAAATACTCTTTTTAAGGTTACTTATACTTACTTGTGTCAAACTCTCTAAAGACAAGTTAATATTGTCACTGATAAGCATATGATTGAATGCTGTGTTATTGCTGAAACCATTGAACATCATGGGCTGCATCGGAGGCTGCGGCCGGATTCGGGTATAGGTATTAGCTTGGTTTCTGTCGTTACTGAACCGTAAAGGATTTATCATGGATGGATTTGTCATCTAGAAAGAAGACATATTATTTAAAAATAAAGTAGATCTCAGGTATCTTAAAAAGAAAAGTTATGTATTTAAAAATAATCACATTATTTACAATTCAGTAAAGTTATTTGTATTGGCTACAACCCGTTAATGGCCCACTACTGGGCACAGGTCTCTCCTCTTCAGGAGGCTTAGAGCATACTCCACCACGTTGCTCCAGTGCGGATTCGTGGAGGGGTTTTTATTATTATTATTTGAATTTTCGGGCCTGGGACAGCTATCCCGGAGGCCACTGCGACCAGACTTGATCTATTGTGGCCGTACCCGTTTCTGAGTTAGATCTGGTCTGCAAGTCCTACTGCCCGGACGAACAGTAGGATGTTCCTGGGTTCCAGATCTCTTACTCGGTTGGGTGGGATTAGGTGACCTCCTAAGATGCGGCTTCTGCAGTGACTTATGGCAGGGCAGTCACATAGTATGTGGATGGATGTTTCCTCTGCCTCGCTGCAGAATCTGCATGTTGCAGTGTTGCTCAGACCTATCAACGTTAGGTGTCTGTTGAGCCTGCAATGTCCGGTGAGCAATCTGATGAATAAACGTAGGTCAGCGCGATTCAGATTGAGCACCTTATTTGAGTATTTCTGCGAATAGCCATCCATTAGGGTCTTGGCCTGTCTTGGGCCAGGTGTGGAGGGGTTAATAGCCAACCTGTGTGTCGGAAGTTTTCAAACCGCTCGAGGGCCTCCGACATGGCTTAACAATTGTTATCTTATGATAACAACCGGGACCGACGGCTTTACATGCCCTCCGAAGCACGGAAATGCTCAAGAATTTTTTGCCACTAGCGGTCACCCATCCAACTACCGACCGCGCCCGCTGTTGCTTAACTTTGCTTCATTCCTTTGTGTCCTCGTTATTGGTATTAAATACTGCAAATGTTACAATACATGAACGAAGCTTGAAAATCAAAAAAATACAATGTTCATGTCAAAATTGTGTTAGTTAACTTACCCTAACTTTTTTAGCCATTGGTGGCATGGATACAGGAGTCAGCACTTTGGTTGCAGAAGTCAAGGGATTCTTGATCAATATAGGTTTCATTTTAGGACTAGCTGGTCGCTTTTGAGGTTTTTTGTCTAATTTGATAATTGCATCCTCTACATTGATAGAAGCAAATTTTTTCACCTAAAATAAAAAAAAAAGATTAGATAAAGTATGAGTTTTGAATTATGGTTTAAACTTTAAATGTACCAAGCAACAATTGATATTATGCAGCCATTATATTATTATGTATGTATGTGGTAAAACAATGAGCACTAAATTGTACCATGCACAGTACTAACTTGAATAGTAGCAGGAACTTTTGCAGGTATATTGGTATTCTTTTTTGATTCTTCTTTTTGTTTGACTTTCTTTTCTTCAGTCTTTTTTCTGGTCTTAGTTTTACAGCATGTAGTGTGATCCAAAGCACAATCTTTTTGATATGCTTCTTTTAAAGTAGGATCTTGGGTTGCGTAAGTAATTCTGGTTTGATAGAGAAAATTAAAAGTATAAAGTGATATGCAACAAATAACTAACATGAAACATGGTTAAGGATAATCATATATTACTATACCTATTTTTAAGATCACAGTAGCGCACAACAGCCCAACATAGAGCTCTTAAATCCCACAAATATTTTGAATTACATTGAAAACACTTCCAGTCATCAGTGTCTTCAATTTCTTTAATCATTGGGATACCCAAATTCCTCTTTATACATTTCTGTAGAAAAAGAACAACAATATTAAGATGAAATTAATGTAGAAAATTAGAACAAAATGAAATTACCGAAAAACCATAATAAATATTATATGATAAAACTTTTAAATATTATATGATATTTGTTTGTTTTACACTACAATTTTTTAACCTTCTTTGTTAAAAAATCTTTTAATACAATGTACTTTTTAACTTTAATATTTCTTATTTATCAAGCAGATATTAAACATCTACTACCTTACCTATGTTTAACACCTGCTTGATTAATTATGCTATTAAATTACATCATTCATTTATAAATTACGTGTGTTAATTAGACTGCAGGATATTTACCGCACAAAAAACATGAGGACAAGCAGAGCAGCAATAGACCTGGCCTCCTTGCCCACACCAACGGCAATACAGCTCCGAACCATCGTCACCTTTCTCAAACTCTCCACTATTGTAGAAGGTGTGACAGATGTGGCACATCAGTGTGCGTAGCATCGGGTGGACTCGTAACCGAGTCTCATTGCGCGCCAAACATCCCAAGTGCCGGTCACATGCAGTACAGTGTATTCGATACGTAATCACTGAGTTAAGATCTGGAAATTTAAAATCACATTAAATTTTACACTAGTATGGTGGTATCTTAAAAATTACTGTGAATCTACATTATCAGTGAGATTATGACTATAGGTAACGTTAAAGAAGAAAGATGAAAGAGTGTAGAATTTTCTAAAAATATGCCATCATGAACAAACCCTGCTATATTAACATTCATTATAACTTTTTAATCTAAGAATTTTTGAAACTGATTTGGTGTACTTAACTTTTACCAATGTATGACCTAATTCGGTAAATCAAAGTTTGTTCCATCCAACCATCCACTGCTGGACACGCCTCCCTTGAGCCTAGGCCTCCCTAAAACGTACCACTGACTAGTTCTGAGACTTCTGACTCCAGTGAATACACATTCAAGGATGTTTCTTCCCAAATAAATCAACTGGCAAATTCTATGAGTCAAAGTCGTGACATATTATTATGTCTGTAGAACTTATGTTTAATACTGTTTGGGTATTCTGAATGCAAGGTACCCTACCATGGCAGACAACCAACTTGAACTTTGTGTGTGCTGTTGTTAGTGCATGTAGTTAACATTAACACATATACATTAGATTTAACAGGAGCATTAGAAATACCTTTAAAGTTACTGTTCAACTAAACATCTAAAAGTTACCTTTGAACTTATTTTTATAATGATTCCTCTCCTCTTCTGTTATGTCATCTTCAAAATCTGAAGCTCTTGGTTCTGTTAAAAAAAAACAATATTAATAATGCTGGTAAGTATAGCTAACAAATAAGGTTGTGTGTGAATCCCATTTTTAGGTGAGACTTATTTGGTACTAAGTACTTTTTATAGATTTTTATTTTATTTTATCAACTATACTCGCAGTGTAAGAAGGCATAGAATATTATGGGCCCGTGCAGATAGAAAGAATTCGGCCGTTTTGAGTTCTTCGTTCCTTTTAACGTAACTTATGCATATCCAAAACGCAGTATAGACAGTAGGCAGTCAGTCAGACCGCGCCGCGCCGATCTGAGTGAACACTTGCGTTTTATTCCCAGAAATACAAAGAATGCGGAACGCAGAACGAAGAACTACGCAGAACGAAGAACTCGGAATGGCTGAACTGTCTGCGCGGGCACCAAGTAAAACCTTCACTAGCTACTTTTAGGAATGGATAGACAATAAACAAATTAGAATCTAATATAACTTTATTGCAATAGAGATTTAAATCAAACTACTTTCATACTGTGTATTTGTTTACAGGCCTACAAAAGCAACAGAATTGTCTAAATATCTAAAGTCAAATTAGGTACTTGACAACAAGTCTAGACAATCAGTAGGTACTAACTAAAATAATTGTTAATATGAAGATGCTAACCAATATTTAAAAGGTAATGATAAGTTTAATACCAAGATGCGTTAGAAAAGCTAACCTGGGAAAGGCGGGAATTTTACGCTGTCTTCTTGAGGTACTTGGACCGGCTTCTCAGACTCCACAGAGTTATTTTCAGTTTTATTGCTTTCATTCATCATAATACCATTTAATGATACTATTTATATACTTAGTTCTACTATACACTATGCCATAAAATTTGTTCTGAAACTACGCTTAAAACCGCGATAAACATGCAGAATTCACGATTTTGCATTCACAATTTTCTACAATATTAGAAGCCTTGTTTCAGCCATTTTACTTTAGTTTTTGCCACAGAGTAGGGATATACACTTAACATCGATGTATCGAATTGGTTCGATGTTTTCCATACGATATATCGGATTTGTTCGATGTTTTGACAAATATTTATTGTATTCGATATATCGATATATTTATATTTAGAAAAGAAAAATCGTTGCTTTTTTATTTTTTTGTCGAATCTTTAAAAAAAACTAAATAATTTTAACACTAAAGTCCTTTTCATGAAAGAAGTCCCGCGGTGATTTTTGGAACTAAATTTGACAGGTCGGACATGTTGTCGTTCGTCGATGTTATCAAGTGCGTTTGTTGTGGTAGATTTTTGTGAGTTTTTAACTAGCTTAGTGCATTTTAAAGATTGTTTACAATGCCAAAAGTTGTAAAAAGTTCGGCTCGAGATATGATATTGAAGGTGAAAGAGTTCTGTGAAGCGGAACAAAAGAACCAAGGTGTTTTAATACCACTAAACAATGTTCGGAAGAGAGTTGCCGCCATAACAGGTACTTTTTAGAGTTGCCATATAATAATTTTTTGCTGTATTGATGGGACTTTTATGATATAAATTCATTTTTGCGACAAAATTGAACAAATACATAATGTGATGGAACTAGGTAACTGAAATTAAAACATATATTACATAGTACATAAGCATTATAAACTTAAAGTTACTATTATTTTTAATTGTTCATTATTTAATTGCAGGTGTGTCAGAGAAAACTGTAACAAGAATTACAAAAGAAGGTATAACAGCGGCGAGTACTTCGAAAAAAATTGTCACCCCGGGGAAGAGTCGCCCGCATCCGAAAAAGTTCGACTTAGACGGGTTCGATTTGTGCGCTATCCGGCAAAAAATTCACAGTTTTTACGTTGTGCATAAAGAATTACCAACTTTGGCTAAATTACGGGCAGCTCTGAGAGAAGACATCAATTTTCAGGGAAGCATCACAACATTGCACAGGATATTAAATAGGATTGGTTTCAAGTACAAGCGATGTCAATCCAGACGCAAACTACTTATGGAACGTCATCACATTACCGCATGGCGTGCAAAATATTTGGATAAAATACGAATAAATCGCACTGTGGAAAAACGACCCGTTGTATACTTAGATGAGACCTATATACACAATACTTATCATACAAAAAGTTGTTGGCAGAGTGAGGAGGAGCCAGGAATGTTCGTCTCAGAGTCATCAGGGAGTCGCTGGATAATCGCTCATGCGGGAACAAAAGATGGATTCATAAATGGTGCATTATTAATGTTCAAATCCCAATCAAAGTCCTCAGATTACCACGATGACATGAACTCTGCAAATTTCTTAAAATGGGTGACGGAAAAACTAATAACTAATCTACCTGAAAGGTCCCTTGTGGTAATGGACAACGCTCCTTACCATTGCACTCAATTAAACAAAGCCCCTTCAATGTCAAATATAAAAAGTAGTATGCAGGAATGGCTCCGGCAAAAGGGTATATATTTTGAAGACACCTGGAGAAAAGCTGTGCTGTTTGATCTAATCAAACAAAATAAAGGTCCACCGACATTTGCAGTGGATGAATTATTAACAGCTCACGGACACGAAGTATTAAGGTTGCCGCCTTACCATTGCGACCTCAACCCGATTGAGAAAATCTGGAGCCTTGTAAAAAGAAAGGTAGCGGATAAGAACGTGGCACAAGATCCAAAAGAAATTGTAAAATTAACTGAAGAGGCCTTTGAATCTATTACGGCGGAAGATTGGACAGCTCAGTGCACGCATGTCGAACATTTAGAGGAGGAATATTTAAAAAATGACGGCCTTATGGATGAAGAGATGGACCGAATAATTATATCTACGGCTAGTGATACTGAAACAGAATCTGATTCTGTTTCCATCCACTCTTCAGACAGTGATGTTCCTATGGCCGCTGATCACAATTATGCAATAAAACTCTGAATAAAAAATTGTAATGCTTTTCTTTACCCTATTTTCTCATCTTTTCTCTGTAAATAAGTAGAACACCGCTTATATAAGTAAAAATATACTTTTTACATAACAGTAATATAGTAAATAGTATAGGTAAATAGGCATTTTTATCAAAATGTCTACTAACATAGACATACATCAGACATTTTGATAAAAATGCCCAAATATACTTTTGAGTTATCAGAAATATACATGTTTCACTTATCTGAACTATTGTTATAATATGGGCTTGAGTAATGAAATTACAGCCTAGGGGCCGTGCATTAATCACGTGATCTTTTTTTAGCATTTTTTAACCCCCCCCTCCCCCTTGGTGATATGTAGTGAGGTTTAAGATTACCCCCCCCCCCTCCCTCCCCCAACATCACGTGTATTTTTCCTTTCTTATACTCTGCAAAAATGTCTTTATACAGATCACCTACTTTCGACATTGTTTTAATCCAAAACATGCCGAGCCGGGCAGTCGGTGGCGGCGCGTGAGGCCTTCGTTCGTTGCCTGGCAACGGCAAGTCAAAGTCACACTACACGCTGCTTTTCTATTTAAAAATCGCGCGTTTGACGAAAAAATAAATACACGTGATATCTTACTACACCCCCCCTCCCCCCTCGTGATGTTTTCGTGATTTTTGTCAAACCCCTCCCCCCCCTTTCAAGCCTCACGTGATTAATGGACGGCCCCCTATCTAAAATGTATTTATTTCTTAATACAATTTAAGAGCTTATATTGTTTCATCGAAGTATGCAGGAAATAGTATTATTTGAGAAATTACATAAGCTAAATGTAAAATAGGTATTTACTCGTAAATGGCAACATTATGTCACGCGAGTACAGCGCTGCGTCTGGGGGACTTCTTTCATGAAAAGGACTATACTTGAGGATTTTAATCCATATATCAAGTATATAAAAGGCAAAAGTAATTGACTGATGTATCAATGCACAAGCTAAACCCTTAGGGCTAGAAACTTAAAATTTCGCATACGTATTCCTGCTTCAACGTAAGCATCCACTAAGGAAGGATTTTACAAAATTCGATCCCGAAGGGGGTAAAATAGAAGATAAATTATGATAAGCATAATTTCCGCGTGCGAATTGAGTTTGGCAAATTGCGATATAAACATAGCTATTGTAAAGGGAGTGAAGTTTGCTGAGTTCAAATATTTTATAGTTTTCATCAATATATAAAACCTCAACTATTTACGTAGTAAAATGTAATGTAAGACATCAATGTTTTAGTAAATATAACCAAAATAATGTAGTAGTAGTGGGAATTTTTTTAAATAATTACATATTATTGATTTTACTGTAGTGATAGATATTGATTATTACATTACTAGTTTAGTGCTATGTTAATTCTACATTCACACATACTAAATCAAGGGCCACAAACTTTGCGCGTTTCACTAGAAAAAGTTAATATTAAACTTTTGTGGAAAGTATTCGATATAAAAAAATATCGATGTTGGGTACTGATGTTTTACATTGAATACAAATATCGATATTTTTAAGTTGACACCCCTACCACAGAGTAATTTATCCGCGGCGCTTGACGCTTGAGTCAGTAGCTGTGTACGTAGCAAACCATGGATATATTTAGCAAACATAGATTGGCATTCTTAATTTTATTGCTTTATGGTTACTATACAGAGTATAAACTGTATAAAAATAGTCTTTCCCACCCGCTGGGTGCTGTCCTTGTAGCGTACTTAGCAGATCATGACAGTTTTGTTATTTTTTCTACAAGAAAATATTAATTTTGAAAAAAAAATCAAATTTACTTTCTTGTGACAATAATAACGAAACTGCCACCAGTGGGCTTAGTGCGAGTTTTACGTGACATAACGGGCTCGCTACGTAAATGCGAGTCGGCTATGCTATTGGCTACCGATTTGGCGGCAGTGAAAAGAATTTAAAAGAAATGTATCGGTAGCCAATAGCATAGCTGACTTTCGTTTACGTTAGCAGGGGTAAAAAGTTGGAAAAAATGGGCTACGTGATTTTGGTATGTTCCCTAAGACCCTCTATAGACCAGAATTTTGACGTGATAACGTTTATAAAGACGATGAGCCTGAAAGGCATTCACGAAAACCGAGTAACGGCCGCTCACGTCACGGAAGCGCGCGCAGCATTAGAGAGAGAGGCACGCTAGACCGGCCGTCTCTCTCCCACTCAAGCGTAATCGGTCCGCTTGGAAGGCATTCTCGAAAACGTGGTAACGAGCCTGCTCACGTCACGAGCCACAACGCGCGCAAAGTATCGAGAAAGAGATACGCTGAATAATAATAAAACGAAATATATATCTGTAATTTAATATGTAAAATTGTAATTTTCATTCTATTTCCCGTTCCTAATGTGCGAATTGACAATATTTATATCATAAATTATTCTTCTACGAAATAGACGTTATCACGTAAAACCATTGTCCGTAAACCGACTTTACAGACAACCAATTTTTTTTGAGTAAGAGTGTTTTGTATTGTAATCCGACAAATTACAGATCAATTAATATATTTGACGTTTTGAACTTAAAGAATTGTTCGCTACATTATTAAATTAAATTAGAGATAATATATATAAAATTTGTTGATTTAATTATTAATTGGTTAGGTTCATTGAGGGTTCATTATTATTATCATTTAGTATCATATTTTATTGCTTATTATAATTTTGCATAGAAGTTAATTAATACGATTTACAAAAAATACAAATTCAATAGAGCACGTACATATGGCATGAGTATAAATAACTACCACACTCACGTTTGCGTTAGTCCTTTTGGATCGCGCTTAAAAAAACTGCTCCCGACCCGACACAAACTCTGCGAGGCTCGAGCCGCGCCGCGGAACGGTCCTCGAACACCTTGTTCGGACTCACGGGCTTACGCGAATTAGATTTCTGACAACTGATTTAATTAAAAAAATAATTTATTCAAACGGTCAGAGTAACAGAATTTTATGCTTACTGAAGTTAAGACAATATTGAATATCTTAAATTCTTAATTAAGATATCATCTTATACACTTATCAAATATGCTTACATCTAGCTTATAATTTAGGTTGTTCTGGTAGCTGACGAAGGAGATATTGGGAGGGTTGCTTGCTACACTTAACACGTGTGTCTCGCAGCTCACCTTGTAGTTCGCGCGCGAGTGCCGCGAGTCTAAATGGGGCAGTCAGTACCTATATCCATGAAACGTACCATAAACAACAGACTGTCAGTCTCTATTCTTTGCAGTCTCTTGAATTTGTCCATTGACATAAGAATTATTCTACTGTAAAGTGTCATTAGTGTCATTACTGATATTGACAGAAATTGTTGATTTTTTTTTAGTCCAATCCAGATGTTGTTTAAAACATGTCGTGTTTATCAATTTGTAGATTTTGTGTATACGAAAGTGTAGTGTTTTGCGTATAAAATGCATGAGTTTATAAGTTATAAACGTATCTACGTTTTACAAATTTGTAATTCTTAAATTTTATTTAGCTAGTAATAAAATGCGAAGAATAGCGAGTGTTAGAGTTTCATATATCATATAAGACCCGGTTGCTTTAAGTAAGCGTTAAGTGATTTGAAAATTCCAAGCATTTTTGATGTTAAGTATAGTGCATTTCGTGTCTTACGTTCTGTGATATTGATATTTTAAAATTCTCAAAAATGACTGTTACTTACACTGGTGAAGTAGCAACTTGCCGTGGATTCGGGACCTTTTTAAAAGTTTTAAACAGGTTAGTAAAGTTTACTTTAATATTATAAGTTATAACTTTTTTATCAATCCTGTAATTTAGGGTCGGGGTGAGAATCATTGTCACCTCGTTTGTGAGTTGTATTGTAACCAAAATGGGGAACTAGAAGTGTGAAGAACTAGTGTATTTTAGTCATTCAGCCCTTCAAGCAGCCCTGTAAAATTTAAATTGGTCCCGACTAGGGCTTTCTATCTGAATTATCCGGATATCTGCCGAGTTTATTATCCAGATATTGTGCTTTTTAATATCTGGATAATTTGAATACAACAGATAGTAATAAATTTTATTATTTTTTAAATTTTTTCAATTGAAATATTTTAAAAGCACCAAGATATATTTTAAACTGTATTACTGTAAAATAGATACTGTCTATATCCTATACAAATAAATAAAATTGGTGTGTTGTAATATTTAAATAACCGCTTTTTAATAAGTGCATTTGGATGTATACATGGTACATATACCAAAACAAAATTTTGTACAATTTTTGGCTGTCAACTGTCTGTCTGTTTGTTCCGGCTAATCTCTGAAATGGCTGGACCGATTTTGACGGGACTTTCACTGGCAGATAGCTGATGTAACAAGGAGTAACTTAGGCTACTTTTATTTTAGAAATATATCCCAAGGAGTGAAAAGCCCAAGGGGGTGATAAGCATAATTTCTGAGTGTGAAGCTGCGGGCAACAGCTAGTATTTGAATAAAATACGACTTAATGCCAAATAATTAATGGCTAACCGATATTTCTTCACAATAAATGCAAGTGTCCAAGCGATGCCCTAATCTAGTTTGTAATTTCAATAATAGTAACGGAGAAAAGGTGACATAATCAATATATAATGTATAATAAAGGCAGTGGTTGGTTGGTGGGTGGTTGAGCACTCGTTCGCGGTGCTTCTTTGAGGAGAAACCTGGTTCTGGGGAATCTACATGCCGTACTCCAAGCTTACTATAAAGCACAGGCTGTGGCAGCTGGTGGATCATAGGAGTGGTGGTGCACTTCACCAGCGTACATATTTTTATAAATTAAATTGATATAATTATTTTCTGCAGCAAAATATTCAATCACCTGTTTATTAAAATCTGGTATTGATTACTTAAATAAATTAAAATAATAATAATTGAAGTTCTTCCACAATGTAAAAAAATAAAAAAACATAATACTTAAACACATGTTCTGTAACCGAGCTGGTGCCGGTTACTGAACATGTGTTTCGGTCGGCAACAGCAAGTTTCGTCCACTTTCGGTAATCTTCGGTTCGCTCGTGTGGCGCGAACCTCTGGGTAAGGGCGCCACTGTGGCGCCGCCACAATACCAGCTTATGCTTAACCCATTTGACGCTATACAGAAACGCGCGGTCTGAGTTGTCAACGATCCACGAGTCACTCATCCGAGGAATTGTTTGACTTGATGCCTACTTCACATTTTCATCATTGCACCACTCGCCAGTCGCCGAAGATTGCAGTTTCATCCACACTGATTGGATTCGTGGAGAATCTCTATAGTCCGATTCTCATGATCTTTTTTGCCACGCACGTGCAAACTGTAGTGGCAAAAAAGATCGTTGCAAGAAACTTTTGTTTTGGGCGGTAGATGTAAAATAAACAACAGTGCTCTCCTCTTATAATAAATCAATTTTAATTAAAATTACATCTAATTAATTTCTACAAGTAAATAGTGTGAAAGTCAAAATTTTTTGTGTTCCTACACATACACTCGGGTGCAATGAAATCGCACATTTGATTTTTTCTGCAAAATACAAATTTTTTTTTTTTCTGAAAGATACATATATATTTTTTTAATATGGAATTAAAGCTGGTTTCATTACCTATCCAACGATACCATACAAGCCGTTATTACTTTATCCTACTGCCAAAAAAAAACACCAATTACAAATTCATCCTTTATTAAAAGAAGTTTCCTTGACAAAACTGTGTGGGAAATGAAGGCTTAAAAAAAAACACCCTTTTCTTACAAAAATACCTTTATTAATACGAAGTGTTACCCCCTCTTACTTGAATTACCGCTCGACACCGGTTTCCCATCGACTCTATCAAGTGATTGATAGAGTCTTGTGGGATAGCGTCCCATTCCTCCTTGAGCGCAGTTTGCAGCTCCTGGAGATTAGCTGGAGCAATATTTCGGTCTCTTATTTTCCTTTTTAAATTGTCCCAGACGTGTTCGATCGGATTAAGGTCCGGACTCCGAGCTGGCCACACCATTGTTTTGATATTCACCTCTTGAAGGTACTGCGTTACAATTTGAGCGGTATGGGGTCTTGCATTGTCATGCATAAAGAGAAAGTTCTCTCCAATGAAACCGCTAAATGGTACGACATGTTCCTGGAGAACTTCTTCGACGTACCTCCGAGCAGTTAGTCCCCTTGTTGGACGCCTTATATTGGCCCCAGTGAGGAAGACAAGCTCAGTTTTGGCTTCCAAAGAGATTCCACCCCAGAACATACACGAACCACCGCCATATGCAACGCGTTCCGTGATGCAACACGGGGCAAATCTCTCTGTAGGCCTTCTATAGACCCGCCCTCGTCCATCATTGCCATGGAGACACATCCTAGACTCGTCTGAGAACAGAACTGTTCGCCATTGGTCGACTGTCCAGTTCACATGTTCCTGTGCAAATCGAAGACGGGCTTGGCGGTGAGCTGGCGCCAATTTAGGGCCGTTTGCTGGCCTATGCGCTGTTAGGCCGCCTTCAGCAAGTCTCCTTCTGACCGTCCACCGACTGACTTCCACTTCACGCACCTCTTGGAGATGATGTGCAAGATCAACGGTTGTCAGGCGACGATTTCGCAAAGCCGTCGTTACGAGAAATCGGTTGTCGCGCTGAGTTGTAGCTCTAGCTCGACCAGATCCTCGTCGTCGTTCATAGCCACCAGTCTCCCGATAGCGCTGGTATACACGACGAACTGAATATCGACTGATATTCAGCTGTCGAGCTACAGCACTCTGGTTCTGGCCTGCTTCAATTAGAGCAACGACTTGAGCGGCTTTTTCTGGCGTAGTATCCATTTTCTTCGATAATTATTGCAGCTGTAGTCACTGGACGTCCTTTCAGTTTGAGCGTTGAAATGCAACTGATGACATTTTACTCAAAACATGCCTTTTTATACCTGCATTAGTCTGGCAAACTACGGTAACCTAAGGGAGTTAATTTTAGGGTTTTTTTGTTGTCATTAATTCTTGGCCGTAGGGTAAAGTAATAACGGCTTGTATGGTATCGTTGGATAGGTAATGAAACCAGCTTTAATTCCATATTAAAAAAATATATATGTATCTTTCAGAAAAAAAAATAATTTGTATTTTGCAGAAAAAAATCAAATGTGCGATTTCATTGCACCCGAGTGTAGTATAATTTGTGTGTTCAATGTTATAGTGAATTAGTTACAGTCAGTGTAACCTCCTGCTTGTTGATCAATCACTAACAATTTTTGTCATCATTGTTTTGGTTATTACTATGGCAAACCTTTAGATAGATAACTCTTTATTGTTTGCACACCACATGTTATACAATCGTACAAGAATAACAGTTAAGATGGTACAAAACAACAGGCGGCCTTATCGCTACATAGCGATTTCTTCCAGGGAACCTTTAAGAAGGATACATAAGAAGTAAGAAAAACACAGAGGGCATCGGCGTGCGTAAAGTCACCAGAGAATATAGAATAGAAAGAAATATAATATGATGAAAGAAAACAAAATAAATAAAAATAAAAATATTAAAACTACTTAAGTAAAACAAATTAATCAAACCACCAATTAATTAACCTTTCCAGTGTTTTGGAAGCACAGAGGCCCTTAGAAACTGCACTCTTTGCCAAAATGGAGCAGTTTGAAAGCCAACTAAAAGCTACAAAGGATACCCCGCAGAGTATCAGTACTCCCCATTCCCCAACACGACATTCACTTATTTTCTTGCTACGAGTACAAAAGTAAGGGAAAACAAGATTGATTTCCGTAGTCGTTAACGGAACGTTAAAGGTTCTTCACGTTTACCTATCATCGGAAGTTCAACGGTATTATAAATGGGGATTTCCAGGCAAGGGATTTATATTATTCATTGGTTTCATGCACTTTCTACACTTTCCTACTGCTAAAGTTCATTGTACGCTGTAGCTTATTTGAAAAGATGCTTGGGTTTATATGCACGCGTAATATTTTAAGCGGACATTGTGCTATTTAAGAATTGCATGTGCTCCGCTTACAACTTGTCGTTTAAAGCACATTTGTTGTTCATATTTAGCTGGACCATAAATGGCAGCAGATATTCTTATTTTATCGCTTGTGATGTCTCAATGCCAGCTGCGAAATCAACTGGCAAAAATAGTAAACTTAAATTAGTATAAAAGAGTACTTTGTCTCTCTGTTGTGTATTGTAATATAAGTGCTTATATCGATTAAATTAAATTTTTTATAGCCTAATGAGCTGTCAAAAATGCAAACGGGCCATCTAATGTCAAGTGGTCACTGTCGCCTGTGGATATGAGCAAAACTAGAGAAATCACGAAGGCAACGCCAGCCTAAGGAATAACTCTTTTTACAACTTCTTTGAAGAACCCCATATCATAGCGCTCCTGAAATACCTCAGAACGCAGCTCATTCCACAGTTTGCACGTGCGGGGCATAAAGAATCGTGAGAATCGGATCTTAGAGTTTCTCCACGAGTCCTATCGCATCGTTCCATCGGTAAATCGAGGGTAAAAAAATTCTATTATTTATAATATGTTCGTTTATATTCCTGCTCTATAATCCAGTTAAATTAGCTCAAAATGTAGGGGTAAGCTTACTTAAAATAAATTAACCTAAATTCTATCTTGACTGGAGTATAATACCATAAAAGGCTATTAAAATGGCTACTGAGCTATGCTAAAAACCAAGCCCACGCTTGTAGATTTAATTACGCTTAAAGCACTTCATATCTCATTTCATTAGTCATAACTTTTCAGAAGCACTGCGTTTGCGTGTCTTGATTACATTTGTTGGTGCCATCATTTCCATAAATTTCAGTGAACAATGACCTCAATGGGCAAAAACAAATCTTGTTTTCAATCGTTCCATGGCTCTATGATAGTACAACATTTGTAGGATTTTTACCTGATTTTAATTACATTCAAGTCATTTTATTACATGTACCTTATAGAGTATATTTGGGTTGTGACTTCCATTGTTCAACCCATCAATGAACCAGTACTGAGCACGGCGCTCTCCTCCGAGATGGCTGCATTACTTCCATCTAATGATTACAACTGGGATCGACAGCTCTACGTGTCCTCTGAAGCACAGAAGCGGTCAAGAAATATGGTCATTATCATTCACCCTGCACACCTTCACACCTGCGATATGCCGATGATATAGTCATCCTGGCAGAATCCCTGGAGGAACTAGGTACAATGCTCGGGGACTTGAACAGCGCCTCACAACGGGTGGGTCTTAAGATGAACATGGACAAGACGAAAATCATGTCGAATGTCCATGTTACACCCGTACCGGTTGTTGTTGATGGCGCTGCTCTCGAAGTTGTAGACGAATACAATTACCTGGGACAAGTGTTCCAGATGGGTAAGTCCAACTTCGAGAAAGAAGTCACTCGTAGAATCCAACTCAGATGGGCTGCGTTCGGGAAACTGCGTCATATCTTGTCGTTCAAAACACTACCTAAGTGCCTGAAGTCGAAGGTGTTCGAGCAGTGTGTGTTGCCAGTGATACATACGGATCCGAGACGTGGTGCTTCACTATTGGCCTAATCCACAAGCTCAGAGTAGCACAGCGGGCTATGGAGAGGGCTATGCTCGGTATTTCTCTACGTGATCGCATCAGAAACGAGGAGATCCGTAGACGAACAAGGGTAACCGACATAGCTCAAAGAATTAGCCAGCTGAAGTGGCAATGGGCTGGTCACATAGTGCGAAGGACCGATAGATAAATAAAATAAATAATAAATAACGCTTCACACTCATAGCCCCACACTAGGATTCCCTGTGTCGTGGGTACCATGGACAACACACAAGACAAGGACACTCACATCCAGACCGAGAACAGAAATTCAAACTCATCATTCAAATTTCTGCCTCGCTGGGAAAACCGATAACCGTTGGGGAAGAAAGGTCCTCGAATGGCGCCCGCGTCTCGGAAAACGGAGTACAGGACGCCCCCCGAGATGGACCGACGACCTGAAGAAGACAGCGGGCATCCGCTGGATTCAGAAGGCTCAGGACCGGTCAGAGTGGCGTAAGTTAGGGGCGGCCTATGTCCAGCAGTGGACCTCCAAGGGCTGATGGATAGATGGATGAATGGATCATTCACCCACACATCTACCTACCGCGCCTTCAGTCGAATACCAATTGATAGATGCCTATATCAACACTATGAGCGCTTCGAGTATTGTGTTTAAAATAGAAAAAACTAATAAAATAAACAATAATAATCAATAATGTCATTGAGCGGTGTGGACCGCATTGCAGTTTTGCAATATTTCTGAGTAAAAAAGTTTATGAAAATGAATTATAATTTTTAAAGTTTATGAAACTCGGCTTAGCTAGGGTTCGTATTATTGTGAATATGAATTTGAATATGTTGATGCTAATACTACGCCCACACTTATTGTGGTAGCGACCTTGCTGTTCATTGCTTTGACTGGCAACTGAACTGACATCCGTTTGTGACGAAGAGAATGGAGTCAGATGTCAGACTCAGTCCAAAGCTGTCTACAGTCGCGTAGCCACTGCTTCATGATTAGCGAGGATAGTGTTACCGGCATGCAGTCTGTTTAATTTAACAAAACTGTCGTACTTTTTTTATGCGACAGAAATAGTGTCTTCGGTGCAATTGACTGTGTGCAACTATTGAGGTTGCTTTTACTAGATGATTTTCAAGTATCTATTCGTTGAGTGAGTACGATAAGAATTAACAGTGATTCACATAATCAGTTCGTTGTATCCAAGATACAGTACCTGAGTACCCTACTGTACAGTATAGGTTTTAAAATGACACCATTTCAGATTGATTGATACTTGATAGTCCATTGAAAAGTTACATTTGGGGTTGCGTTTTTTAGAAGACGCAATTTTATTTTTAGATGTGTAGGGCGGGTCAGTGTAAAGCTTCAGTCAGTGTAAAAATCAAGTTTGTGGGGTCGCCACCCTTGTCCCACGGCCGCCATCTTGAAAATAGGGGTTGAAATAGTTTTTACGATATATATCTTAAACTATTTATCTGTTAAATTTTTTTTTAACATTTTTTGTTGCAAATTAAATTCTCTACAACTTTGGTCCAGTAACTTTTTGTCGTAGAACTATAAATAAAAAAGTTATAAGCGAAAATGCCTTTTGTACCTACTGCCTCTTGGATGTTGAACTTTTTCCCATTTAAAAAATTGTCTACATTAAAAAAAGTAGAAATCTGTTGGGGCAAGGACCGGTGAGTACGGTGGGTGACGGAGAGCTTCCAGCTGTAACTCTTGTAGCTTTGCGATGGTCTGTCGTAAAGTGTGCGTTGTCATGGGGAACAACGATTGCCCAGTCTTGGTTGTTGAAGTTGAATTGCGAGCTTCTCTTGCGACATCTGAGGTCACTGTTGTGCCATTCGGTATGAAGCTGTGATGTAAATCCGGCACTGGTCCACCAGAAAGTCGGCATCATTTTGCTATGAGTAATCTTTTTTTGCGCACTCATTAGGTGCTGTACCCCGGGTCCTACCACTGAGATGAACGCTTACAGTTGTCTTACAAGATCCATTTTTCATCGCAGGTAACAATTCGATTTAGAATTCCCTCGTTTCTATGCCGATTCAGTAGTACTCTGCGTGCTTCGATGCGCAAGTCTCTCTGTTGGTTGCTTAGATAATTAAATCTAAAAATGCTGTTTATTAAATCTCCAATTTCATAGGTAAAGACATATTACTTTATCGCTTTGCCTTTGCTTTTTATATTTTAGGAGTTCCTACCTTATCAGATTTAAATTTAAAGAATAACGTGACCTATTTGGAAGTATATCCTTTCAAATAAAAGGGATTATCCAAATCAGTTCACAAATATTATATATTTTAAGATACATGTGATTGTTAGGGGTTACCACAGTCAGAACTTTTCGTTGCGTTCAATAGACAATCTTGGCGATTAGTTTGGTAAACCGTGATCTCATTCGTGTTCCGATGGGAACAGTTTATAGAGCATAAGAGTCAATAAATGTCGAGGCATGGGTTGACGATTAATTTCTCTATGGGGGCAGTACACTGAAAGTCGTTTCAGTAGTAAGTAGTCATATTCAGTATCAATCATAAATATGTTTATAGCATTGAGTGAAATGATAATAAACTGGATAATAATGATTGTGCACATCATTTTTAATTAATTGTGTATTTGAGGCACTAATGTGCGACGACTATAAATTTTTAATAACATGTATTAATATGTAGATTTCTAAAATTTTCTAGAGCGAGATATTGTGTTGTCAAAAAAATGCGAACTCCTTTGCTTAAGCAATGACCATGAAGATGACGTCACCAGGCCATTCATGACTGCGGAGTGTGGGCTAATCATAATCAGACCGATGTTATGTACATACGTGTTTAAGTATGATAGACATACAGATGAATTAACATGTCTGTTCGGGCATCACATGAAAGCCTTAAAAGGATTTCGATGAAAATTTAAATATGTACTTATAACTCGTACTCCGGTATTCAGTCCGTTTCTCTTCTGCCAATATTTCATTTCAATCTGTTCGAATTTTTCAATAGTTTAGAAGAAAAAGCATTAAAATATTATGTGGATATTTGTAATTTTTAAAATCGCTTTCTCGTTGCGAAGCGGGGGTGGTTTAGTATTGTATAATAAACGATTACACATAACTACCAGGTAGGTACTTACTACTTACCATGTGGGGGCACGGTCGTGCCCACGCCAAGACGAACTTTTCTTGCTTAAAAAATTGTCTAAATTTTGAAAAAAGTAGAAATCTGTTGGAGCAAGGTCCGATGAATACGGTGGGTGACAGAGAGTTTCCAGCTGTAACTCTTGTAGCTTTGCGATGGCCTGTCGTGAAGTGTGAGCTCGCGCGTTGTCGTGGAGAAGCAATGGGGAAGAGCGTAACAGTCTTGGTAGTTGAATTGCGAGCTTCTCCATCATTTACTCTTTATTACTTTTCTATTAATACAAATGTCCTTTTCGTAACGAAACGGCTAATCCACATATTTTGACAAAGGTGTCGTGTTAGTGAAGATAGGGCGAAGATAACTCTACAAGTTAGAAGTTTGCTCTACATGAGATCTGATAACTTTTTGATGTACGTCGTATGGTCGCGTCTTGACAACATTTTACATAAAAATGTTTTTGGTGGAATACAATTTTCCCTTTCTGTTTATTTTGTTCCTCCGCCGACGCTACTGATTTTTTTTCGAATAAACTTAATCAGAACTTACCATTTAGTTGTTTTATTCACAGTTTACACTATTGAAGGAAAATCCTTGATAAACACCAATGTATTTATATCGTAATTACTATCTACTGTACTTCGTACCAGTTTCCAAGAATAACGCCAACCATTATAATTATTGTTCCTATTGGTGAGACGGTGAGCGTCCGCGTATCATTATGCTGCTGCGGTTAAAACTAACAAATATGAAAATCAATACATCCTATATTTTAGCTCACTTGTTGAAACATGAAATAAAGGATGATTTTGAAAGGAGTCGTTCGCATTCAATAACAATGGCCTTGACTTAGTTGAACAACTGTAACAAGTGAAGCAATTTTCCTTGTTTAGTGTGTTGATGAGCAACAATTGTGATGTTCATGGATATCCACCTACGGCTAATTTCTGTGATTTGCATTCATTGCAGTAAATCTCGATCTGCTATGCAAGGCATGAGGAATTGCTAATGCCTTCTGTCTGGTCTAGCTTCATGTTTTTGCACGATTGAGCTCGCTAAATTAATTTGCGTTTGTGATACATTAATTAGTCGGATCGGATGACTCAAGCAAGTTACAGGATCGTTGATTAAGCACATTTGTTTGTTGATGGGCGGCATGTGACTGGTTGTTAAATCATTGTTTATTTACTGCTCCGTCTTCAATGAACTCATGATGCAAATATATATTTCTTTATCATTTAATGGCTATTAATCGAAATAAGTGTTTCGAACTGGTTTCAATTTGACTTTTGATATAAATTAGCTTCGGCTAAAAAATTAAAAAAATCTACATAAAGGAGAATGCCCATAGCCAGTACTCTTAAAAAAATGATTGCTATTTTCGCTATTCCTCATAGTTTCGGATTTAGTCATCCACGTGCATTTGAAAAATTCACCCTATAAAACTAGTACTATATTGTATCTATAATAATGAAGAATATTTTGAGAATGTTTGTGCATATATCTAGTCCTCAAATGACATGTTGTATATGGTGTATGTTTTTTGAAATCAACCCTACATTGTATACAACCCTCTTTAATTAGGTTGGTTTCGAAGGGGCGAGCCACCGGGCTCTGTGCGTCACGCGAAGTCGCGCGTCGCGCCGCGGCGCCGCTGTTCCGTGTCTGCCGTACTTCCCCTTACTACAATCAAGTATATCGACGTACTTTGAAAAAAACTCAACCGTTTTTACCATAATTATGAAATGTAGGGTTATTCACTTAATACCTATTCATAAATCAGTAGTCAGTGAAATTATCGTCTTGGGTATGGTTTTTAACATTGAAAATTAGCATTTTAGATTGTGTTGTTTGTTTAAAAATTTAAAGAAAAATTTATAATGTGCTTGGATGTGTTTATTATGAATTTTGGTGAAAAAACTTTAGATAATGAACATGTCGAGTCATGCATCATACGTAGAAGGTTTAAAAATAAGATTCTGTGTAGATCCAAGCGCATAACTATTACCTAATAGGTACTACAGTCAAACAAAAAAAAAACTAAAACTTGGATCTTTTACTCCCCAACCCCTTAAACTAAGGGATGGAAGTTTGTATAAGACATTCGCAAATTTTGATACTAGAGGTCTGAAAATTGACTCCTTGTTATAAATAACTCCATTGACTCCTTGATATAAATAATAAAATATGTATATTTCAGGATTTTTAGTAATTCACCCACCACCCTTTAAACTAGTGGATGGAAGTTTGTAAGGGTTTTTTGTATATTGTCATCAGCAACATACAAAAAGAAGTGAAATCCCACCAAAACCATTTTCATGTAAAATGTTGGCAAGACGAGACCATAGCTCTACATCAAAAAGTTATCAGATTTCATGTAGAGCCTATAAAAGTCCTATCTTCACAAACGTTACACTTTAATCAAAATAATGTGGATTGGCCGTTTCGCTACCCTCACAATGACATCACACATGGGCTTAAGTTGAAAAAATTATTCACTGTTTATTACTTTTCTGTTCTACAATACTACGCGTCGTCTTCGCTGCGCACACGCGGCGTGTTCGCTGCGCGCCCGTTCCGCTTTCAAAACGCTCGCAAACCGCCCTAAGTTCGACATTTTACGAGAAATTCGAGAAATCAAGAGCTAACTTAGAAAAGTCCCCCCCCCCCCCCTCTTAGCCGTTATGTATGACGTGTGACAACATTGCAATGAGTAATTTCAGTCAACATTTCGTATGCGTAGAGTGACGTAATATCCGTTCGTGATGTCTACATTGACGCCCTGCCTGTTTTTCTAGTGTCCTTACTGCAAATCGTGATAATAATATTAACTACTTTTTATCCAGTTTACATTTCCGTTGAAAATTGAAATGCAGGATATTAAAAAAAAATCACTTTACCATGATACGAGAACTCACGAATTGTTCTGTAATTATATGTTGATAGTTATAAGATACGTGTTGTGGTAAGTGGTTGTACCTAAGTCGATATTTCACCCTGACAGCATAACAAGACGGACAATAAGACAAAACGTCTAAATCTATAACTATGGATTATCTGAGATAAACAATTAAGTTGGTTTATTAATTAATAGTACCCGGATGACCGAGCTTTGCTCGGTTTAGTGTTGCTTAACAACGCCATTTACTGAAGTAGCTTTAGTATTGCTACTTGCCAATAGATGTCAGGAAGAGTATATTGTAGAAGTTTATCATTGCCTGAAAACACCGATAAAACGACATTTTCTAAAAATGAATCCTAGCTAGATCGATTTATCGCCCCCGAAACCCCCTATATACTAAATTTAATGAAAATCGTTGGAGCCGATTCCGAGATTCCAATTATATATATATATACAAGAATTGCTCGTTTAAAGGTATTAGATATTACACCTCATATCAATTATTTTTAGAATTATTGTCTGTGCGTTTGATGTCGCTGATGTCGGCTCAGCCACGGCTTAACCGATTTAGATGCGGTTTTATAGATAGACCGTATATTCCAGTAAGTGTTAATAATAGTAAGTTTTAGTTCAAATTTAATGTTTTTTTTTTGTTTTATTTCAATCGGTTGACATTAATAAAGATATGTATGTCAATTTAAGGAATACCGTCTAAATATTTTTTGACCGTGGTGTTTTCTATGAAATAATAAAAGAATCATCAAAATCGGACCAGCCTGTGCCGATTGCTACGTGATCATACATTAAAAAATTATATACGTGTTGAATTGAG
Source organism: Thymelicus lineola (assembly GCA_963932265.1). Taxonomy (NCBI): domain Eukaryota; kingdom Metazoa; phylum Arthropoda; class Insecta; order Lepidoptera; family Hesperiidae; genus Thymelicus; species Thymelicus lineola. Next base: position 9,633,108 of record OZ010687.1, on the reverse strand, counting down.
AACCTCCTCCTTTGTTTTGTCTGTTAAAAAACTTTATATTAATTATTATTAAGTTTATTAATATATATATTATTAAGTCAATTGCAATTTTATATTAACTTCACTAGTATTATTTTGTATTATTTACGAATATCTGTCTGGACTCAGGACACTGGTAAGAAAGATTGACACACAAAAAAATTACTCTGAAGCGTAACAACGTATTACTCGTATAATATGAATTATAAAAACCTATTTAAACGGTTTACCTTAGCTGTACTATAATAATATGTATAATATTATTACAATATTAACTGAATGGAAGTCAATAAAGTTCAATGGCATGGCACGTTGTTTACGGACGTTTATTTCTTGATTGCGTGCTTCACTACTTTCTTTCCAATGCATAGCTGTGGAAATAGCACAAAAAGTGATGATTGATCTGACAAAATAAGCTAATGGATATTCGTTAGTCGATACCAAGTACAATATTATTATGCTATTAATAATACAAAGTGGCAAAATAAAATCTTAAAAAATATTTTTTTCAGGGTACGTCTGTTACAGTCTACAGGTAAAGTAACGCTTTAAAAAAAAGAATGTAATCGGATCACATATTTCGGAAAAATCGTTGGACAAACAAAAAAAAAACATACATACATAATGCTTAAGGTGTTTGAACATTTTTTATTTGAGTTTATTAACAATTATTTCTATTTTTGAATTCAAATATCTTAGAAAGTATATCACTTACGACATTTCATCACTGGCCGCCGTAACGAAGTTTTTTCAAAATGGCGGTACTCTTAGGTATGCCAACTAGGTTCAATGCCCTTTGTATATTAGTTAGAAATCCTTAATAGATAGCAGTTTTAATAATACATAGGTACATACAAACATGTCGGAACTGATAGCTGTTTTTGAAGTTGGTATAAAATATCCTACCATCATGTACAGCATACTAAAGTTTAATTAGGGTGCATGTAATTATGCAATTTACTTATAATTTGCAATTTTGAGTGGTTCTGACTAAATAGTTTTAACAGTTTTTTTGTCTTCGTCTGTAGTAGCAATATTGTTGATGATAATGAAATGCCGTAGCAGTGTATCAGATTTCCATGAAAAATTGTTTGTGAGTTTTATAATAACTTATGCTTTATATTTTTAAACAATCTATTAACTAGCTATCAGGAACTAAGTACTACAAAGAATGGCTGAACATAAAATATCTCGCGTGATCGCGTCAGACATAGCTGCCGGTTAATAATTATCTTCAACTAGTTACTAGAAAAAACAAGGTCACATTTAGTACTTGCTATCACGATATATACGTAATTTATAACTTCAAATTTGAAATGATACGGAAAGCTATGACATTCACAGAAATTACAGCTGTAAATTAATCATTACTTTTCGCTGTAATTCGTTGATATCAGCAATACTAGTGCCATATTAAATTGTAATCGTAAACGCAGTCGTAGATCGTATTCTGATTAAACAGCTTGATTGTTTGTATGCTAATTTATTTTATCTATAGACATCGGTAACGTAAATAGCTGTGAATAGCTACACAGGAAACGAACGAGGTAGACAATATTGTCACTGGAAAGGTAATAATACTAACACGCCAAGAGGCGTCTAAGAGACGATATGATACGGCCTTTATGTTATTAAAACAAATAACATTGAATATCAGAATCATATCATATCCCCAAAACTGTTCACCGCTGCGTCGGAACACGTGTTCAAGCTGATGGAGTGGAAATGACGTGGCATTAACATCAGTGGCGAATACATCACACACCTGCGATAAGCCGATGATATAGTCATTCTGGCGAGTTCCCTGGAAAATTTTGGCACAATGCTCGGGGACTTGAAAGCGTCTCACAACGAGCGTTAAGATGAACAAAGCAAAAATCATGTCGAATGTCTATGTCACACCTGTACCGGTTGTTGTTGACGGCGCTACTCTCGAAGTTGTAGACGAATACAATAACCTGAGACAAGGGATTCAGATGGGCAAGTCCAACTTCGAGAAAAAAGTCACTCGTAGAATCCAACTTGGATGGGCAAAACATGACGTCCAAAAAGTGTTTTGGACTTAGTGTAGACTTGGAGGTAGTGACCTCAGTGCCTGAAGTCGAAGGTGTTCGAGCAGTGTGTGTTGCCAGTGATGGCATACGGATCCGAGACGTGGTGCTTTACTATTAGCCTAATACGCACGCTCAGAGTAGCGCAGCGGACTATGAAGAGGGCTATGCTCGGTTTTTCTCTGCATGATCGCATCAGAAATGAGGAGATCCGTAGACGAACAAGGGTAAACGACATAGCTCAAAGAATGAGCCGGCTGAAGTGGCAATAGGCTGGCCACATAGTGCGAAGGAAGAAAGGTCCTCGAATGGCGCCCACGTCTTGGAAAAAGGAGCATAGCTCCCTGACCAGGTGGATTGACGACCTGAAGAAGACAGTGAACATTCGCTGGATTCAGAAGGCTCAGGACCGGTCAGGGTGGCGCAGTTAGGGGAGTTAAGGGAGGCCTATGTCCAGCGGTGGACCTACAAAGGCTAATGGATGAATGGATAGATGGAAGATCAGAAAACTTATTGGTATATGTATTGGGCAAAAATTAAGATATAACATAGGCCGCGGTGCCTTCGTTGTATTTTTCAGCATTTTATTTTCTCCACATTGGCGGTCGTGCTCGCTCCACACTGGCAGTCGTGCTCGCTTCGCTTGGTGTATTGTATTGTAATTTGTAACAAAGCTTACTTTGCAATTTAGATACTGGAAGATGCGGCTAAGCGAAATGGAGAAGGATTATAACATGTATGAATGTGCCCGAATCTTCCAACTAATTCACGAGTAGCTATTATGACCTAAACTTGTTCGGTCCACTAAATGTGGTTAGTGTAGTGTGTCGTAATACGGTGAAAAAAACGCTAAAACGAACTAGACGGAAAGTCGATAGGCTAATGTATTAGTGTCGAATGTCATCTATCTTTGTGTCAAAAGTTTCTCCGCGATAACGCAGTTCATTGTGACCACGATCCATGCAACTGGGTCGAAATATCAGAGTACAAAATAAATATCCTGGGTACCCGTATTATAGTAAAATATGTTCAGTGCATGATGAGTTAAGATTAAAACCTTGTTTCCACCTGATTAAAAATCAGGGATCCGTCGCATCGCAGACTGACTTTTGACCCTAATCACTGTTTTCTAGCAGTTTACTTGATAAATACTTGCAGTTTCATTTCCTTTTGGTATTAAATTTATCCTTCTTGTTTCAGATGGCGAGGCAGTATATACAAGTTAATATGGCTAGACCTTTTGGTCTTCTTGTTTTTGTATTATACATTAAATCTGATATATCGTCTGGCGTTAGATGAACATTCCAAAGGTGGGTCGTAAGAAGTACGTTTAAGTAAATTAATAAATGCATTTTATAAGACTTATGCCCCAACTCAGAGTCACTAACGGTTACTTAAATAGCTCCTTAGTACAGAATTTGTATGATTCTTTACTAAGGAGCAATAAAAAGTAACCGTTAGTGACTCCTGAGTTGGGGCGTTATCCATTTATGACCTTTCCTGTTTGTGCTTGATCCTGTTGAGCGAAGGACGACGCAGTGGTGTTGGTTTTTCGTAAAAACAACTGGGTTATAACCCAGTTGAATTCTGATGGTACATACATGCACATGGTGGTAATATTATTTACCAGCGACTAGTTACCCCTCATCATCATTAACTCTTCAGTGATGTGATGTGTTACAAATGCGCGCTTCGGTGATCCCCAACATCACATGGCCCAGCTCTACTCGTGTAGCTGGCTGTTAGGGAACATACCAAAACCACGTGCCTCATTTAGGGGGGGAGGGGGGGTCTTCAAACACCACGATTGGTCACAGAGGGGAGGGGGGGGGTGTAGGTTTTTGTCACGTAGTGAATATTTTAGCAACCATTGCGCCACAAAGTCGTCAAATAAAAGCAAAACTATTATTTTTTAACTCTGTTTTTGCAATAAAGTATTGAAAACTGTATTTATCAATTACCACGTGAAAACTAGGGGGGAGGGGGGTGGTCATCTCATATACTACGGATGGTCACGAAGGGGTGGAGGGGGGTAAAAAGTTGGAAAAAATGGGTTACGTGGTTTTGGTATGTTCCCTTACCGTAAAATGCTTTCTTGTGTTTTGTTCAGACAATTCGAAGGAGTGGTGAATTACTGCAGCTTCCACGGCAATGTTATACCTCTGTCCTTCGTGCTTGGTTTCTACGTCACGGTAGTGATGAACCGATGGTGGAACCAGTACACGAGCATTCCTTGGCCGGATTCCATAGCTGTCTTCGTATCCGCTTCGATTCACGGACAGGTGAGAATTTATAATGTGATAACACAGAATACATAATAAGGATATCTGTAATATTTTGATAAACACAACTTTATCGGCTTGTAATCACGATCATATTACCTTTACGTTACTCATACAGAAAGAAAGAGTGTTGCGAAGCCGTAAAGCGGGAAGTAAATAAAGATTAACCTGAAGGATGACTGATAAGATGTTTGCATTATTTATGCTATCAAGTACAATCTTATCAAGTCATACGGCAACAGAGTTAGCGATAATAATACGAAACTTCTTAGTATTATACATCATGTCTCCTTAACTGTTTAAAATGTTATCAGTTTATTTATTCATATTTTGACGTACCCTGTGTACAATCCCGTAAGTGGTAGATACGTGATTTGCATTTTTTGCTTTCTTAACCTTCAGGGCACCCTAAACTATCGTTTAGATTAATAAAAATAAGTAATAGTTGGCAAAATTAACTTTAAATCTGTACACGATATTTCGCATAACTACAAAATTAAATAAAATTTCCGACGTAAAATAACAACAGTGGTAATTTTATGTTACTGAATTATCTATGGTCTCCTATACGGCTGACCCGGTTTCAAACCTCTAACTTATTGACTTATTTTTATCTCTTGCCTCGGTCAAAATAATAAAATCAAACTCTATTATGGTTTTGATAAAAATAAAGCTTACCTGGAAATCTATATTATTTGAAAAATTAATAAAATTCAATATCTGAGGTAACAAATATAAAATAAATTTAATGAAATTGAGAACATTCTCGTGTTTGGTCACCACACCACTGCACTGTGGTCACATTCATTCACAAAAAACATTTTAATGCAACATTAAGTTTCAATCTTGATGACAATGACACCATTGATAAAATGTGATAATATTTGTCGCCTCTTTGGTTTTTAAAACAACTTCCGTATAAGATAAAGAATTTGATATTCACCATCCATCTACAATTCAAATATGTACAAAGGCTGTAGGATTATGATACGATTTTGCATTGATATAAATATGATCAAATACGATAGTATCGTCAACTTATGTATCTTTTCAGCATTGATAGCTAATATTGCAAGATTTTCCATTACAAAAATATTTATTGTACTTTAACTTTTTTGGCAACGCTCGCATATCAATAAACAGTTTGTTGCAAAAATAAATCTTTCTCATCATCAAGTAACAAAGTCTTGCGTAATTTCAACGCCGTAGTATACGGGTATTGACATTCTAGTACTACTTATCATTATGTCATGGGTTAAATCCGTTACAACACACTTCAATTTAATTATGTATTGTTGTCAGGATGAACGCGGGCGGTTGATGCGGCGAACGATCGTGCGATATGTTTGTTTATGTTTGACCATGGTGCTTACGATGATCTCCCCGCGAGTCAAGAAACGATTCCCCACTCTCGACAACCTCGTGGAGGCAGGTCTGCTGCTCGACAACGAGAAAATTATTCTCGATAACTTAAATGAAAAGTTTCCTAAGCCGTCCAAGCATTGGTACGTGCGGTTAAGATACATTAATTGAGCCTAACCCTAGCTTCTATGATAGAAAGTCCAATAGGGAAGTGATGTGTTTCATTGCATGATTTAATTTTAATTTTCTCTTTGGAACCTCCGGTCACTGGGTACTGCGAAGGTTTGAAATTGCATGGCTGTTTCGGTGTTCGTGGGAAGATAGGCGCCTACTATTTTAGTGCTTTTACCATGCCGGACTGTTACCGAAACTAGTTGGCATATAGTATCTCTAGCTGAAGACCTCTCTTCTTTTAGAAAGTGTTAGACATCTATTAACTTACTGAATCGTTGGTTTTTAGGTTACCAATTGTGTGGGCCACTAGTATAGTGACCAGAGCCCGTAAAGAAGGCAGGATTAGGGATGACTTTGCAGTTAAAACTATTATTGACGAGCTTAACAAATTTAGAGGTCAGGCTGGACTGTTGCTCAGCTATGACACGATTAGCGTACCGCTTGTGTATACTCAGGTAATTTAAATTATTATAAAGTTTCTTGATATTTAAATTATTATTTTGTAAAATATTAACACAGTCTAAATCTGCTTTCTTTTCTAAATGAGTTGCAATTTTGTATCAGAGATGCGATATTAAAATGATACTATATCTATCCTTTGGATTAATTTCGATGAGAGTATTCTACTCAAGAATCGATTCTTATGTAAAGAAAAGAAAGAAAGAAAGAAAGAAACATTTAATCCGACATAGGCACTGCAACAATGTACATTTCTGATCTTTGAAAATGAGTTGCAAAATTTACTCTCACTCAAAGTTTCTTAATAAATACGGTCATCTATCTCATTGTAGATTTTTCTGACCTATTAGTCCTATTACTCAAAAGATTGTCAGTAATAACGTTGTTTTTTTCAGGTAGTTACCATAGCTGTTTACTCGTATTTTATAACGTCCGCGTTGGGTAGCCAATGGGTTGACAATAAGCTGCACAGCACCCAGCAGGTTCCTATCAGTAATATTGACCTATATTTTCCTATATTTACCACATTAGAGTTCTTCTTTTACATGGGTTGGCTGAAAGTGGCCGAGTCTTTGATCAATCCGTTCGGAGAGGACGACGATGATTTCGAAGTAAACTGGTTGATTGACAGAGATTTACAGGTGAGCTACTTCAAACTTATATTGTTGAGAATATTTAAAACTGTCACTTTGACCTTTGACTAAAATTGGTTTGACTGTATTATGATGGTATGCTTGAATCGAATGATTTTAGAAAAAAAACTGTTTGAAATTGACCAAATAAATTATCTATACTAATATTATAAAGAGGAAAGATTTGATTGTTTGCACTGAATAGGTTTCGAAACTACCGAACCGATTTGAAAAATTCTTACACTGTTGGAAAGCTACACTATCCCCGAATAACATAGGCTATATTATATTTTCAAAAAAGTTAGGGATCCTTAATAAAACTCCAATAATGTAACCCAAGGTGTAAAAAATAAAGAAAACCGAAGCAAAGCGAGGGCGGTTACTCGTCTTAAATAAGAAAGAAAAGCAAAATATGTATGTTAAAAACAACTTGCTATATAAGATTATGAAAATACATACAAATATTTCTACCTTTACTACCCTGGTCCAGACAATTTATGAAAAATAAATTTATGTTATGCGATGTAGACTAATATTAGTTTAGTACATTAAAAATTTTAATATTTCATCAGATCTCGTAGCCCGGTTGATAATCGTGCCAACCTAACGAAAGGTTCTGGGTTCGATTCCCGGCCATAACAGACATTTAATTACCGACCAATGTTGATTTCAGGTCTGTGGTTTTTGTGATGTGTTCATTGTATGTGTCCGTTTCAAGCACTGTTAAAAGAGTCCTGGTGCGAGGGTGTGAGAATTAATTGATTTTTTATCTATTTATTGTGTCTCTGTAGTTACAAATTAATAACATAGTGACATACTAACATTAGTATTGTATTATTGTTGTTTCGGCTCATGTTTAAGGGTGCGAATAATCAGTACCTAGTGATAGTTAAATACTTAGTGAGTATTAGGAGTAACTAGTCTTTAGTAATATGTAGTACTAGCTGAACCGTCGAACTTCGTATCGCCTAACAATCAATGTACTTTGTTCTTACTTTTAACTTTTATAGTTTTGGTAGATTTAACAAATCAGAGACCATTAAATTCCCTCTCCCTCTCCCCTCCCCCTAACCTCACCGACTGAGAGTTTGTCAATAAAATATCAATATTGCAGTTTCCACAAACAACTACTTTCTTTACAGGAAAGTTCTATGTTATGTTCAATAGAAAGGGCTACTATGTCTTTACGTTCCTTATACTTTAAACTATTATTATAACTAATAATTAATGAGCCTCCCCTAATTATATTTTGTCTACAGAATGAACTGCCTATAGTATAGTTATGTATTGATAATATTAATTCATATTTTTTTGCCAGTGCTCTGTAACACACAAGAAGTCAATATTTATATCATTTAAAAGTAATTCTAATTCGAAGTCTTTGCCGGAAAAGCCTTTTATGTTTTGGTATACAATATTTAAGTAATAATGCTTTCCCTGTGTCGGCATACTGCAAGAGTTGTTCTGTGTTGTCTTTATAGTTAATTTAAATTATTTGGAATGTATTCCAAAGATGCATGTTGCATGTCAGTTAATGACTGCTCTAAAAGCAGTACTACCAGCCAAATCTGTCGTTTCATCGTTTAATCGATCAGTCACGACATCGTTGACATCGTAACGTATCATGTGATGGTAGTATCAGAACGTCCACGTCGTTGACTGACAGACTTTGACCTTGACGTGACTGATACCTCTTTTTTTCAATGGTAGAATCGGTGTCTAACTGTCTCTATACCATTAGTATTGTTTATAATTTGTGTTCTATTATTTATTGCGATTGAACCTTTGAATTTAACCTTCAGATGTGCTAATGTAACGCAAAATAACACGATTTTACGCCGTTCTCCAGGTATCGTACATGATAGTGGACGAGATGCACCACGAGCACCCAGAATTGATTCGGGATCAGTACTGGGACGAGGTGTTCCCGTCAGAGTTGCCGTACACCATCGCCACTGAGAACCAGAGGGAGGAACACCCGGAGCCTTCCACTGCTCGAGTGGCCGTCCCGTTGCGACAGCGTAGCATGGTCACCGTCAACCCTTCGGCGCTCAAGATCGACGAAATGGCCCCCTCCAACACCGTGAGTTACAAGTTCGCCCCCGCAGAGGTTAGACTCGACCGTTTTATAAGCATGCTGCACGGACGTGGAGCTTAGCAGTGTGTCGGTGTCAGGATCTGTCGATTTATGTTAATTTTCAATGGTAGAATCGGTGTCTTTAACTGTCTCTATTAATGTTTTGCGGTTGAGGACGTTATGTCGGTTGCTAACAATGACTAGAGGAAAATGATTATGGTTGATAATATGAGTAGGTGTCTGCCTTGAGGATTTGCTGGTATTATTGACTTAATTTACTATTTAATTTATTATAATTGGCAGCAATAACTACTAATAAAATAATCCTTCTTTATGATATTATGGCAATACTTGAATTTTAAGTTCATCAGCCGAATATTCGCATGAGTATAAAATTAACAAAACTAACACATTTTAATTTTATGAAGTATTTACTAGATAATTAATAATGCTCCGCTAGATATAAAATTATACATTTTTATTATTTTAAACCATAACCATAAGCGGGTTGTTACCCATACCTGAAGTGACGTGACAATAAATCGACATGACATTACATATTTATGATTACAGATATACTACAGGAGTTTGAAAAGCTTATTGCACCGGTTGATATTTTTTATTTTGATAAAGAACTATTTTTTTATACATATAATTATATGTTCTTATTTTGATATACCTAACAATTTATATACTAATGAATATTTTTGATTATTTTATTAATTATTATATTACACAAAATCTCTTAAAGTTTGTGATAAAATTTTAATTGAATGATTGCCTATTAGTGCCGCTAGTGACTTTCTTTGATAAGTAGTACCTAACCGTATGTTATCTTCAATGTTACTTTATTTTCTTTTTCTCCTTGATTTCTTGTTCTTATTTGTTTTTTATTTTCTCTAACACTAATTGTGGCTTAAATTGTTTTTATTTATCCATGTTTGAATCATAAAGGTGTTGCTAATACTAGCTATGTTAATATCTGTAATTCTGTATGAAGGTTACGTTAAAGGATGTCTGTAACCGGTTGTGGGATTTTTTTGTGTGCGATTTCCAATTGGAGGGAGTTGTAGTGGTAAATTAATACTAATATAATACTACTATAATGAAAAATATTACTGATTCACTAAAATGGGAAGCCTAGTGTAGGTCTATTTTAGTGGGGGATGAATATTTGTAGATAATAGCAGTGGTGTCTTAGGATTCTTAGGTAGAATACTTACAAAGAAACACAAAAAAAAATTTCGTGCCATCTACTTTGGTAAGATCTCTTACAAAAAATTGGGACATAATATTTTAATTGTACTCTTAGAAGTGTCTCTTGGGAAGAGGCTTGGAGTCGTAAGATTTACGTTATTTCACACAATCTTTGTTGCATTATCCAGGATGATATTTTAATCAGAAGGCTTGGAGGATATTTTTAGGATCTTTGTTGGGAAACATTTCACGAAAAACATTTTTATTGCAACTTCGGTATCAACTAAATAAATAACAATAATGCAGCAATATTTGTCTTTCACAATTTAGTCCATACACGATAACCTACATCCTGAAGTATTGTATGAAATCATACGTTGCATTGTTGTAATGACATTATATGCCTACATATCAACTGAAACAAATTGAACGATTTTGATGAGATGATTGTAGGTGCATATACTTGAAATGTTCGATTGTTTATGCAGCAACTTCAGATGAACGATGACGCGCAATCGGGGATACACTTCATGGTGTCCCGCGGAAGCCGACGGGGCAAGCGGGACGACCGTAACTCTATGGGGTCCAGCAACTCCATGGCCTCCTTACAGCCGGCGTCCATGTCGCGCGTCGCCTCGGTCACCTCCATGCTGAAACGACTGTTCTCCAAGGATGACACCCGACAAAACTCTGCTCAAACGGATGGAGGTAATTTTATTTTATTAAATTGCAGACTACAGGTTAGGGGCCGTCCATTAATCACGTGACTTTTTTTTAGCATTTTTTAACCCCCCCCCCTCCCCCTTGGTGATATGTGGTGAGGTTTAAGACTAACCCCCCCCCCCCCCCCCCTCCCCCAACATCACGTGTATTTTTCCTTTCTTATGCTCTGCAAAAAGGTCTTTATACAGAACACCTATTTTCGACATTGCTTTAATCCAAAACATGCCGAGCCGGGTAGTCGGTGGCGGCGCGTGAGGCATTCGTTCGTTGCCTGGCAACGGCAAGTCAAAGTCACACTACACACTGCTTTTCTATTTAAAATAAATCGCGCGTTTGACGAAAAAATAAATACACGTGATATCTTACTAAACCCCCCCTCCCCCTTCGTGATATTTTCGTGATTTTTGTCATACCCCTCCCCCCCCTTTCAAGCCTCACGTGATTAATGGACGGCCCCTTATAGGAAACAGGATATCGCTGTGAGCCCCTTTTCGATATAACCGTGTGTGGCGACACACTGCGCTGGCATATTGGCACTGGCAACACCTCACGACGTCAGTCAGTAAACTGTCAATATGTCAGTGGGTTGTCAACCACCACTACCGTACAGACAATGACAGCGCTAGATATTCGAGATTCGAATTGTGAATCCACTCGAGACTTCTGCCGCCACTTATAAAAGTTGTGACTGTGCTCTTCCGCATTAAATTACTATCAAACAGAAGAGACTCTTTTAATGGATAACCCAAACATCCATAAATGGTGACCCGACTTAAGAACAAGAGTCTACGTGAATATTCGTCTTCGCCACAAACTAGCCACCCTTCGATCTATTGAAGAGATCGCTGGCAAGCCTGGCAAGGAGCCCGAGCATCGTGTATGGAGCCCCGGAGGTCGCACTGAGGACCTACACCGCCTGCACGAAGCATTCGCGTCAAGAAATTGCGAATATTCATCGTTTTCGTCAATTTCCGTCGCAACTTCGGCCGCGCGATCAACTTTACAAATCGCTGGCACGGAACCTATTCGGCGTGCAAGGAGCCCCCGAAGTCATACATGCGACCTGCATACAGCTCACAGCGTGTATTGTGTAAATAGTGTGTGTAAAAGTGTGTTTGGTTGAAATAATTTCAGTTTTTAACATAAAATTGTCGAACAACGACATCAGCGCCACCAAGTTTTTTTCACATGAACTAAAATTTGCGGGAAGCTAACCGCCTTATAGATACTTTGACAACGTACGTCAAGTATCATAGTGACGTGATACGTCAAAGTAACAGTGACATACGTCAAAACGGCAAGTCTTATTGCGTTCTGTTCCTGCAAGGTTGGTGTGTATTTACGTCAGAACTGTACGTAAGTGTTTGAACATTTTGACATTCTTATGACAACAAAATAACTCTGTGGTTGCATGTATTTACTAAAAAAACGAACTGCATAACGTGTCCGCCTACAATTTGTGTTTTGTTTGCTCCTTTATTAACAATTAATATCCTGGATTGTATTACTAACAGTTTAAAGTTTTATTTTATTATTGTTGCATGATATCCATGCCCACTCATTTATATGCCAATTGCTGATTAGTGGAATATTATTAATATCATCTTTATTTACAATTACTGCTTATTTTACCACTAAATATTAATTTTACTTTGCACTACTAATATTATTTTAAATTCTGTTATTTTTTGACATTTTGCTTAACCGGTGTTTGTGACTTTATATTAATTAATATGTCTCAGGAAGAGGTACAGAAGCAAGTTATTGAGCTTCAAGCTCAACTTGCAGCTCTTACTAAACCCGAAGCAAGTATCATGGGTGTGTCAGTAAAGCTAAGCAATTTTTGGCCGGAGAAACCCAAAATGTGGTTTGCTATGGCTGAGGCACAGTTTGAGATTGCAAACATAACACAGGATGCCACTAAATATGGACATGTGCTTGCTATGCTGGATGCAAGATTGGCAGACCAGGTTGAGGATATTATTTCCAATCCTCCCTCTAAAGACAAATATGAGTACCTCAAAACAGAGTTAATTAAGCGGTTCTCAGTGTCCAGCGAACAGCGTGTACGGCAATTGCTCAGTGAGGAAATGTTGGGGGATAGGAAACCTTCAGCTTTTCTCCGGCACCTTCGTTCCTTGGCAGGTAACAACACGGGTGATGAATCCATTATCCGGGAATTATGGATACGTAGGCTTCCACAAGAAGTCCAGCGCATATTAATGGCACAATTAGATTTACCGTTAGACAGGGTAGCACAAATAGCAGATGCCATTGTAGATTCATCCCTTCCACCACCGCCAGCAATACACGCTGTTGCCAGCCCTAACCCAATTGATTTTCATACCATAGTGCAACGGTTAGAAGAATTGTCAAAGAGGGTTGAGACCCTCAGCTTAAACCAGCACAGGCATAGTAGATCGACACCCCACCGGCCTCGTTCACGCAGTCGATCAGCAACCAAACAAAAGGTGGGGACATGCTGGTACCATAAAAGATTTGCTGAAAAAGCAACAAAGTGCACCAGCCCTTGCTCCTGGGCTGAGAAGGGAAACGACTTAAGCAGTCAGTAGTGGCGGCTGCTGATTGCTTGAAACCTGGCCGCCGGTTATTCATTAGAGATCTTAGATCCAGGAGTCAGTTTTTGATTGACACTGGGTCTGATCTCTCCTGCTTCCCACGAAATTTAGTTAAGGGCACAGTGTATCCTACAAATTATGAAGCCTGCGCCGCCAACGGAAGCATTATCCGGACCTATGGCCCACTCACCCTAAATTTAAATTTAAACCTACGCCGCGACTTCAAGTGGGACTTTATAATTGCTGACGTTAGCATTCCTATAATCGGATCTGATTTCCTGGCACATTACAACCTACTGCCAGATTGTGCTAATCAAAAACTGATTGACGGTTTAACTAACCTCTCAGCCCCAGCACAGATGACTGACGTAGCACAGGTAAGTATAAAGGCTGTGGTTGTGACGGACAACAATTTCTCGGAAATACTCCAGGAGTTCCCTGACATCACCAGGCCACCTGGACTTCCAAGAACAGTCAAACACACAACAATACACCACATTTTGACAACAGATGGCCCGCCCGTAGCATGCCGACCCAGGAGACTTGCACCTGAAAAGCTCTCAATTGCGAAGAAGGAATTTGAGGACATGGTCCAATGTGGCACCGCGAGACCCTCAAAGAGTCCCTGGGCTTCACCCCTGCACCTGGCTAAAAAGGGTGAGAACGGTTGGCGGCCTTGCGGCGATTATCGTGCCCTGAACGCGAGGACTGTCCCTGATAGATACCCCGTTCGGCACATTGCCGATTTCGGACATAACCTGGCTGGCGCCACCATATTTGGAAAAATCGACCTAGTTAAGGCCTACCAACAAATTCCAGTGCACGAGCCAGATGTCGCAAAAACAGCAATCACAACACCATTTGGGCTTTTCGAGTTCCCGTTTATGACCTTCGGTTTGCGTAACGCTGGGCAAACCTTTCAGCGGTTTATAGACGAAGTCGTCAGGGGACTCGATTTCTGCTTCCCATATGTCGACGACATTCTGCTGTTTTCGCGCTCGGCCGATGAACATGCTCGGAACTTACGCGCCCTGTTCCAACGACTCTCCAAATATGGTGTCGTCATAAATCCCGCCAAGTGTGTCCTAGCTGAGAAAGAAATTGTTTTCTTAGGCTACCATATTTCACAAGAAGGCATACGTCCACCACAGGACAGAATTGAAGCTCTGCGGAACTACCCTCTACCTAAGACCGTAGAAGGCCTCCGCAGGTTTCTTGGAATGGTTAACTTTTACCGACGATTCATCCCAAAGGCTGCAGAACTACAAGCTCCGCTAAACGACATCTTAGCGTCGAGCCAGCTAAAAGGAGCTAAACCCGTCCCATGGACAGCGAACCTTGAGCAAGCATTCCAAAGTTGTAAAGACCATCTTGCTCAGGCAACTCTTCTGTGTCATCCAAAACCTGGCGCTCTCCTCGGACTATTTACAGACGCATCCTCCACTCATGTTGGTGCTTGTCTTCAACAACGTGTGGACAACTGCTGGCAGCCACTTGCCTTTTTCAGCAAGAAGCTTACCTCGCGCCAGTCCACCTGGCCTGCGTACTATAGGGAGCTGCTAGCAGTATATGAAGCCGTTCAACATTTCCGCCACATTTTGGAGGCACAGGAGGTCACTATATATACCGACCACAAACCTCTCATCTACGCGTTTTTACAACGACGTGAGAAGTTACCTCCCGTACAACTTAATCAGCTGTCATTCATTTCTCAATTTACCACAAACATCTTGCATATCCACGGCAAAGACAACGTTGTCGCGGATACGATGTCTCGGATCGAAGCGATTCAGCTGGATGATGACTACACCGCCCTCGCAGAGTCTCAGCGTTGTGACGCAGAGCTCGAGAAGATGCGCAAGGAGTCATCGTTAAAATTGGAAGCAACGGTGATACCAGGAACCGGTACCACTATTTACTGTGATGTATCTACCGGAAAGCCGCGACCGTATTTAACACCGAGTCACAGACGCCCAATCTTCGAGCGTCTACACAACTTAAGTCATCCGGGAGCGCGTGCAACAGCGCGCCTGATCGCGGACCGTTTTGTCTGGCCTGGCATCGCTAAAGACTGCCGCAAGTGGGCACGCGAGTGTCAAGCTTGCCAGAAAAGCAAAGTAACGCGACACATCACATCCCCACTTGGTGATATCCCTACACCACCAGGAAGGTTTAAACACGTGCACCTTGACATCATAGGCCCTCTACCACCTTCGAATGGATTCAATTATTGTCTTACGGCAATAGACCGTTTCTCAAGGTGGCCAGAAGCTTGGCCCATGACTTCCATCACCGCCGAGGAAGTTGCCGAACGTTTCTTCAACGGCTGGATTGCGCGTTACGGCGTCCCCATTACTGTAACAACGGACCAGGGACGTCAATTTGAATCCACGTTGTTCCAACGCCTCATGGAGTTCGGAGCCACCAGACGTGCCCGAACGACCAGTTACCATCCTCAGGTGAACGGCATGGTGGAACGTTTTCACCGCCAGTTGAAGGGAGCTCTAATGTGCCATAACAACACCTGGCACAGAGCCCTTCCTCTCGTCCTTCTCGGCATTCGCACCTCTCTCAAGGACGACCTCAAATGCTCCGCAGCAGAAATGCTCTACGGAGAACCATTGAGGTTGCCAGGAGAATTCTTGGCACCCAGTGTTTCTCAAAGGGACCAACATGACACCGAGAGTTTTGTTTCGCAGCTAAGGCGTAAGATGACGGACGTTCGTCCAATCCCAGCATCTCGTCACAGCAATCGAACGTCGTTCATATTTAGAGATCTACCTGTTTCAACACATGTTTTCTTGCGGGACGACACCGTTCGACGCTCTTTACAGCCGCCTTACACCGGACCGTACAAGGTATTGAAACACGGTAACAAGACATTAACCCTCGACATCGCAGGTAAACACCAAGAAGTGAGCATAGACCGTGTAAAACCAGCCTACCTCATGTCTGATCCGGACAGTAGCCTCGATCAGACAATAGCTCCTTCTGCAACTCCTGCTGCATCTCCTACCGTGCCTCCGCCAAAGCTCTCCGACAACGTACGACCTCCACAACCAACTGTAACCCGTTCAGGTCGTACTGTTAAGTTCAAATCTGTATTAGATTTATAATTAGTTCATAAGAAAATCTAATGTATTTGTTTTTGTTATTTTAATTTTAAAGTTTTCTTTGGTTGTAATTTTTTTTTATATTGTCTATTTTCATTGTATTGTTTATTTCCTTATATTGTTTATTGCAATATTTTATTTTTTTGTCATTTGTATAGCTTAGGGAATATAATACAATTGTTATCCCTATTTGTAATGTAAAAATTATATTTTTAGTTACTTCGTAGGGGGGTGGTGTGGCGACACACTGCGCTGGCATATTGGCACTGGCAACACCTCACGACGTCAGTCAGTAAACTGTCAATATGTCAGTGGGTTGTCAACCACCACTACCGTACAGACAATGACAGCGCTAGATATTCGAGATTCGAATTGTGAATCCACTCGAGACTTCTGCCGCCACTTATAAAAGTTGTGACTGTGCTCTTCCAAATTAAAGTATCAAACAGAAGAGACTCTTTTAATGGATAACCCAAACATCCATACGTGTTTTAATATAAGTTTGCATAAAACCTTGCTGTGAAGTAGTACTGAAAGTATTTTATTAGTGAAATGGGAAAATATATGTTATTCTTTCTTCCTTTTTTGTTTTAAAAATATTAATGTTTTAAAGTATTTAAAATTTTAAAAGGACATACGAGTAGGTACCAATGCGAAGTTTTCTTAAATAATCTCAAGTGCGTTTAAAGTATGCCAAACCCAAAAAATTAACATAACAATCGCGAGGTGAACTCGCGATTAGATTGTCATAATATGAGATCATTCAGTAATAAAATGTAGGTATCGTTGAGATTGAGACGTATCGACGCGATACAATCTATTGTGGAATAATAATAATTGTTACATACATTTTAAAACATGAAATAACAATTGTCTTTTTCTTGTTAATAGCTGACAAATGGCAGCCTCACAAGTAATTGGTCACCGCCCACCGTTTCTTCTCCGTCAAGTATCAGTATTATGTTATGACTACTCATACTCGTGTTACTACTTCCAAGCTTTAAACCCGACCAGTGTGTCGCTATCAATCTGTAAAATAAACGACCCGACATCAGGTCCCTAATATACCATCGTCCGTTCGTCCGTCATACATTGAGGAATGCAAATGACCTCGAATTTAAAACTGTCGGTTATAAGACGGTACCATGCAGTATCGTGGTTCGCCGGTTTTTGGTATCGATTCCCAGGGAGGCAGATTTATGATGAGTTCTGTTCTTGGTCTGGGTGTGTTCTAGTCTTTGTGTGCTATGAGTGTAGCGTTATTTATTAAAGTAGCAGTATAATTCCAGGCGGGAGATTCACGGTATCGGCAAGTAACCCCGCGCTGAACAAGCCGGCGGCGACGGCCGGCAGCATGAAAATCGCCAACGAGGTCATCGAGGAGGTCGATGAGCAAGCCACCATCACCAGCATGGGCAAGCGACCCGACACCAGGTACTACCACATAATACTTAATAGTAGGTACCTATCGGTATAGAAAAGTCCTTTAAATAAATAGCGACTCTTGCTCCCACACAATAAAGTGTAATTTAGTTCGCTAATCGTCAACAGACGTTGAAATCTAGACGTTGCCTCTCTTTCTAATCATAACTCTTATCCTTTCTGACAATGTAATGGTTGTCTTCTTTCTTTCTGATGACACGTGTGATAGATTACGAATGTATGACACGGCGTGGCAGCCCTTCTGAAATTGGCCCGACACGTCGAACGCGGCACGTGCTTGTAAGATCATACCAAAAGTGCGGAGTGCGCCAGGCCTGGTACTACATCATCGTCCGTTCGTCCGTCATAGACTGAAGAACGCCAATGACCTCTAATTTGAAACTGTTGGTTAAGAAATACGGTTTGAAGAAAAATCTAAATAAGTACCGGATACCAGGTACTATGTCATCGTCTATTACATTATACACTGAAGAGGAACAATGACCTCGAATTAAAAACTGTCGCGAAGTACGGTTTGAAGAAAAATCTATATAGGTAGGTAACTATTAACGCTAATATATTGGAACGTTTGGTAGTAGGTATATTGAGATTTTGATTTGTTGAATCTAAAAATCATGACTAATACTCCCTTGTAAATTTATTGTAGTAATAACCCCTTTGTCTAAAATACCACGTTATTTTATTTATTTATTTATTTTATTATTATTTCCAAAATATCTTCAAATGATTTAAATAACATTCTTGTAATAACAAAGTGTGTAGTTCAGTTTATTATTTTACATACGTTCTAATTATAAAACTCGTAGGTACCAAATTTTGGATCGTCGGACAAAAGAACTGTTGTTTTAAGTGATTCATTCTTGCTCTTACAGAAAATATCTCGCACTGTTTACTCAAATATGTATATTTGACTCATTCGTTCACAAGGAAGCCGCGAGATTTACATTGAGTTACTAAGTGACGAGCACATTTTGAGAACTTACTGTAAATCATACAGTAATTATGATTAATTATGAATATTAATAATAATCGTTGTTTGCCGCCATCTGCTGTTTAGAGAGCCCTGTGGTCGATTGTCGCCCGCATAAGAAATCTAAATCAAACTTTTCTGCTCGAATTTTTTTTTGCTGAACCAATGGGAACGTTTATGAATTTTAGTTTTCCTTTTTTTTTGCTCCTCACCCCAAATGTGGCGGCCTAGGCCGTCGCCCTACCGCGTCCTCTCCTAACGCCGGTACTGCTCAGCAGACCGTATCTTAAATGATTTATTGAGATCTTTGTACTCTAAGACTGAGTATTTTTGATGTTGTCGTCATAATTGTATTTCTTTTTTGCCCACGACACTGACAATCTTGGGGCTCTTTTCTCTTTTTTTAGAGCTCTTGTTTTTCTGTTCGTTTTAAGCAGCGTAGGTACACATTGTAGTTCGAACAGAGACGAAACGAGAGCCCAAGAGAAATTGAGTTGTTTGCAATTTGAATCAGCAAAAACAACAAAAATAGGCGTGGCTTCGCGCCAAAGCAACTGTTACACACGCAAAAAATACGTTAATATATGAAAGAGCTCTCAAGAATCTATCGATTTGAAGCTTTATTATATTTCAATTAGTTTTATTAGTCACACAAAACCATAGAACCATAAGGTAACTGGTAACGTTACACACATAATTTATGAGTTAATGTTACACATATCATTTATATCTTAATGTATAAAAGGTATTGTACTATGCTATATACCAGATTGAAAGTTATATTATTGCTGTACTACTTTGTGATTTGTATAACGTCATATTTTCCATTTCATATAATTGACGTGTTCATTGTTGATTATTTTCAGACCTACTGCAATGAGTTTATTCGCGCAAGGACCGCCTACGCCCAGTGAACCAGTTGACGTTCCAGCCAGGAAATTAAATCTTAATGGCAGTAAGAATTATTACAATACGTATTATTAGCATATTGAGAAACAGATATATTTAAAAAAAATCATGTACCTACACACACGCATTTATGGTGAACGCACTTAGTTTATATCATATGCCCAATGCGGCTCATATGATTTCATACAAATGCGGCGCGTTAGGCGCGTATGGTACGGACATACATACATGTGCTCAACTGAAATCGCACGCATACGTCAAGCCAATTCGGGCTTCGGCCCGAAGGACCTCGAGCCGCTTCAGATATGTATGCCGAACGGAGTGATGAGTGGATTTGCCGATCGACTTGAGTCGAATATTACTTGTTCGACAAATAATGCCCAGTCAAATGTGCCGAATCGAATGTCTACCCAACACTACTTACACGTCTAACAAACAAACACAATATAACAACAATAATTAATATTAAAAACATGTTTTTGTTTGGCGTTTTACGAGACGCATTTGACCAGTAGAAAATTGCACTGCCATATCTGCCTCTGGGCGCATTAATTAACGCGACAAGCGTTATATTACGCGAATGCGGCCAACGCTTAAAAGGGCGTGGCCATGTTTTGCTACTACAAAGCGATAACTTATGTGACGATTTCGAAACATCAAAGAATTTTAATTTTGTTAGCCACAGCTGCAGCCTGACGCAAAATCGAGTTATTTAGTTTAGTATCTGTGTTATTTCCGTCGCAGCCATTAATTAGTATTAATACAGATGAAGCGGGGGCATAAAATAACCTTCCTTTCCGAAATGCTGGTAGATTTAAAATTACGTACATTACGCCCCAACTACGAGTCAATAACGGTTACTTTAATCGCTCCTTAGTAAAGAATCGCCGTACAAGTTATGTACTAAGAAGAGATTAAAGTAACCGTTCGTGACTCTGAGTTGGGGCGTTACGTTACGGCCTTATCAGTTATCACACTGACGGTTTCCGAGCGGATTCAAAGCGGAACGGGTGAGCGGCAAATTTGCCGCGGACATCATTTTGTTGTGTGCGTTCAGAGAGCGTATTGTACATTGCAATCACCCAACGCACAAGCGTCGAAAGCGCTGTGTATTCGCTTCACGTTCGCGACGTTTTCGCTGCGCACCCGTTCCGTTTTGAATCCGCTCGGAAACCGTCAGTGTGGTAAGGCCCTTAGTGTATCAGTGATACCTATAAAATTATTCTACATTTTTAAAAAGTGTGTTTAACAGAAGACAGCCGGTTGTCAGCGTCAGCTCCAGCGCAGTGGTCGCGGCCGCTGTCGGCGGAGGTGGGCGCGGTGGGCACGGTGGGCGACGTGAGCCCCGCGGCCAAGTCGCTGAGCACGCAGGCGTCGTTTCCCGCGCTGCGTCCGCGCCTCGACAGTGACGTCGGCCCGTCGCTCAGTGCGGCCGGGAGCCAGACACTGTGTGAGTTTTATGTCGACTTAACTTGTAATTTTCCAAATTACCCTACCCTTTTCACACTTATTTCTATGTCCTCTGCCCAAAGGTTGTCTGGAAGAGATCGCTCTATAGCGATAAGATCGCCTTTTGTACTACATGCTATTTATATTATGTTCTAATGTAGTAACCTATTTGGTGTGTACAATAAAGAGTGTTCTATTACGTAAGTAGTAAGAAATTACGATAAGCTACTCACAAAGGCTGTTTGCATTTGAAAATTTATCGTAAGTTAATTACGTAACTTACGTAAGTAAAACTTACAGGTGTCAGGTCGCCGTAATGAAATCAGCTTCTTTAAGTAAACTAGTGGCGTGCTCTTGGTCGACATTCAATCGAAAAATTGAAACCGTAATTCAATTTCAGATCGGTTATGTAAGTTTCAGACTTCACAATGACATATTTCAATGATCTATGTTCTTTATTAACTTCTTCTCCATGTATACTTTAACTATATTTCAGACTGCTACGTAGTCGACTTGTACGCAGCTCCTTTATGTTAATAGACGAGTGACGACAGACGAGCATTCGAGCCATTTTATGGCAATTGGTCCACCCCCTCTATTTTTCTTTCATGGTTCGCCCATGTTTTAAGGATTGTAATAATAATAATATTTATATTGGTAGGTACTACTAATAGGTAATACAGTCATTTTACAATCTCGTTTTATTTACATGCGCTACGAAGCTGGATCGCTGATTTTTTCATAATACTATAGGTACCTATATGTTTTTATTATGTAAAATATTTTGTAATCTTAAATCTGAATAGAGTATTTTAGTTGAAAAACATCTAGTAAGTAAAATAGTTCCCGATAGGCATTTCCACGACTCATAAATTAGCGCTAATTTGTGATATATTTACTTTGAAGTGTGACCGCTAAAACGACAATGTGTCAACGACCTTATAAGTAGATATTAATTCATTTAGGTAAGGTTCCCAGTTAAGGCAAAATTCATTATCTTTAACGCCAGATCCTATGCGTGGTAGAATTGATATATTCAACTGTGGATAATTTGCTTGATTACACCTCATTTTATTTCATATTTTATTTTTAGTGGATGAAGTTGACGGTGCAGACGACGTGGACGACTTTGACCGTCTCCGCAACATCCGCGAACAGCATCGGCGGGAGAAATACCTTCAGAAGCTAATGGCCCGCTCTGTGAGCGCCCAGCAGGTGACTATTTACTATCCCATATTTTATTGTTATTATTATTAAATTCCCGTAAAATAAATAAATAGGCATCGTACATTTTAACGATATAATTCCTGAATTGATCATGTTGCCTCATTTTACCTTCAATTAATATATTCTTAATTTAATAGCATGTTAACAAATGATTTTCAAGATTCCAATTTCCAAACATAGATTGTTGCCAACATTGAAGTACTATTACTTCGTATAGAACAGACACCCCGAACATTGAGTCGGGTGCATTCATTGTGGCCAGGGTGGCTCACTTCATTCACTCACTCGCTTGTCACTCACCTGCGTTCATTGCGGCCGCATGCCAAAATTGTTTAGTAACAAACTGAAAAAATGCCATCTTGCGTGATGAGAACCTGTCACAATTGCACGTAAAAAAATACAAAAAAGAAAATGGTATTACTTATCATCAGTAAGAAAACAAAATATTAACTCAAATCAACTAAAACGAATTTATTTCAATTATTGTGGAATGTTCCCGCCATTTTTGAATGAAATGCAAATAAATTGACTTGAATCAATTCAAGTCAGTTCAGTCAGTTCAGGTCAGTCAATTGAATTGAATTGAAAAAATCATGAGTCGGGCTTACACACTTGGCAAGCCGTAAGCGTGTTAATGGACAAATAAATAAGCCCGATAAGAATGACTATAGTATCTACTCTTTGGTAAATAATAAATTATGTGTTTTACATTACTCAGTGAATTCAATTAAACATTAAATCAAACATTTGGAAGAGCTAAAGATTTAGAGTCGTTGACTGTTTGTCGTGGTTCGGCAAGTGTCTTATACAAAGTTACTCTATGGCAAGTGTGTAAATCGGCTTCTAGAGTTTGAAAAAAGAACGGTCATCGCGGTTTCGGGACACACATTTTGTTCGAGATGTCTGTTCTATGTCATTATACTTCAATGGTTGCCAATGATAAAGGAGATCCCCAATTTTCGGCCTCGAACCATATATGTATCTGTGTTAGAACATCGGACTAGACAAGAGTAAACTATATACCAAAAAATTCGTCTTATTTATAAGATAAACATATTTAAATCTTAGCTTCAGCTGCTCTTGCCAAATGAACAAAATAATGCAAAAAAGTTTTCACAGTATTTACCTCATTACATACGATTTTATAATCGATTGAATCGATTTATAATTATCGATTGATGGAACATAATAATATGTTTTATGTATTATTTATTGATTATAATTATAATATTAATTTAATTTTAACATATTTTCGTATTCCATATAAATCAAAACTATGTAATATATTATAATTACCATTTAATCGTTACGCTAATTTTATTAAATTACATTTCAAATATTTTGACATCGATTAATCGATTGACAACAAAGATGATGTAATCCCTAATAATGTCATTTTGGTAACCATAGTATTTATAAATAACATCACTGTATTGTCATATTTGTCATCGATCTTTCTACGTTCTTTCTAGTTCTTGTATATTTTTACTATCAAATATTTTCAGCGTATTTGGAGTCCTATTTACTATTGAAACTCATCGACACGCACACAGTGATTTTAATTTTCTATTGTATTCGCTTTCGTACTTGTGTTTTGGTGAATGTGTTTCGCAGTTTCGCTACAATTTCTTGCAAACCAATACTATATGAATATGGACTCCCTAATCGCCTGTTTTGTGACTGACAAAGGTTCAGAATAAGTCCTGAACACTGGATAATGTACCCTATACATCTTTAGAAGATCAGGAGGTTGCTGTGGCCATACTTACAATGAGTATATTATGGTATCTTGATTGGGCAAGGTACCAACGAAATATAGCGCCTCCTGCACAACTAGACGAAATATTAATATAATATTATAATGATAACTAATAAAATCTCTTGAAATATATAATAGCTTTTATTAAACAACCTTTTTATGACATTCGTTTTGGGTGAAAACCATTTAAGTAGTAGATAGTATAATAGTCACCCGCCAACTTAGTTTTAGCCATTAAACTCGTAGTTTAAGTGTTAGTATTTTTGAGAAACTTTTATTTTTATTACGTTTGTAATGATTATTCGTAGGTATTTGGTTTATAGTAAGTGTAAAATACATATTAAATAGCACTGTGACACGGGTATGACATAATCATAACCTATAATTAAGGTAATTCATTCTAGGATTTCCTTAGTTGGCCATTGCTGACAGCCGTGAAAATTGGAGAAATTAAACCTTTTGCAATGATCTAATTGACAGCCAATTTCCAGTCTTGTCTACTTAGGCCTGAGTTTCTATGGAAGCTGGGGTTCTCCTTTGGTTACAGAACAATGGATGCTTGTCTTACAATTAAGAATATTAAGTCTTGATTAATTGATAATACAAGGATATTTGATTAAAAGATTTAGCCTGCGATGGTTGTAACTTTTTAAAAAATGACGTGCATAAGTGTATCAATGATACCTATATGAATAAAATATTTTGACTTTGACTTAGACTAAAATGTTTATTTGAAAATATCTTTGTTCCAGCAAACTGGAAGTGGCGAGCTCATCGATAATGAATTGTTGCTAGAAGATCTCTTATTGCAATCTGAAATGACGAAGAATCAAGAAGAAAGTGCCTCAAAAGATGATACTACTTGACAGTGCTTTATATTCTCTTGGAATTCCGTGGTAGACTGAAAGTCTTCCCATATTTCAGTATTATCAGTTGTGATACTTTTACACATTGCTTGTTTACTGGCAAAGTAAAGCTTAGAAGAATCATAGATTTAACCAGAATGTAAAATTATGTAAATATTGACCTTTTGCAAATAAATTATTATAGATTAAAATGATTTTACACTACTTTTATCTTTTATTACAACTCCTTTTTGTTTATCACATTTTATAAAGTTGAAGTAAAACAATGTAACTAACATAAATTAAATTGGCTGTAACCATCAAAAAGATTGTGTCAGCTCCGACGCACGACTGGAGTTTAACGCCATCTTGTTTGCAATCGTCAAATAATAATATCGCTTTCCTCTTACAAAAATATTTTTACAAATCAGTAACATCACCATCTATAAGCGATTGTCAAATCAGTAACAAGATAATTACAACGCCATCTAGATTATGTGTGACGAATTACAAAACTAGCGCATAACACACCCAAATATTTTACTCTCCATAAATTTTCATACCCCGGGCATAATATATATGAAGATCGATTCTAAAAAGGAATTAAGCTCTAAAAAGTTCTATGTTTTTATCATGGTCTGTCCATCATCATGAATACTTAAATACTACCTACGTTTTAGGGCCTATACATGGCACAATTTTGCACTAGCAAGATGGAGTTATGTATAATAGTATTTAAATAATTATAACAATTAATGAAAAAAATCAAAAAGTCAAAATATAATTATTTTTTTCGATCAATAGTCAAACTATGCCATCGCTGCAACAACCTACTGAGACTACCATTTAGTTTATAAGCTTAATCTTAATCACCCACTATATAAATCATTAAGGTAAATAAGTGTAAGTTAATAAAATAGATATTTTTAAGGGTTTTCACAGTTTATTGGAGTTAAGCAATACAGACTAATGATTTACAGCTTGAGCTTAGTCCTCCTCCAGTGGCGCCTCTTAGCGTTGTACCTGAAAACAAATAATTATTTATTTTATAAGTTCAATTATTGAAATACTAAATTCTCATCAATGTTTAATTTCTCATAAAAAAACTAAACTCTTTTAGTAACAACCAAAAGATATCACCACAGCTTAGTTTAAAATTATTGAGGTATGTGATTTATATTGAACTAGGAAATCGCCCTCGCTTCGCTTCGAGAAAAATTGTAAAAAAATATATATAATATAGCCAATGTCACCCGGAGATAATGTAGCATCCCAACAGTGAAAGAATTTTTCAAATCGGTTCAGTAGTTTAGGAGCCTATTCAATGCAAACAAACAATCAAATCTTTCCTCTTCATTAAATATGGAAATGTATTTATCTCTTCTTCATAAAACACATACCTATTATTTGATGTAACTGTTGTCAAGCATTAACTTATACAGGGTGACCCATGGTTCCTAACTTGTGTACTTTATTATATCAATGTTGAATCATTTGATTGCCTCTGCTACTACATAAAATTCTGTTCATCACAATTCACAAAACAAGTATGAGTGTATAAGTGTGTTCCATAAATGAGGTTTTTGTAGTGTTACAAGGATTATGATATGACTAACAGGTTAGGAAATATTATGGTTTTATAAATGATATGTTGAATGGCATGCATAAGTGTATCAGTAATACCTACAAGAAAGTACTATCAAAGAACTAAACAATATTTAATAACATAAATTTATATTTAATTAGCATTTCATTTTATTTTGAGATATAAATAATATTGATAAAGGAGAATGCCCATAGCCAGTACTCTTAAAAAAATAATTGTGTCACAATGATTTATGGACAAAAAATTTAATTTAAATATTTCAAGTATTTTACCCTATTTCCTAAAAAATCCTTATTGGGAATAATTTTCTGAAATTAATAAGTAACTTTACTTCCGTTTTACAAAAGAAAACCATTGGGCCATTTATGTTTGATTAAGGGCCAATCAGGAATCTTTTAAGATCCTTCGGGCCAATAGGTTGCATTGATTTGATTATAATTATGATACAACAGTTATAGTATAATATATCCATGACAACAAACTAGATGACGTAAGGGGACTGTCAAATGAATTATTTTTTTTATAGAAAATTATTATAATCAGCCAGGAGTAATAGTGCTCTGTGATCACGGAACACAGAGACAAGAGGTGGAAGTGCGAAGTAGGCGGGGCACAGCGACTAACAGTAAGCGTAGCTCCGCTTACTTGCCCGCATAACATATCTGTCACTGAGCTGCGTCGGTTGTGCATTACATAAATTAAAATTTGACTTAAATTATAATAATATGACTTATTGTGCAATTTTGGGTGCAAAAGTGATAGCATAGCTAAGAATTTATTTAATGGCAGTGTTTCATACCACAGCCACCCACAGCTAAGCCTAGTTTTATATTTATTTTGTATTAATTCAAATTCAAAACATAAAATTAAAGGAAATAATATATTTTTATGATCAAAAAGCTACTCTATTTACACGGCAATAAGGTTATTTTTATGTTTTAAATGGTATTGCTACTCGACTATTGTTTTCCAGAACATTCTTTTAAAAACATTCTTTGCTACTCGGGAAGGGATGGGATAAATTTATCGATATCGGTGTGTTGTAATTTTATTTACTATGTAATATTATACGACCAAGACCCGACTGATTAGGGTTTAAATGGCTATTTATAGAGAAAATATCTTCGTATATAACCTATAGTTAATACATATAAATAGTTAATGAGTTGGCAATCTCTAACAGTCAACTTGGTCAATATTATAATATTATTATGAATAATTATAATAATTATTTGAATATTATACTTATTTTGGTTTCTATAGTTACTTCTTAGATTTCCTAAAGACGCATAGGGAAAAGAAGACTGGCTTAAAACTACTGGGCGGATCAATTGGTTCCCAGTAAAATGCTCAGAGCATTTTTTACAAGAAGAATTCATAGTTTCAGTGACCGTCAATACGGTTTCCGCCACGGCAGATCAGCTGGTGATCTTTTAGTATATCTTACTCATTGCTGGGCAAAAGCAAAAAGGCTGTAAGTTTGGATGTTGCAAAGGCGCTCAAGAAATTTTTGGACTAGCGGTCACCCATCCAACTACCGACCGCGCCCGCTGTTGCTTAACTTCTTCGATCGCTTAGGATCGACGCAATCCGCCGGGCTATGAGAGGTTCAAAGCTAGGAAATATAATTCCACGAAAATGAAGGTGTTTAAACTATTCCTTGGCGACACTAGATGGCGCAATTGGTTCTACTACTAAACGTTGTAGGTCGAACAAAAGGAGAATGCCCATTTAGTATGGAGAAATGACTGTACTGACTTTAACATTTTATCTTTATAAATAACACATATTAACTTTAGTCAGTGTTAATAGTAGGAAATACGAGATTTTCAACAAAACTAGTTTGAATTTAGGTTATAGTAAACTCACAGTAATATGGAGCCTATGCCGGCGTATTAAAGTCGATTGCGTATGTAATGTCGTTCTTTTAAGTTTCAAATTCATTTGACAGTCCCAAAACGCCATGTAGTTTATAATGTATTATAATCACAGAACACTATTACTCCTGGCTGATTATAATAATTTTATAATTCATTTGACAGTCCCCTTAAGTCATCTAGTTTGTTGTATCATAATCATAATGGAATCAATGCAACCTATTGGCCCGAAGGATCTTAAAATATTTCTGGTTGGCCCTTATCCAAACATAAATGGCCCAATGGTTTTCTTTTGTAAAACGGAAGTAAAGTTACATATTAATTTCAGAAAATTATTCTCAAAGAGGATTTTTTTAGGAAATACGGTATATACTTGAAATATTTTAATTTAATTTTTTGTCCAAAAATCATTATGACACAATAATTTTTTTGAGAGTACTGGCTATGGGCATTCTTTTTTACCTTTTTTGTATAACGTTAACAACATAACGTAATAACATAACGTTAAGGTTGAGCTACATTGAAATTTCACTTATCGACATACTGTTTAGTTAGCTAACGTTAATAAAAAAGCTACGGCCACGTCTACGCCTTGTAATAGATATAAGCTTTCAAAATTTTGAGCACGTTTTCACATAGACACACACAAGTTGTACAAGAACAAGTACCAACATTACCTTGTAGTATACCAGTTTCGATAAATATCGATAATTGTCGATAACGCGGTAAAAGCACCACGCACATCCCTAGGCCTAATTAACCAAAAATATAACTTACCGCTATACATTTAAGGTTGATATTAGATTCCAGTCACGACATCTAGCGTTCAGAAGACGGAATTATTTAATCATTTTCCAATAAGATTGACATTGTAATACAACCAACTGCAATTCAATGCCAACCTTATTACTATATGTTAAGTATAGAATTATTTATTACGTAGAATATTGCCATCTAGCGGTGTATAGCTGTGGTATAGCAGAACTTGAAAAGTATTATGATCTTAATTGATAAAGGTACTAAGTTCACTGAATAAGAAATTGAAAAATAAGAATTAACATCAAATATTAAAGTGAATTTTCAATCATAAATAGCAGGTTTCTCGGACTATTCGTAGTTGACAACTAACAACCAATCAAAATTTAAGTTTCATAGTTGTAAGTAATACGATTATCCATTTACTTGTGTTTTTTTGGCTAGAACGGTTCCCATACTAATCAACACTTATACCATTTCCACCTCTTGTCTCTGTGTTCCGTGTCTGTGATTATAATACATTACGAACTACATGGTGTTTGGGGACTGTCAAATGAATTTGAAACTTAAAAGATCGACATTACATACGCAATCGACTTTAATACGCCTGCATAGAGTCCATATTACTGTGAGTTTATTATAACCTAAATACAAATTAATTTTGTTTAAAATCTCTTATTTCCTAATATTAACATTGACTAAAGTTAGTATGTGTAATTTATTAAGATAACATAATCAAATAAAGGTATTTTTATCAAGACACAAAAATGTTAAAGTCAGTACATTTCTCCATACTAAATGGGCATTCTCCTTTAAAATGGAATTAAAAAAGATGAATTAATAAATGTTATTATTCTGTTCACGAATTTTTAACTGAAAATTTAATTTAATTTTTTAACTGTTTTATAATTTAATTGTAATACCTATATTCACAAATCGACGGTGGAAAGGCATAATGTATTAACCGCCATTTTAGGCGATATCGAGTTATATACATCGTTGGAATCGGGAGAATTTTCTCTTTCGAATGGTCCTAGTTTCAGCTCGATCTGAAAACTTTTATGGTCGTTAATACACCAGTGTTTTTGAAGTTTTTCATATTTTTTTGTGTTTTAACTCTAGAGTAAATAGTGGATTTTGTCATTAAAACACATCTCAACTAAAAATTTTACCTTATGTTACTTTGCCTTGCTTGACTTTAACTAAATTTAAATGTTAAAACAATTTACAAAATCATAATATTATCATTTTTGTAATTGATACATTATACCCAACTTGATTTTTCTTCATCAATAGAATTAAAACATTTTACTCCGATTTTAAATGTTAGTCATTGTAAGTTAACACATTTTACTGTATTCTCAAATGCTATTGTTTCCAAGATAATACATTTTACCTATCCAAAATAAGGTAACATTATGCGTTGAGTCGTTTTACTGTTCTTTCTAGAACCTATTTCAATACAATAAAACAAA
The DNA here is from genome assembly GCA_963932265.1 of Thymelicus lineola. Taxonomy (NCBI): domain Eukaryota; kingdom Metazoa; phylum Arthropoda; class Insecta; order Lepidoptera; family Hesperiidae; genus Thymelicus; species Thymelicus lineola. Next base: position 9,602,125 of record OZ010687.1, on the reverse strand, counting down.
TTTACTTGTTTTTTTTCACAAATAACATGTGCATATAAACTGACTGTACTAGTTTCATTTTTGGCATTAAACTACTTTACAATTTTTTATTGCATACAAAAATTTATGGTTAAACCATACAAATTAAAGCAAATTGCGAGTAAGTCAGATGGTAATATTTAAGTACGGGTTGATGCGCAGGCGCTTCAATCACCCTTCTTGTGTCGGAGAGGATGGTTACGCGCACTTCGTGCCGGTGTCAAACCTCGCGATTCACCATTATTTAAGTATTTTAGATAAGTTATTGCTTAGCGCCAGGGCTCAAAAGTGTTCGCCAAGGATCTATCTACTGGGCAAGGTCAGCTTACGAGGTTGAAGACCGAGTTCGGCACTGAAGTACGAAACTGAGAGATACTACGGACGGTTGTATGCCTCCTCTCAAGCTCCATCTCCTCGCGAGGAGAGCGACAAGCGAGCTAAACTGACCCAACACTACACAGAGGATATCCCGGACGTTAGCCTGTATGAGTTTAGAGAGGCTCTCAAATAACTGAAGAACAATAAGACACCGGGAGATGACGGAATCACAACCGAGCTTCTAAGAGCTGAAGGAAACCCCCTTCTAGTGACGCTCCAAACGATTCCCAGCGAGGCGGAAATTTGAATGATGAGTTTGAATTTCTGTTCTCGGTCTGGGTGTGAATGTCTTTGTCTTGTGTGTTGTCCATGGCACCCACGACACAGGGAATCCTAGTGTGGGGCTATGAGTGTGAAGCGTTATTTTTTTTATGCTTTGAGCAGGCAAACGAGCAGACGGGTCACCTGATGGTAAGTGATCACCGCCGCCCATGGACATTAGCAACACCAGGGGCGTCACCAACGCGTTGCCGGCCAAGAAGATGACGATAGACCCGCTTCTTGAAGGACCCTATGTCATAGCTTAGAGGGAACACCGATGCAGGTAGTTTGTTCCATAGTTTACACGTGCGAGGTAGAAAATGACGTGAGAACCGGACTGTGGACGAACGCCAGGTATCCAGATAGTGTTGATGGAACCTGGTACGCTGTGTGCGGTGACGAAAATGAACTGCAGGTAGTAAGCCAAACAGTTCTTCAGAACATTTCTCATTATACAGACGGTAGAATACGCAGAGAGAACCTACATCTCTTCTCAACTCAACCTCCTCAACGCGTTATTGGAACGAAGTTCCTTATCACGCGTTGTGAAAGGGGGCTAGACGGAAAATTACGACACTTTTTGATTCTTACGAATGACGACACTTTTTTTGAAGTGATTCAGAGAGTTTTACAGAGATGACGCTGTACAACAAAACAATATTTAAATCGAAAGGAACTTCGTTACATCCGGGTGTCCCTTGACACCTCTCATGTTTTTTTTTATTTATTTTATCAATGGCGAATACATCACACACCTGCAATATGCCGATGATATAGTCATCCGGGCGGGCTCCCTGGAAGAACTTGGTATAATGCTCGGGGACTTGAACAGCGCCTCACAACGGATGGGTCTTAAGATGAACATGGACAAGACGAAGGTTATGTCGAATGTCCATGTCACACCCGTACCGGTTGTTATTGACGGCGCTGCTCTCGAAGTTGTAGACGAATACAACTTTGTAAGTCCAACTTTGAGAAAGAAGTCACTCGTAAAATCCAACCCGGGCTGCGTTCGGGAAACTGCGTCATATCTTATCGTCCAAAACACTACCTCAGTGCCTGAAGTCGAAGGTGGTCAAGCAGTGTGTGTTGCCAGTGATGATATACGGATCCGAGACGTGGTGCTTTACTATTGGCCTAATCCACAAGCTCAGAGTAGCGCAGCGGTCTATGGAAAGGGCTATGCTCGGTATTTCTCTAGGTGATCGCATCAGAAATAAGATCCGTAGACGAATAAGAGTAACCGACATAGTTCAAAGAATTAGCCGGCTGAAGTGGCAATGGGCTGGCCACATAGTGCGAAGGACCGATAATCGTTGGGGAAGAAAGGTCTTCGAATGGTGCCCACATCTCGGAAAAAGGAGCATAGGACGATCCCCGACCAGGTGGACTGACGACCTGAAGAAGACAACTGGCATCTGCTGGATTCAGAAGGCTCAGGACCGGTCAGAGTGGCGCAAGTTAGGGGAGGCCTATGTCCAGCAGTGGACCTTCAAAGGTTGATGGATGGATTGGATGGATGATTTTAATTTTTTTACAATTTTCAGGATTTTATTAAGTTGTGGAAAGTTTAGTTTGTGGCCTAAATTATATTTAAGTGGATGGTTAAACCACTTGGCCCTCTTTGCTCGAATACAATGATGTCTGTAGAACTGTTTTTCCAGGTTTGCATAGATATGAAGAAGTTACATAAAAGCGTTTACCTCTCTCTGGTCATGATTGGATGTGTTTTTAAGTCATTTTACTCGATAGCAATATCACATTTATTTGGATATAAAACAATTTACTGGAAAATATTTATATTATATTTTGGATATAAAACACTTTGCTTGAAATTTTTTGGATATAATATTTGGATATAAACTGATTTTACCTATCTGAGATTTTTTGGTATTTTGTATAAACTCCATAAATTAATACAAATATTAGACATACGTTATTTTTTATTACATGTATGCATTTGTAATAAATTTTATTACTATTCACTTAAATTTCATAGAGATGTCTTCAATACTTTAAAAGTTATGAATTTTCTAAAACTTTAATCGTCTCTCCTGGTCATTTTACTAAATGGCGGATAATACATTTTGCCTTTCCATCGTCGAAATAAAGAATTATTATTATTATTTATTTACTTCTATGTATTTTTTTTACACATTACGGTATGGCTTTTTTTGTATATTATTTCATATCCCAGAATACCGCCAATGATGTGGTTCATGTGTGCTTTTAAAGTATTAAGTCCACCTTTGTTTCTTTCACTGTTTGTAAGGTTCACATTTAAATAAATGTTGCTACAAACATGTTAAATACTTGCACCAGTAAGTATATATCGCACCCTCAGTGGAAAAAAGGCATAAGATGAAAAGTCACTAATCAATCACTAAATTCAAGCTCAGTCACTAAATTCAAGATCAGTCACTAAATTCAAGATTCGTGTCGTTCTTCAAAAGTCAAGTAGTGTGCACATGGGAATAATATTAAGAAATATTAAGTGACTTGCCTTGCCATATTTAGTCGGTTGTTATCAATCTTGGACACAAAAAAATATACTTACCTGTGAGTAGAAATAGATATATAAATATTTTGCATAAAGCTAGTGATTTTTTATGCAGTCAGCACAATTTAAACTTAATTTGGGCTCACCTTATAGTATTTCCTGTGCGCATCCGTACCCATTGCGGAATTGGTCTGTTTTGTTTTAGTTTCTTAGCGAGCTTGCGCTTGATAATAAATGTCTTGTGGGCCGACTAAAAACAAAATAAGGCAAAATTAGTGCTTACATGAATATTTCATACAATGATTACAAAAATAACTCCAGATATAAACAATTTACCATGTCTGCCTTTTGCGGGATCAGACTGCGAAAGAAAAGTAAAATGTCACATTGACATTAATTAAACACTGAAAAATCAGACTGACACTTGACAGATAGAATGACAACATACCACAGAATACGTACATATACTCGTAACGAAACAGAACACAGTATACATTTTATGATCAATAGAGCATATTTTTTTTTATTATTTGTCGGATACAATCATAGATCTGAGAAAAGCATCTATTTTGGCAATTTTAAAAAATATTTATCATCACAATAGTATATAAATATTTTGAAGAACTTATGAAATAAGTAATATATGAAAACTCTATGATTTTGAGGGTTTACCTTAATCGGGCATGTGATTGGTTGAAAATATGCATCTGGTGTCATGTAATATAATATTAAAGGTACTTCTTTGAAGCGTGGAGTCCAGTTGAAGTCCTTGGTTCTAGTCTTTGCATGTACATGAACGTGTAGCAATCATGGATATCGACGTCCCCGGGGAATAAAATGGTAATAGAGAAAAGTAAATTTTACAGGAGAAGCAAAAAACCAGTTTTGTTTTGAATAATGATTGGGTATCTTTGAATTATACATCAAAACATGCGTTATTTTTTCCGGAATTACATTCCATAAAAAAAATTAATAATATAATTATGTATATCTTTTTAATTATCACCAAAAAACAATAATACTGTTATTATATGGAATTGTGTAGCCAGTAAGTGTATATAACAATTTTATTCCCGTAAAACTCTATCATGCTATCGACAGTTTTCATCACTTACGATACACTTTTATTGTACTTTTATGAATTAATTGTAAATGTATTACACTATTACAATTTTCTTCCGGTCAAAGTTAATACTCATCTTTGACGTATTGACATGTAACAATTTTATTTAGGGAAGAATAAAATGGTATAAGATGGGTATAAGCGTCTTACTGATCTAAAGAGACTAGTTACGTAGTTGTTCAGTAATATATTATGATTACGACTTTATTATGGGCTTTAATTTGTACATGACTTCCGATGAATAAAAATAAAATGGCTCTAATTTTATGAAATTAAAAGATAAAAATCTAAATAATATTTAGCAGGTGTATATTGACTCGTAGATGCCAAAAATGAAAAAAAAGGTTTTTCGGTAACCGCGATTACGATTTTATTCCCCGGGGGCGTCGATATGTACAAAGACACCAACTTATCTGGGAAGTGGCGAAAATTAGAACTAATGCCGCCATGTTTAAGAGTAAATTGTAAATAATAATAATTACACAATTTCAATACATTTATATTGGAACGAAGTTCCTTATCGCCCGTTGTGAAAGGGGGCTAGACGGAAAAAATTCTCACGAAAAGTTGTCACGACACTTTTTGAAGTGATTCAGTAATATGAAATGAGATGGCGCTGTACAACTTTCTGAATCACGCTAACACTTTTGAAGTGATGCAGTAATATGAAACTAGACGGCGCTGTACAACTTTCTGAATCACGGCGTGATGCGTAAAACAATACTTAAATCGAAAAGAACTTCGTTCCATCCGGGTGTCCCTTGACACCTCTCAAGTTTTTTATAGTAATATATGTTATTAATCTTAGATGTTTTTGTATCATAATAAAAATCACAATCCAATGATATATCCTGCGATTATAGAAAACATGGACACAATACAAAAATGGTCCTTCTGATATTATGATGTCTTCGATCTTCATGTACCTCTACAATGTCAGTGATCCAGATAGAGTAATATATCCATGGTAGCAATGTACAACAAGGATAATAATAGTCTCTGCTGTCGTCTACCATTAGTCAAGTCAAGCTGTCTTAACTGTCATTCTTATCACATAGACACATGTCATATAATATCATAGACATGTCAATTTTATTATCATTTTTAAAGTTGAATTACATATTACATTGGCTCTAAGAATATTTTATTTTTATTATTTATATTCTATTTGATAATTGTGTTATGTAAAAATGAATGCGTTTATCGTTCTTAGTAGTCTAAGGCGAGTTTTCAGTACTCGCGGCATATCAATTAGAATTAATGCCGATGGAAAGGATGTACCCAAGAAGAAAAATTTTGAAGCCAGAATAACTCTGATTGGAACTGATAATACTCTGAGCATCACGGATCTTAAAAATGCTCAAAGCCTTTCATTACGACGAGAATTAAAATTAGTTAAAATTCAAGACGAGGATTCGAAAACAAGACGGCCTGTATATAAGTGCGTTTGTATTTTAGTATAGAGACATTATTTATTATTTATTAGACAGCCTGTAGCTTGAAGGTAATGAAATGGGAAATCAATTACATGCCCAATGTACAATAAGAATAACATTGATAATATAAATAAACTGTTATACAGATATGTGCAAATCCTCACATTGTTAGATTATATAAATATAAAAATGATATAGAGTACCTTTTCTAGCATACTATCTATGTAGGTATGGCTGATTAGTTAAATTCTTTTGATAAAAAATATTGTTTTAAGAGTTTACATGAAATAAACTGTACATAATTTTTTTCTTTAGGTTGATGACTAATGCACAATACCATGAAGAAGAAATATCTAAGCGAAAGGAGAAACAGGCTAAAAGTAACAGTATTAAGGGACAGAAACTGCTCACCCTTACTGCAAAGATTGCTGACCATGACATTATGACTAGTGTCAACAAAATAAAAAAACTATTAGAAAAGCAATATGAGGTTAAAGTAATCATCAGTGGAACAGGAGAAGATAGTCAGAATTTTGTAAGTATGAGTATACTTCCCAGTCATTTTAGCTGGTGATTTCCTCTAAATTTAACCTTTAAGATGTAAAGCAATGTGTCAATGCTAGCTGATACATAATAATCTTGAGTTTAGGACTATATTTTAGTGCTGAGGTTAGGTTAGTTCTCCGAAAACAGTTTGTCGCCGAGAGTTGAAAGTGTTACCATTGTAATTGGCATCTAACCCCTCATCATCTCCTTTCTCGTGTCCACTCTTCCTGTTATTGTACTCATAAGTTGTTATCAGTTTGTTATTTAACATCAACCATAGTCCAAATATTGTATCTTTGTTCTCAGGAGTAATATTGTTAGCTAAACAACAATAGATGGATGGATATCTTATTTCCATCATCTCTTTGACCTCAATAATATATTTTTTTATCTTTGCAGGAAAGGATATATTCAATGATGGAAAAAAATTTGAAATCCATCGGCAGAGTAATGCAGAAAAGGGATAAGGGCAACAGCTTGAGATTTCAGTTTCTTCCTATTAAAGACATTAATACAAATGCTGGGGATCAGAATAAAAATGACGATAAAGGGCCTCTATGACTAGCATTAGCTTTGCTTGTAATTATAATAGCAAAATATTTGATTTGGAACAAATACTATTCAAAAGATAATAAAAAGCGCAAAGAAAAGGAAACACAACACATTGAATATTATAATGATTAAATTCAAAGGAAGAAATGAGAAAACAACACTTGCCTAGTTTTAATTTTATTATACTTGTTAAAGAGATACCTCTTAAATTATCATGTAATTTTGTATGATAAGAATATTTATTAAAAGTCTAAGTTTTAATTTTGTGGTTTCACACTAATAAGTTAGTAAATTAGTAATATAGTTTTTTGAGATTTAAAATATTTTTATTATGTGGGTAAATGAATACCTAGTCAAAACAGAACGCTTATAGTTTCGTCATGTCTGTTAGTCTGTACATCCGCAGCATAGTGGAGGAAACGTTAGTGCTAGAAAGCTGCAATTTGGCATGGATATACATATTTATAAAAATTACGAAGTTGTAGAATAAAATCAAAAAAAATTTTTTTCAGTGTACCTCTATAGGTAAAGTGGGAATGAATTTTTTTTCTCGTCTTCCTCATAAGGTACCGTTAAAAGGTCTTAAAGAAATATTATGCGTGTGCAACGACCATTTTTCGATGCTCGAGTCTTTTTGTGAAATATTCGGCTTTAAAGTGCTCATTTTGGTTAGAGTTAAAACAGGTGATGCCCCCTGCCAGCTAAATGGTAGATGTTGGACATGTGAAAAAATACATGGCTGTAGTATGTATGATGAATTTAAAAGGAAAAATATCACGGCTATGGTAGATAAATTATTTAATAAGTAATGGTCTCTGGTATCTCTGCACTATGCTGCGAACGGACGGACATGACGTCATGACGGGTTTCGTTTTGACTACAGAACTAAAAAGGGATATCTTGAGTTTATAATTTGTAATGAGGGTAATTCTAATTCTTCGCCAATTTCTTGACAGTAAAAAAAACAAAATTGATGCAGCATCCATTTAATCAGTCGCTTTCTCTTACTCATTTTATCTACTACGAGTATTACCTACAGCTTAAAACACATACAAATTACAAACACGGCAAGGAAACATACATCTAGGAGTGTTAATTAGTAAAAGTTATAAGTTAAAAGTTTTATTTATATCAATTGAAATTATCACAGATGCTTTAGAGATCTTTAAATCTTATATGGTAGATGATTTAGCAATAACTTAGACATTACTATGTTGACTATTTTATGAGATATGGAACGTTTGGCTATTATAGTGCATTTACAGGCGCATGTTATTAATGAAAGCGGTAGGTATCAGAACAATTAAAGTTAATTTTAGCTTATATCATAAAGCTGCATCTTGATGAAATGTTCTCATGGAAAATACATAACATGACCATACCTACTCAAACTATAATTTACAAATACATAAAACAAGTATTTGACCATTGATAAATTGTAGTCATAATATTTGTTATATTCATATAACACGTCCAAAATTTTCCTTTCGAAAATACCTAAAACAATTTATCAAGAAGATTGTCTTTAGTGAAAAATTTAGATAAGTATAGATAGAGCAAGAAGGAAATGTGGGTTGAAATACCTACCTACTTACAAATCCAACAAATAATTTTTACAGGTTTTGAAATACAATCAAAAATCGTCCTAAATCTACCCACCACTTATCTTAACTACTTGATTAAATACATTTACAAGGTTCAAAATACGTTCATTTGCCAACCACTACAGTCAGGACTGTAATAACATAATTGTGTTTTGTGTACAATAAAAGCGTGGTAGACTATGGCCTGTACCCCTCACATTGTAAGAGGAGACCCCGAGTCCAGCAGTGGGACAATTATGAGTTGTTGCCTTGCCTTGTACAATAAAATAAAACAGTACAAAGTTCTCGTTACTTACTTAGTGGCATAAATTGGCCTTATTCAATCCTTACTGACATAACATATATATGTACTTAAACTAGTAAATGAGTACCAGTAATTAGGTACTTCAGGCCTTGTTATTTTTGTAATAAACCTCCAATTAGTTGGATTTTTATAATGTAACGATTGAATACTTCATCGGTTTCGATGAAAAGACCATAGGCCTTCGACAAAAGAACGTTGATATTTGCTAATTTATTTTTATAAATCAGCGCCCTAGTCGTTTCTCATAATATTGTGATATTTATGTAATATTTACATAATTCTGATCGTCCAATCATGTTTATCGTCGTTGTCTATTAATTATAATAAATTAAAATAGTTCCTCGAACGCCTTCTGAACGCAGTTTTATCATAAATGCACCCTAAAATACAAAAATACAATTTTAAGCTAGCTAATGGAACGTTAACTTTATTTTGGTCGCAGCTGACATATTGAGTAATGCTTCCACAGCGAAGTGCGATAACTCATGTCTGATTGAACCAGCTCTTCTGATGATGACTCATTTTGATTAAACCAGCTTTTATGTGCGATAACTCATGCCTGAACACGTTCCAACTGTCCACTTACTCCCTCGCACGTTTTTACTGATTGTAGTTCAGCGAATTGTTCACGCGTAGACGGCGACGTAGGCGTATCGGTCTCGCTCCACGGACGGAAGATCAGTGTAGAGGGTCCTGCCCCAGGTCAGCAGGGGCGACACGGTGCCCACCACGGGCGCAGCGCGTGCGACATTTCTTAAGATGCCCTGTAACAAAAGAATTGATGTTCTTTTACTATGGTTTCTTTAATACAATGGCTCCATTTAGGACTCGATATCGCTGGCCTCGTGGAGATATATTTCTCACAATAAGGCCTAGAATAATTCTACGGAGGAACAGAGTTATTTCTGTTTCGTGCTTCTAGCAAAAAGAACTGTCTCAAATTATTATTGTATGGGGAATAATAATTTGTGTTTCGACCACTTCATACTCATTCTTCTCAAGAATACCACTTATATTTTATGAAATATAAAAGTCCAACGAGACGCCATAAACAAATAATATAAAAATTTAACATAAATTCTTATACAATACACATCTTCCCAATTTATTCTTTCCAATACCATGCTCATGCAGAAACATTTTGATTACAGTTTTTAAATCCCTTTCCCGGATTACTTCCCATAAATACATAATATATTAACTTAAAAGAAACAGAAATACCCAAGTTCTGCATAAAATAATTTCCAATAAAATATTAATTTTTATTTATATGGAAATAGCCGGCAAAGGAGCCGACGATCCACCAGATGGTAAGTGGCTATCCTCGCCCATGAACATCAGCAACACCAAAGCAATCACTGATGTGTTGCCGGCCAAAGAGAGAAGAAAAAAAGAAAGACCTGGCCCCAAGCCCCAGCCGGTACACGAAGAATCGTTTGGCGGCTGACTCATGCGCATAATATTTTGTAAATGTTATTCAAGACATGATGTAATGTGTTATAACTTTTGAATGGATGAAAAATTGTTACATGAAACGGTTAGTGATCATGCAGAAGCATTATTATGAGTGTTAGTTACCGCTTCTTGTTCTCTTAAAATTTTGTCATAGTATTTTAATTTTATAGTATAATAATTAAATATCAAAATAAGTGACGATAACAACGTGGTGAAATGTTGAAATTTTGTCACTATAGAAAAGGAAAATTATCATCCTATCTCTGCTGATATTTCTGTACGTATATATACATAATAGTGTGGGTGGGGTCTACTAACTATCTGAATAAATAATTGATATTAATGAGACTGAATGTAATTTTTTTTCAAATGGACAGTTGCTGTTGGTCATATTATATGGCTTTGCAACTTCACCCGGACAGATCGCAAATGTATATGCCACTCGTTTGGTAACAAGTAAGCTTATAGGAATATTTAGTAATTAACCTAGTTACCGCCACTCATTATCGATTCAATTCCTCTATACCTATACATTACGTCTGTTGGCCTGTTTTCTGATTTTCAAGCAGGTATTTATTATTCTACTCTTATACGAGTACATATTTGGTCTTTTCGTCGATCTGATTGAGATATTATGTTTGTAGAGAACAAGTGAGCGGCGTAGATGAGACACACCATGTTACCCATGAGAGAGGATCGCCGCCGGCCCGAGCGCCGCTTGCGCCGGCACCAGCACCGGCGCCCGTACCCGCGACTGCCGCGCCCCACCTCGCGCCGCGCCGACACTGCCTCCCCGCCGGCGCCCCCTGAGCCACCCGCACTGACTGCGCCCCCCGAGCCCCCCGCGCCGTCCACAAGACGCACGATCGCCGGCGACGACGGCGCCCCAGCTTCTGCTGACCGATCCGCTATCATATGCGACTCCATCGAGTTCAGGGGCGAATCAGATCTGTAAAAAAATGCACGACTTGTGTCAACATGCAGTCAATAACCACTACATCAATTGCACTTGATCAGCGAGTTGAAGTACCTACCTAAAAGAGATTTAATCTCTTCAATTATGAGGTTAGACCCTATGAGGTGCCCTATGAATGATTATAGTTCGTTGTGGTAACGGTTGTGACATCTGTGTGACATGACGACCCGCGTGGCGCAATGGTTACCATGCCGGATCGCCGCGCCAAGAGTTCTGGGTTCGTTTCCCAGAGAGGTGTTGTCCACACAATATTTGATCATCGCACGTTGTTAAATTTTGTCCAATGTTTTAAAAAGCTGCAGGGTTGGTCTCGTTTAGCACGTTATAACTTGGTTAAACCACAAATACTACGGCAACAAAATTTTACACTGTGGCAGCCAAAGAATGTATAGATAGACCCAATGAGGATAATATTGTACTTAAATATAAAATACACGTTTGCATATTATATCAGGCCGCGAACTTTTCGATCCACCCTCGTATTTATTTAGTTTTTCGAATGCACCTATGGGTAACTGTTTGCTTTTTTGTGGTCTTTACACGAAAAGGGCGGACACAAGAAACTGTGCAGAGCGAACCTTGCCAATATAGTAGAATTTACCCAAAACAGATCATTCTAGCAGATTATTTGTTTGATAAATATATAATAACTTATATATAATAACTTACATAGCACTAATAGCGCAGTATTCGCTGAATTGTTCTAAAGTGCAGCCGTGAGTGCAACACTCGTCGGCGATGCCGGTTTGTCGCCGTCGTCTCACGATTGCCGCCGGCTGTTCCACCACTGAAATCAAGATTAAGAAAATAATCATAAATAAATAATAAGAAATAAAAAATAAATGATAAATTGTTACAAATTTAACAACGGAGGTTTCCTCAATCCTTTTTGTCAGACACACTCGTAAAGCGACTCTACTGAGAGTCATATAGACAGTAAGAAAATTCGCCCAATTGCCTTTGAAGTTTGAACCTGTCCCTTGAAGTTTGTAATTCATATTTCAAAGACGGACTACGCTGAGTATAATTTAACATAATTAGGTATGTTTAAATGAAACATCACTTTTACAGATTTTACTTCAACTATGTACACTATTCCATAATTTCCAGTTTAGTATACCTAATATGAATATCGATGAAAAGTCATCGATATGGAAGAGGTTTGTCACACAAGATGACCATTATCTTGACTACATCCACATGGCTGTAAGATAACCTGTACTTTATTGCCTACCCTTAAAGAAAAATGTTATCAGCTTTTAAAATAGGTATTTTATAACCACCGTTTTCAGATTTAACTGTGGATTGGCGTGCAATTCGAAATTCAAATAAATATTCGAAAGCCATTTCAAATTCATTCATTTTTAGGTAGTGTATTGTTTTTGTGAAATAGAGGTAGTTTTTGGCGCCATGGATAAACTGAAAATTCGTACAATTTTGGAATATGAGTTCCTACGTGGATATACCGCTGCACAAACAACACGAAACATTAACGACGTGTACGGGCTTAGGCCCGTAAGGGTAAAACTTTGTTTCCAAATTTTTATGACAGTATCTTCAAGGTATACACTATCCAATATAAAAGAATAATCGAAATCGGATCATCCAGTACAAAGTTATTGGGCTAACGGGTAGAAATTCCGTAGGTAAACAATCAATCATCCCTTATTTTCGTATCTTTAGGGTAGGAATAAATTAAAAAAAAATGGGACCAATTTCAAGACATACCCCATCCATTAAAAAAATAATCAAAATCGAATCACCCTGTGCCGATTGCTTCGTGATCATACTAGAAAGGTTAAAAACTCACTTCGCCTCGCTATAATTTTGTGTTGAATAATGTGATGCAATGTAGGTAGAGTATGAATTGCTTTTCGTGCAGTCCAAATTAAGGACTTAAGGAGGAGCGCAATTAAGGACCAAGCTACCTATGTGCTACTTATAAAGTACTTATTTGCCAAATATGTACAACACGATTGTTGAATAAAAAGTAAACCAGATTTTACTCGGTTAGATATTATGTATCTAATTTACTCAAGTACCTAATCGTCGCTCCCAACGACCTCTTGAGTGTTTATTATAACTTGGTCCAATCCAGAGGAATAACATGTGATGCGACTTCGTAATCGCCGCCTTATTTCATAATGACCCATGATTATCGTCTCATCACGGAACGATTTCGAGATGGGTCACATTAAATAAGCCAAGGTCGCTGCTTGAGGCCTTGAGCGCCATTATTTCATATGAGAGAGCTTGAATTCAATGATTTTGTGACTAAAATTTTAGGATTTTCTACTCAAAACTTGTGACTTTTAGATGTCAATTCTTTTTTTTGGCTCTCATTTCACATTTATCCTGGCGAAAACGCTGGAGGACCTTAGTACTATGCTGGGGGATCTGAACAGTGCCTCAACAAAACGAGTGGGTCTTAACATGGACAAGACAAAAATCATGTCTAGTATCCATGTCACTCCCGTACCGGTAGTTGTTGACGGCACTGGTCTCGACAACTTTGTCGACAAGTACATTTACCTGGGAAAAATGATCCAGATGGGTAATTCCAACTTCGAGAAAGAGGTCACTCGAAGAATCCAACTCGGCTGAAATTACGACATATCTTTTCATCCAAAATTCCTCAGTGCCTGAAGACGAAAGTGTTCGAGCAATGTATGTTGCCAGTGTTAACATAATTATGGATACGAGACGTGGCCTTTTACTGTTGGCCTCATTCGAAGGTTCAAAGTCACACATGGAACACATGGAACGAGCTATGTTAGATAATTCACTACGAGTCGTAACGATGAAATCCGTAGGCACAGTCCGTAGGCGAATAAAAGTTACCGACATAATATGTAGCTTGCAGAGTGCCGACTGAAGTGGCAATGGGCAGGCCACATCGTTCGAAGGACAGATAACTGATGGGGTCGCAAAGTTCTCGAATGGCGGCCACGCCTCGGTTAAAAAAGGAGCACTGGTCGCCCCCAGACCGACAGGTGACCTAAAGAAGACAGCGGGAAGCCGCTGGATTCAGAGTGGACCGGTCGGAGTGGCGCCAATTAGTGGAGGCCTATGTCCAGCAGTGGACTTTAAGAGGCTGTTAGATAGACAGATAGATACACCTAATACTTTACCTTGATGCTAAATATCAAGTTTCGAGGTCATCTGGAAGCAGGTTAGGTTTTTGATCATATATTAGTAAGTCAGTCACCAAAAAGCGGGTTTTTAAACGTTAACATATCAATAATTGTTTAAGCTACATTTAAGAAATTTTGAATTTTAAATAAATGTGCTAAAAATTTCAAATGTGGGTTAAACAGATCTCTTGTGAAGGAGTCAAAAGTAGCTCAAAATGGTTCGTGTAATATTACACATTGCACTGCGTTATCACTTCCATTTTTTTGAATTTTGGCTGGATACGCTGCCGCGTATCTAGATATTTATCGCATAGAAGCTTGGTCGTTATATCTTAAAATCCGCACGCTAAACTGCTCGAAAGGTAATTCGTACTCTACATTGCATCACTCTCTTCAACACAACGGAAAAACATAAGATGAGGTTTTTAAGTTTAATTTACTAGACAGTGTTGGTATTGCTCCATATATTTTATTATTTTTTAACAGAAAGTACGACAGAATGGCCAATATGTTTTGCTCATTTTGTTATGTCAACAAAACTTTGTAATCATATTATGACGACCTTTATTCGCAGTTATAGCTGATAATATTGTCTCCAACCGGATGTTATTGAGTAGCTGGTCAAATAGTATTTTTTATGAATAAAATACATACCTCGTGTTTTTAAAATGTATAAAACAATTTAGATAATTGTATTTAAGTACCCACTTTCTAGGAAAAAATGTAGAGCAATTAATTGATGGCAAGAGATTTTTCTTTATAAATATCAAGTGCCTTGACTTTATCAGCTTTATAAAATAATACCAGTGAAGCTGTTAATATAACAGTTGATAATGACACTGCTTCTAATTAGCCTCTGGCTCAATACCAATACTAATTTCTATGTACGAGTATATCAATGTTTCTAATGTCGATTAGTTAACTGCTCAACGTATCTTAGGCACTTGATATTTATAGCATATTAAAAGCTGATAACATTTTGCCTTAAGAGTAATAAACTACAGGTTATCTTACAGCCAAGTGGATGTAGCCAAGATAATGATGATCTTGTGTGACAACCCTCTTCCATGTCGATGAAAAGAATTATTAAAACCTAATGGAAATTATGGAATACTTTTTGCACATAGTTACAGTAAAACCTGTAAAATTGTAATAAATTGCCCGCGTCGGTGTTTCCGCTAGATTATAATGTAAGTGTCTTCAAGACAATAGTGAATAGGCTTTTACTAAGTTAATAAGTATTACCACCAATGACTACATCGCCACTTACCATCAGGTGGGATTGTAATCAAGCATTAACTTATAAGATATAAAAAGTGATGTTTTACATGATTATAGTAAGTAGTGTAAGGTCTGACCTGTTGGTACGTCCCAGGAGGGACTATTGTAGACGTGGCACACCCTGCTCATCATCTCGCCCAGCTTCCGGCCGCACAGCTTGAATGCCGTGGAGGCGGCGTCCGTCCTCGACTCCCAGACCAGCGACACTGCCAGAATAGCTAGCTGCAGGACCTTGCTCACGAGCATATTTGATGCTGGAAAAGATATATTTATTTTTAATAAGTACCTAAATACTTCTTGTACGGACTGTGGGATCAATACGAAATTATTGTCAATACGAATGTCTTGATCTCTTGGCACGTATAGTGATAGTGATAGAAGTTGCTTGTTAATTGTTTACTAAACATCCACTTTGTAGTCCTTAAAACATCACCTGTCTTTAACCTGAAACGTCCTCTGATGTAATCAGAGTGTCGAATGTTCGTAACTCGAGCCGTTTTGCCCTTTTATATCGAAGGGTAGATGTAACATGACACCAACAACACCCAATACCAAACAGTAACTATACCTTTTATTATAATTATAACTACACTTTTCATTTCCTAAGTGTTTCACTTACAGGGTGAAATGCATGTTTTTCAAATTTAACGAAAAGTGTCTGTGTAATATGGTAAGTGTACCTACAAATAAAGTGCGGTAATATGATATGATAAAAATACTGTCAATTTGCCATGTTATTGTAACTACATTGTTTCTTTCTTTTGTTTTGGAGAATGTTATAATAACGCCGATATTGTTAAATAAGCGTATTTAACATTACGCCCAACTACAGATTTAGTTGAAAAGCATTATTTGTAAGTATAACGAGCAATTGATAAATTGGGTCTTCATAATTATTCTTTGAGAATTTTTCACTTGTCCAACCGTTCAGCCGGCAGGGGTGGGACACTGACTCTAACCAAAATTAGCACTTTAAAGCCAGACATTCCGCAAACGGACCCCTTATTCCAAAAATGGCTTTAGAAGATCCATAATACAATATATTTGAGAGACCTTTTCAACTATAATATACCCCACACTTTAGGGTAGGTACGCGACGAATAAAAAATGCATCCTCACGTTACCTGTATTGTGATGTTTATTTATATATTGTGTTGGTATGGAATATTTACATAAGTACACATACTTAAGTATTTAATTAAGAATGTTTTGTTTAATTGTTATGTAAAACACTTGTATGATGTTATGATACCTACTATGTCAAGAGGTTATTTCCCAAAATCTTAATTTAAAATTGTGTATACTCGTATTATTATTGTGGTGATAAGGTCGGTAACCTTAGGTAGGTACTTACTATTATATAATAGAATAGTTCCGCCCGTGAAAGAGTGGTTGCACGAACCGAAGTCACAAACATATAAACGTCCCATCATCATGAAATCTACCCTTATGTGCAAGTTTCATCTTAATCCGTGTCTGCTTCATCTTAATCCGTATTAATAAATAAGCAAAAATCCAAACATAGGGGTGCCTGGTCATCAAACCAAATAGCTGGACAGACCAGCCAGTTTGGCCAGACATTTGGGTAAAAAAGCCGGACACCATAAATTATTAAGCATTGCATTTTTGATCTTTTACCATCTATTATTAATATTAGTAGGAAGGATATTTTAAGGATAATCAATTCAACATAACTGTATTTAATTTTATCCATCATTTTGATATTTTTTAGTCTATTTATTTTGACAAAGAATATGCCTGAAAAGGACTTTTTGGTAAAGGCGTAAATTGAGCTTTATTGAATAGGAGGCGTATGGTGTGCGCAACAAATATATAGGGAGGATGGTGTAGAATCAATAGTCATCCCATAAATCAACCAAATGCGATATGAACTTGATAATATTATTGCTTGGTAGGCAGCGCTTAAATAATGGCTCATAACGAATAATCTTCGCATTCATATTAATATTATGAAGTTTTTAACCACTTATCATCTCGTCTAATCATATGGTTCAATTCGCACGGGCCACGGAAAATATGAATTTTAATTCTTTCAGATAGGGTTATCATGGGTTATTCAACCAAATATAATTATCGAAATATTTTGATATAAAATGTTTATTACCTACACCACTGTAATTTCAATGAATATTGGGTACATGAAGCGCATTATTTTATTAATCTAAGTACCTATGTATAATACTAATTAATGAGGACGGTCAATGGTCATAATGCCGAATAATACAAAAAAAAAAAGTTTTCTTACAATCAACGCAATATGAAACATCAAAATGTTGATGTTAAATATCAACAAGCGGTTTAGTTACACAATGAGATAGATGCAGATGACTTCACCTTCCTCATTCATAAAAATGCAAATCAGCTTCTTCCTCTCCTTAAGTGGCATTCTAAGAATAGTGTAGGGTGGGTGCAGTTACATATTGTTGTTATGGTGCAGATATTACTACTATTGCGCAGATGGCCGTTAACCAATTAATGAGTAGTGGATTGCCCGCTTGTCCTCTTGTGGTGGGTCGGAGCTCGACTGCGTGTGTCACCAGTGACTAGACCAGTTGAAGTACTGGAAGGTCAGGGCTATTATGAACTGCCAACCATAAAAAATGAGGTATTAAAAAATTAACGAGAAATTATCTACATTTGGTCCTGAACGATTTTGATGCAATGCCTACTGGTTGAACTCTCCATTGTCAATCTATTAGGTTGGGGAGAACATTTGAAAAAGATACTTTTATGTTATTTTATATGTACGCGATTTCGAAAATTTAACCAAAACTGACATGTAAAACTTTACATGATTCCCTTTTGTGCCAATGAGAACACTTAGTGTTGCCAAACAACTAGTTGTGTATACGTAGTTGGTCCATTAGGAAACCGTGCTTTGAAACTTGTTTTGCGGTACGCTATAAAACGTCACTGCACTATGCATCTAGACACAACCCATCGTGCTACGATAGGAAATAATGACTGGCGTGTAAAAATAGTAGTCGTAAACGGAGCCTAAGTCCTGATGTTCCTGATACACGTGGATTGTTTGACCTTAGATCAGTGACAACGCACTTAAACTTTTATCTCGTCCATTCACGAGTAGATATTATTACAATAACATCGCCCCAGAATAGAAGACCCAAATCAAGTCAGATAGGTATTTTGGCAAAACAAATATTATCTAACAATAAGTTAAAACGTAAAAGGAGCGTGTAACGCTTTTAATGCGCCTTTTAATTTAATTTATATACTTGTTTTACGGTAATAGTGGACCATTAAAACGTGCGAAAACCTTACCTTACACATACCTAAATTTATCTAATTATCTCCACAGCCTTACATACGGAAATTATGTTTTAACTTATTCAAACTTTTATCCTGTTTTCCTGGGACCCTTTTAATTTTCCGGGATGAAAATTTGTCTAAAATATGACCCAGAGTATCAGTAACAACTTTACCAATTTTCATCGAAATCCGTTCAAGGGTTTTATGTGATGCCCGGACAGACAAACAGACACTTTGAGTTTTATTATAGTAAAAATAATAGATTCTATAACAGGGACTGTATGATGAGGTTAAACTCGAAAGCATATTGACAAGGATAGAAGTCACAAGCAGGCCGTTTGTCCTAGCATACTCGTAGTTTTGATGATGAGGTGTGTTTTTAGTACCTATATTTTCAACCGAGCTGGTGGCAAATTGTATTCTGCTATCTTTTGTATGTTTAACTAAGGCACATGTACTTGTAGTAGTAATAAGTCAAATGTAGAGCTTACATTACATGTTCTTGTGATTAAAATTTTAAGATTTTCTACACAGAACTTCGCACTCATTTACCTACATATCAATTTTTTTTAATTTGGCTCTCATTTCACATTTATGTTTTTAATGAGATAATATATTTACACTATCTCACTCTCACACAATCACAATGTTGCTTGTCTGAGATATTTTTGTATCCTTATTATTTATTATTACTATGATAACTAGTAGACATAAAAAGAATATTTTTAGCGAATTAATGAATCGTAAACTAGATTCTGAAACATTCCGATTTCGCGAATGCGTACCACGCGCGGCGCCCTACTGTTTAAGCGAAACGTTAACAACGTTGAACACAATGTTTTTGAAACAGTAAATTATTACTATGTGAAAATTTTAATTAAGGCTAAACTAGACAACGACCATAAATATTTTTTTGTAACTAGGTATATAAGGGTATTTTTTTCTAATGAGATGTTCATACAGTGATACAGTTATAGTACCTACTTAGTGTGGTTGTGTGATAGTTGTTGTGAATACATAATGGATAGGAAGATTAGGAACATTTTGATTCGCTGTCGTAAATCGAAATACAAATACCCCTCAAGATAACTGATCACGATAATTGGGGATTTGTCATAAAAAAACCTATTGGCACTAAGGGTCCTGATAAATATTAATGTCTAAGGTTAAATCATGGATAATGGTGTCCCTTTCCTGTAGTGACCACAATCACAAATTATGCTCAAGAATTATGGACCTTATTAAATCTGACACGTGAAAATTTTTTGTCTGAAAAAAAACGTAATCCCGCAATGATATTGGGTAGATTTTATAGGAAAATAATAAACTGTGAATGTTTCTATTTAGTTAGTTATTTATCTACGAAGACAAATTGTAATAACAGTGCCCCGATATTTGACTAAATTTTAATTAATATTATTAACTAGTAGTACCGGCGAGTATACGCTTAAAAAATCTTCTGATGAGAATGACCTAGATCAGTCTTTTTGTGTTGACACTGATGTTGATGCGCCATATTTACATATCGATGCTTGAAAGGAAATATTGACTAAGCGACATTGAGCTAACTTTATAGGAGAGCAGTTTAAAGTGGAATTTTCAGAAAAGTTGTTGTAGGTGGATTACAAACAGATTCCAACCTTATCTAAAGCTTAAATTGCTCTCCTGTAAAGTTAGCTCAATGTCGCTTATTCAATGTTTCCTTTCAAGCGTCGATATTATCTTCAAATTGGAAATAGGAAAAGTGGAAAATCGACCTTATCAATGGACCGAATGCGCATGTTTTCGTTCTCAAACCACCTTCGGATTATTGCCTTTCAAATGAAACCATTTTGAGGCATTACCTACGTTACGAGATCTTTGCAGTTTTGTCGGCAACTTTCCTTCTGAAAAAACATATTGACGACTGTCTCTTATTTTTCAGATCATATAGATAAATCCACGTTTTGTCTGTCTGTGATGTTTTTTCCGAAACACGTCTTGACGTTCCGTTTTCAAATCGTAGACGCATTTCGCGGCACCTATCCACAAGGGCCTGTTTTTCAGTGTCTGAGAGCGAACGCGGGATCCAATGACAAAAAGTTTCCTCAATCCAAGATGCAAAATAATGACGTTCCACAAACTAACGCCAAGAATTTTCTCGATGTCCGAGTAAGTAATTCGCGGGTCTTCTCACACCACCATTTCAGTAGTCCACACATTTTCTGCAGTTACTGCCGTTTGTGGGTGACCAATTCTACGGTCATCATCGTTTTATCATAATTTATTTTAAAAAAGGAACTTAGCTATTTGCATAGATAGATATTACGTACTAAATCTATGGCTACTTGCATTCTATTTTTAAATACATTTGCTTTTTAAAAATACAGATGCGTTCCAATTTTAAATTACGAGCATCTCAAAACTTATCGAGTGACTTATATTTATATTTAATTACTTTATCTATTTATGTATGTAACTATGTATGTACATACTTACTGTTTGAACTACTACTGTTACTATAGGCGATTTTTTGTTCTTACCCCTGGGGACATTTGTCACCAATACTTTTTATATATCATTAACAAAGACTTGAATAATTTTAAACTGAAAATGAATATTGCTTTACACATACAGGTACGTACTGATGTTGTATTATTGCCAGAATTATTGCTCAAGCCAATCAATTAACAATTATGTTCAAACGAAAATTAATTTATTGTTTGTTACGAGTATATCGTATCGTATAGTAATTAAAGAATGTTATTTTGCACGAGAGGACAATGCGTTCATGCCTTCTAACCTAAGGTAAGATAAAAAATGTTGCAATTTTTGTTAGACGTTGACCTCAATATCAACTGTTGTTGTAGTATCTCGTTCATCTGAATGCTTATACTTATGTTAGTATCATTTGTCGGCGAGTGGATGGATGAGTGGAGAGTGTGATGTGTATAGTGTAGTGTAGTGTAGTCAGTAGTGTGTCCCTGCACCGAGACTAGTCGTTGTCATCACATGTGCGGCGCGTGCGCATGTCGGCTTGTCCGTTTTGTCCGTTGTCGCCTCGCTCTCGGCGCGCCGCCCGCACACAAACTCGGCCCGGTGCTTGTGCACTCGATTGGATAATTACATGAATCTCTGGACTTGATCTGCAGCCTTGCTGCTTATTGCTTTAGTCAACACAATACCCTGGCTCGACTTGCTCTCCGATGTATTTATATTTCCGAGAACTTTACGTAAATTGCAATGATTGTTGCATTACGTTTGAATTAATTTGTTGTCTTCTGAAATTGTCTCTCAGATATTTGATTCTTTGATCAAGTTACTTTTGGAGAAATATTGTCCGATATATTCGCAGTAGGTTAGATTATGTATCTGTCTATACTTTTGGTATTTTTTACTATGGTCTATTTAAAATTAAATTAATGCGGAAAATATGTGATTCCTATAAATAAGCTAATCACAGCTGATTACCTGTGTCACGTTTAGTGTTAGATCTATTATCATATTATTATTTTATATAATTGTGTCTCTAAAACGTGTTGTTTACAAAGTACGTGATTTTATACTACATTTAATTATAAACTCTGCAGTTTTTATAACTAATTTACCATAATTATCTTATCATGTTTAAAAATAAGCACCTAGATCCGAAAATAGATTTTGTGAGGCATGTATTTTAATTTCCATTGAGGAGCCTGTAGATGGTAGTGCTAGTGATTTGACATGTTCAGCGAAAGGTCCCTGATTCCTGGTCACTTTATAATCTCCTACTGCGCAGCTTAGGATGTGTAATCCTTACACTTTAGGAATCTTTGGGAAGAGTAGTTACTTCCAATGCTTGCAGTCAATTCTCTTTCAAATGTGCTATGAGCTGTGGCTACAGTTTGCTAGTTATAATTTTGAAATATAGGCATATTAGGAGGCAAGGGAAATTATATAATATTATCTCCGTACCCCGGTGCAAGCGTACTAGATTCTCGCGTCTTTTTATATGCGCTTCTATTGTTGGCTAGTTTTTTCTTCTCATAAACAAACATAATGTCTAATGGTAGCCAGTGATGCCAGCCACACACACTACCTTAACATCTAATGATCGTTCATTATTTCGTGTAAGGATTGTTGTAAAATATGTAGAAATATAATTTGAGAATATTAAAGGTCATGTTTGTTCCCAGTAGGGGAGTTTCAGCAATTACTGAATTTCAGCAGTAGTTTATTGCTGCTACCATGCAGTTTCCCTTATATCTACATAATCGCGCGTAAACTAATACACAACTGTAGTTTATTAATGTCAAGGAGGTGAAGGAGAATTAATGTACGTTTGATAAAAATCTGATGTTACCGCAGCGCAGTGCCGCGAGCTGCGAGCCGCGATGTATAGCCGATATATGATAGGTAGGTACTAGGTATAAACATGATGCTCTTAGCAACGAGACACGGTAGTACAACCAAAGGCAGACGATAGGTAACGACACGGATAATCAACAGTTTGTGGGGTCAAGTGTATCGTCGGCTCTCCCAATTGACGTTTTGCGACGGCCGACGGCGCGGTCAGTGGCTTTGGGAGTCAGTCGTCACCCAACACCTTGTATAGATTCTCACGCTGTACACTCTTGCGTCTGTAAGGACACGTGGACCGGTGAATTACTTTCGTCAATCTCGCCCAAGGTTCAAAGGACTTTACAACAACGTGGGGAACTCGGAATCTCCTGTGTCTTTTTTGGCAGGCAACGCGCCGAGTATGGCTTTAGTCTTATCTACTAATGTCTATGGCCACCATCATCGTGGCTCATCTGCGCGTTTGTTGGCTTGTTACAAAACTCAACAAAATTAATTTCCCAAAAATGTAAGACTTATGTTAATGAATGAACTTTTTATTGTTTTGAAATAGACGTTTCAAGGAGAACCAGTACTGCCAATATATATTATATTAGTTCCATCTAAGGCTGCATTCCGTCCGGGTTTTCCCGGATTTGTCCTAAGTCCAGGGAGCGTCCAGACGGGATTTTCAAAAAAGGCCTTGAATGTTGTCACATAAAATATTATAAATCCGTTAGAGACATTCTTTATACTCTACAGATTTTGGTTTAGAAATTTTTGAATATGTACTTGAAAAATATTTAAAAAACACTTCGGTAAATTACTGTTAAAATAAGTTACTGTTAAAGTAACTTAGTAAAGTAGTTAGTTGAGTTAAAATAATTTTGTTAAGAAATAATTTAATCGAAGCTAATGCTTGTAGTCTCATTTTTTTTCGCGCAAGATCTGACGAGGAGTTTTTGAGTTATTCCTAATTTTTAAGTCGGTTATTTTTTGTGAAGAATTATTGCTAAAAATATATTGGTTTATATTTTTGTTTATAACTATTGGTTTCCCGTAAATTATGATACTTAACTTAAATTAAAAAAAAAAAATAATAACATTTTAGACTGCTGTGAGAGTTTTTATACATTTTCTAGTGGCTAGCAGCTGCTAGTTAAAAGGGGTTTTAATCTAAAAATACATTTCCTTGGTACATACATGATACGTGTATCGAGCCTTGCGCAAAGCTATTTATAGAAACGCAAGTCTCCGTGACATATGTGTATTAGTGGCAACAGCCAATACCGCAGGCGCCGGTTACCGCAAGCTGTAATATGAGCCACTCAGGATTGCCGTTAACTTGGTAAAGACAACTACTTAAATGAAATCATGGCCTTTCTCAGAATACCATCACATATGTGATGTGTTATATATGTATTTATCTATGATTTTTTATAATTTTCGAATCAGCACTACAAATTATACAGAAACTTGTTAAAGTTATTAAAAAAATTCATCTTATGTGTAATCCTAATGGTATAATCCTATTGGGATTTGTTTTGTGTTGTGCATTGTATGGGCATGGTCCTGTAGTTCTACAGTTGGACTAGAATATGTTTGTATAGTTAAATACACCTACATTCATGTGTTGTCAAAATTCGACCATAATCATTTTTTTAAAATTTGAGGAAAAGAGCAAAATGTTAAGTTTTTATAAGATTGATTACAAGCGACAAGGCATCGGTCCCCTCAATGCTTAGCAACGTATTTCCTGGTGCAGATTTGATGCTACGACGTATCACTAGGTTATCTAGGGTTGAACACTGGGTTGAATATTGTAGAATTGATAATGGTTACACAACATTAAAATTAAGACCTTTGTTTTTTTCTGGAAGTCTAGCTGACACTAGCTAGTACTAGCTAGTAACTACAAATTTTTAATTTTTATAAAAAACGGTTAAATCAACGAAATAAGTGTAGAAATTTTATAAGTAGGAATCTACTACCAGCACCTACTAATTAATGAGGACTTTACTCCCGCGCGACGCTAAACAGGAGTTCCTGATTTCCACCCCTCTACTCCTTGTCCTTAATTTTCTTACGAAAATAGTTTTTCTTTGCCTACCTCAAATTTGCAACTGGCAGAGAATGCCCTTAGGCACTGAGTTCGTCCTTGTAATCTCCCGATCAAGTGTACATTGTCAAGTTTGTAGTTTGACTTGATGCGGCATCCAGTTTGCATGAGATGGCTCTATTTTAACTGCTTTCGATTATCAAACAACTAATAATACTCACCTTTGTAGCAGCTAGTCCAACTGGCCCAGGGCATTGCTGTGTTTCTTCAATATGGCCAGATAGCATACATCGTCAAGTTTACTGGATGCCGCATCAAGTTCACTGTAAACTTGATCATTAACTTGATCGTGTATGGCCAGCATAAGGAGTTTCAAAAGAATATTTATATTACTAAACAGATGACAAACCAACAGGCGAGGCAGTTGACGATATTTATATAAATTTAATTTGAAATACTTTCTCCTATAGAAATCAGCCGGTTGTGATAGTTTTCTACTCCTGGTTGCCCTGGATCAGAATGATTCCTGGTTCGTTACACGATAATTTATTCAGCTGTTTGAAGACCCCCAGCTTTCTCCATAGTTGGTAGGAATAGGTCCTAGCCACGCAATTCTATATTTATTTTAATTTCACTTGTCCGACCGCCTTGAAATTAAGTAGGTAGGTACCTACACTACATAAATCTGACGACACTGTAATGATATGCTACACTACGATTCTAGACTGTAATTAAATTAAACTAGTTTAAACAAGACTATAATTCACAATTTTCATGTTTCGTTTATTATATTTGAATAAAAGTCATTTGCATGCATTTTATAGCGAAGTTATTGGCAATAATAAAACATTCAGAAGTAATTTACAAGATTTTGATACCTACTACGAATTTTCGTACCTTCTTATTTTTCCAAGATTTTTGATCCATTTATAAAGTTCTACTTTCAACTTTTTAATTCTACTTAGATACGAAGAAAAAATAATAAAACAATCAATGTAATTTAAGTAATTTTAAGTAAGCAATCAAGTAAGGTTTTGTAAACAACCAATGCAATGTAAGTTAAGGTAAACAATCAATCATGTAGCTTTCCGAGAGGTCACGTGACTGGGGAGTGTAGGTGTTTTTGTTATCAATGTGTGTAGGTATAAATAAAGCAGTTTTTTTCACAAACACGAGGTTTTACCTCAGATTGATCTGAGACGTCGACGAAATACATGTAGTAATTCGCTATGGAAAAAACTACCAGATAAGATTCTCTTTGGGGTAGATTACCCCAAAATTAAAAGTTTCTTTGGAGCATTCGCAGGTTATAAATTAATTTTTTTCGAATTGTTTTCGCTCGTTTGAGTTTAGTAGATAAAATTATAAGTAAGTCCTGAATGTAACATAATAAATAATATTTATAAATGTGAAAGTTTGTGAGGACGTATGGATGTTTGTTATTCTACCACGAAAAAAATACTGAACCGATTTTCATTGAAATTCAGCACACAGCTCAACCATGATCTGGACTGAGGTACAAGGTGCTTTATTATCCCGGAAAAAGTGGGGAAATCCACGGCCAGAGCATTAGTATTAGCTTGTTTTTTTTTGCAAAAATTATATCCATAGAAATCATTTCTTGTATTGTAGGTACGTACCTTATTGTTATTTGATAAAGAACGATTATAAAGAAAACACCGGTTTGCAGCAACAGTATTTTTTTAACACTTTTTAGTGATCATGATTGATATAGCACTTAAATTACTCGTAGAATATATCTTACACTTTTTGAACGATTTGTTGAGCACAAATTATTTTGTTTTCACAGTCCGATTTAGCACGATTCACTAAGTTGTTTTATACTTAAAAGTTATTAGCGATTTTTTTATCTACTTCGCTTAAAGTTAAAAATAGTGCAATTACCTTAATGAAATAATTTGAGCAGTGGTCAATTTTGTCCGAGGTCCGGATCAGCAACGTGTAGCGAGTGGAGAACGCTGGTCGGTAGCGCGATTCGCGTCGCGTCGCGTCGGTCGCAGACGTGTCGCACCGTGCACGCTAGGGCGTCGTTCAGTGGCGCTGCGCACGCTGTCTTCGAAGCGCACCGTGCGCTCGCTTATAACAGCTGATGGGCGGCGCGCGCGCACCCGCCACGCCTCACTCCGCGGCCCGCCCCCCTTTCGTCCGCGAAATGTCAAAAGTGTCTCACTTATTTGAAAGTGTACACTTATAGACTAGACTCACCAGGTGGTCCCATATAGGGTAAGGTTTTCTATCGTGCCAGAGCTTCACAATTCACATATATCTGGCGGCTACGCGGCTGGCCGCTTACAATAAATGAAATCTTCACTAGTTTTTACTTTTTTACAATACGTGCACCTACTTAATATTGAACTACCTATTTAGGCTTGCCAGTACTTATACATTGCTGGCACTGCACAAGTCGATACCGGCTATTTTCACAGAAAAAAATGTAAAGTAAGTTTACAATATTTTCATTAATTTTTGTTACTCATTTAAGCCATTAAAAAAGTAATATGTTTTTTTTATTTCTATACATTTTTTCAAATTCTTCTAGTAATTCAGCATGGTTACATAAATTGATCACTCAAGCCTAGGTCCAAGTTTTTATAATAGGTACTTGGAACCAAGACTATAAACAATATATCTTAGATATTTTTGTATGTAAAGCTATAACAAGTACATTATCTATATGTCGCAGCCAACTAACTTAATTAGCCTTTAAGTCAACAGCCTAGCCTCTTTACTAAACAGCGCCGCGGCGCTGCGGCGGCGCCGTTCAACTAGCGGCCTGAATGATATATAGCCATTTGATCAAACACCTAGGCAAATGACTTGGATCGATAATGTTTAACTACTTGCCTAACCTGTTCATTGATAACGTAACCTATCCTTCTTTTAATTTGAGTTGTTGTTTTTTCATAGCGGGGGCTTCGCCATAGATGTCGATGGAACCCCGCTCTGCAGGGTTCCTATTTTTCTCATAAATAAAACCAGACAATCATAACCTAACCTATCCTTCTTTAGATTTGAGTTCAGTTGTATTTTCAAGGCTTCGCCATAAATGTTGACGGAATAATTTTTAAAATTATTTTGGTAATCTACGATCAATAACTCAAATTTTGAGATGCCTTGCGTTATGGAAATCCAAAAAAAATTTTCATGTCTCCCTAATGCACAGTGCATTAGTTTATCACAGTCACACGCTCGAAGAAACTAATTTTATTATAGAAAAAAAACGTTGTTAGGGTTCCGTACGAAAAAACGAAAAACGAAACCCTTATAGGATCACTCATGCGTCTGGGCGACACTACGAGACTACTAGCCCAAATGAGTTGAAATTTGGTATATATGTAGGTACTTTTTTGTGATTCAAAGACGAAGGTATAAAGTAAACAACAGAATTTTGATTTTTTTAACGAAATCAAAATTAAACAAGAACTGTTTTGCAAACCGTATTATGTGTATGTCAAATAAAAGGGCTTGTAGTAAGGATCTCGAATACAGACAGTTCTAAAATTACAGTTCTTACAGTTGTTACAGTTCTAAAATTATTCAAGAAAGAATGAAAATTAAAGCCAAAAATTGACCATTCACCCCTTGTCTCTGAAAGTACTGACGAAGACGCAAAAATTTTGAAAAAAATAATATAAATATTACATGAAAACCTATGAGAAATCTAGGGTCTTAAAAAAAACGGCAAAAATAAATAAAATAGGAAAATAACGGTAAATACATAATCAACGTACGGAACCCTCTTCAAGCGATTTAACTCTCACTTTTCAAGTTTGTTTTTTATGTTAGCGTTTTTTTGCACCTTGCTCCAAGGATATTATGTCACGGATTTTATGAATCGTATTTATTCAATGAACTAATATACTAACGTATTCATTAAAATAAATCTGGTTATGCTAATTGTATACCTAATTATTCATTTTGTAATTTTCTTCATTTCCTTTATTTTTTAGTAGCGAAAATTAATGCCGAAAGTCGTAATCTGTTCCGAAAGGGTAGTTGATTACCTGATGGAATCATTCCTTTTTACCATCATAAGTGAAAAGCTTATGACATGTTATTAGTCAAAAAATATTTCTATGTCGTACCTATTTGTTTTCTTTGTAATGGACGACAGTTGCAAAGATTGCTTACTTTATATCTTTTATGCTCCAAAAAAAAGTCGCGAAATCATCTTACCTAGCTGGCTTCAACTCCATAGCCCACTACTGAGCACGGGTCTCTTCTCTTAAGGAGGCCTAGCCTAGACCAGAGCAATAGCGGAGACCACGCTGCTCCAGTTCGAATTAGTGGAGGGGTTAATAGCCAATCCAAGTGTCGTAAGATTTCATGCCTAAGGCCCCAAGGGCCTCCAAAATGGCTTAACGACTGTTATCTTACGATAGCAACCGGAACCGACGGCTTAACGTGCTCTCCGAAGCACAGAAACGCTCAAGAATTTTTGCCACTAGCGGTCACCCATCCAACTACCGACTGCACCCGCTGTTGGTTAACTTTGTCGAACACTTAGGGTCGACATAACGACCGAGCTATGAGCGCTTAATCAGGTCACCATTATAATTAAAATGCATTGTCATCTGAACCAAAGCAACAACTCCGTCTGATGAGAGGAAATAGTTCTAACACTGTTTGCAAGATTTTACCCATACCTACACAAATTAGGGTGCTTTTCCACTAGAGATGTGCTATGTAGCTATGCTGCGAAGGTGTGAAATGCAATAAATATGATTGGTTCAATAAATTGATTGATTTCCACCAATAAATATGATTGGTGGATATCAAACGCATCCATCTGGTGGAGAAGCACCCTAAAATTTAAGTTATTTTGAATTTCGAAAAAGTCTAACTTGTTCGAGAGCTACCAAGCTCTTTAAGGTACGAATCACCACAAGACTAGAACCAATGTTTTCAAAGTTGGTTTAGGTTAGATTTTAGATGATTAGAAAAATTATATCCAAAAATAATCCCAAATTCCAGAGTATCAAAGAGAGTAAAGAGCATCAAGAGGAGAATTTTATACAAATTTAAAAGCCGTCAGTCCCAGTTCTTCAGATAGCAGTCGTTTACCCACGCGGAGGCTCTCAGACGACAAAAAGACTCTTTTGTTAGCCTCTAATCCCTCCACTCATCCATATTGGAGGAGTAAAGTCTAGGTGTAGACCACTTACAGAGTAGTCTGTAAGTGGTTATTATATTATATTTTACAAAATAAGTAACATAATTCTCATACCTTATTGTGTAAACAAGAAAATAACGTAAACTTTTTAGTTATACAGCAAATAAATTTAGGTATGACGAATTAGTCACTGAATTTAAATTTAATTAACAAAATGTAATAACCCCTTTACAGAAGAGTGCGCATTAGTGGTCTAGTCACAGACTCTAGTGGATCATTAATCACTAGTGGGTCGAAGCATAGCTAAAGTATATTATGTAAATGTATGTTTGCATAATTCACCTAGTAAAACGGTGTTCAATTTATGTAAATAGATGCCCTCAGGTTGTATTGATCCAGGCGGTGCAACTGGCATAGATTTATATTTTGCGTGGGAGGATGGAGGATTGTACACATTGTATTAGGTATATATATAGGTATAATAATTGTAACACGACTGTCGTCTGGTGATGCTGCGCCGTTCGATCGATAGAAATGCGCGGAAAATTTAGGGAAATGAAATGCAACGCAGCAATCCGCCAGGCATGATGTTGTAAGCCAAATTAAATTACACTATGTTTTCATGGATTCATATGTTCATAGCCTAGGGTATCCTTATTATTAATCAACTTACCTACTCCCGTTTTAGGCCCTCTTATTTTTGCATTCTTTTAAACTGTATCATCGTAAGCCACATTTTAAACATAAAATACTTAAGACTAAACGAGATTCATCAAAATCGAATCCTGAGGAAGTACCAAAAAGTTTGAAATTTTTGACTGACTTTACTTACCTACTTGTAGTGAATACGGATAGGACGTTTAAAAAAACAAAAATATCCAGAAAATTGATTAAATCCGGAAAATGGATTTACACTCGTGAAAATGTAATCGAAAATACTTAGGTCTTATAATTTATTTAAGTTAACGTAAAATATATAAAATTTGAAATGCAAAAAGGAGAATTTCAGAAGTGACTGAGTAGAAAGTAGAGGTAGAAAATTTAAAAATGATAATTAATATGATTTTTTGCACTGTCTTATGTAATTGAGTGTGAAAGGAAAGAGAGGATGCGTGTAATAAATGCAGTATGCAAATAGGTGCAGCTGATAAGAAGGCGCATGTCGAAGTGTGCGGCGCCGCGCGGCGCACTCGAACTCGCGTAAACAAAGGTGTGGAATATACCGCGAATTGGAAAAGTAAGAGGTTCAGTGACAGCGACGTCCAGACGGTGACTCCTACGAATCATTGACTTCCAGCTATAAATACCACGTATTCTTTACAGTAATTTGTTGAGCTCAATAGTCATGCTATTTACAAACACGGAGACAATTTATTGACGAATGAAGTCCTGGGCATGTAATGAGAATTAATTATAATTAAAGTGTGTCGTTCAGTGTCGCTGCAATGTGTAGGCGTGATAAGTGTAGTTTGAACGCTACATTGTAAGGAGTGCAATTAAATTATTAATAGGGGACCTATATGTAATTTAAGCAAACATTTTTAAGTAGTCTACTTATTTAGCTAGATTATTCACCACAGATGTTCTGTGTTCTTCACAATCAGCAATAAGGCCTTGCTCCGAATTGTAATAATGAGCGGCTTAGAATATAACCCCAATCCTACGCTGGATTGGTGTCGTAAGAGACGCCGGCCCGCGCGCTGGTGGTAGGGCCCCTTGGAGGAATTAAACTGGTAATATTGATTTTAATAGTTCATTAATACCATTAATGCTCTAATATTATTATTTATTTTATTAATTAAATACTATTATTTATTTATGAACTTTTGGTATTTCTCCCATTTCTGGGGTAGAATCTGTGGGTAGAATAAATGTAATGTCGCGGGCTTTTGTACCAAACGACAACAGAGAATTTGGTGAATTATGGAACTGTTACTCAAATAAAGATGTACGAGCTACTTATTCGACATGTGTTGATTTATTTATTGTTGCCGCTTGTGGAAGGATGAATGTTAGAGTATAAATATTTAACATTTTTAGGCTGTCCTGTAATGTCCGTGGTATCTCATGTAGCCAAGGACCTTATAAAAGGGTTAAAAAAACTTCAAGCAAGAACCTTTGGTTAAAATGTTCTTGCCTGTAGCCGTTAATAATATTGTATTATTGGTACTGTTTTTACTGTGTTAACTCTCCGTTGTGATTTTAATTCTTTTGAAAGATCCGTAGATACATTTTGCAATTTTCTCCTTATGAATGGTGCACTGTTTTATAAGTTAAAATGATCTATCTAATGACATGTACCTAGAATATATCTATGGTTCAGTCCCAATATAGTTCAAATTTAATCTAACACGGCTTCGGGGTTATATTCATAGTACCGACCTAAGATTTTTCTCAGTGATTCGTTTAAATTTAAATGCTAAGCATTGGTGAACTGTGCTACCTGTTCATGTTAGTCTGTTTGATCGAGGGATCGAGACGCTCCAGTAACACAGTGCTGTATTGTTTCTGAGGCTGCGTAGCAATGTGAAATGAAATGAAATGAATTGAAATAAGTTTTATTCGAAGTAGGTTTGTTACTAACACTTTTCGAAAGTCACTCAACGCCATCGCTTCAACAAATCCCTACCGGACGGATAATGTCTACATTTATCCGAGTTTAATTAGTGTTTTGTCGCGGATAATAAATTTCTTGTAGAATTTGCGACTCTATATCAGCTGGTCTTGTAAAGCTACCATGAAATCCTGTTTCAGGTAAAAGTTCACCTCTCTTTTAACCAAACGTGGGATGCTTGTTTATCGATATTTGCGCTATTACTATTGTTATTATTTTCTTCTCACTTTCTTGCCCGGCAACGCATAAGTTACTCTTCAATGCCTTTGATGTTGCTTATGTCCATAGGCGAACATAACCACTTAGTACTAACTATCAAGCGGATCATCAGCTCGTATGTTGGATATTTCTATAAAAAAATAAAAGTTGAGACAACCTTCAATTCTAGAAATTTCTGCAGTGTATTAATATATTTTAAAACATAAAAAATTAGATTAAAGTGGCCCAGTTAGTCCTTAATTCTTATAGCCCTAAAAGTTTAAAAAATGTTTTGTGAACTTTGTTAACTATAGGATCGTGATGAAGATATAGGCCAAGCTAACTACCAGACCCTGTGTAACATTAATGGTCATAGCGCACATATCAACTCGGAAAGGGATCGGCACCGGATCGCCTCGCCGTCAACCTAACGTAAGCGCGTTATAACCGACCAACAGCTCCAAATCGACTCGGCTACAGCTAGGCGACGCCGCGCTTACGGCTCGCCGGCCGCTGGTTGACGGAATGAATGACAGCAGTTCGCCGACGCAGCGGTAGCCGCGGCGCGGCGCGCGCACGAGGAAACGGAAAGTCGAAGGATAGCGTACGGTGAGACGTAAGCGCGGGTACGGCAAGTCGTCCACGCACCGTACCGCGGTTCGTGAGCTTGTCTCGAGGCGAGGCGATTACGTTACGAATCCGATAAGTGTGCTTTACAGTAGGGAGTTTCATACAAAGAATACTGACATGCAAGAGTTGATACGTTTACGTTCCGTTTACGAGTTGATATGTGTGCTACGACCATAAACGTGATTCTTTTCGCGGCTCCTAATTTCTTTTTACGTGGTAGTGGCGGCTGACCAAATAACATCACTAAACATTGCTTTTGATATAACTTTTTGCTTATCTTACCTCAGAAACTAGAAAAATGTGGTAGTATTAGTAAACAAGTATAAATACTTAGCTACTCCGGCATTTTGCAAGCTATTAAATTATTATCAGACCTGTCTATTCCTCGATTGAATTGGACGAGATAAGACTGAAACCTGTCAGCGGGAGTCTGGCGCCTCGGAGTTGCCTGGAAACCTCTGATGGGAAGTGACCTACTAAGTTTTACTTTTTTTAATAGCAAATAAACGACCAGATGCATTTAGGTAACATCTGATGGTATTAATCGCTACCCACAGACTTTACTAATACCACGGGCCAGGTTTTAGTTTCGGGGCGGGTTCTAAAAAATAAAAAGACTATATAGAAAATTGGGAATTGCTGGAGTCCAGCTCGTAAAGGGAGTCCTTTTTGGGGCAGTGTTTGGGGGGTTTCAAGAGATCTAAAGATAAAATGTACCTATGGGGCGAATAATTACATGTTATATCCTAACTTTTCGGCGGGATTTGAACCCCCAAACCCCCCCTCCCGGCTACGCCCATGCTACCTACTCATCTACTAATGACTCTCCAGCTCTACAAACAATACACACAAAAACTGTATTGATTTTATAAGCTGGGTGGTCGGTATAAGTGACGAGCGCCATTATGTTACGTCGTGGTGTGGTAGAAATTGATTTGGTCTAAATTAAGGACGGAACTCCTTAGATTTTGGTTTACGAATGTTTCTGAACGCCATACCCCCCTCCCACACATTAGATTTTTTACATGTGTCGTGGGTGGTATAGACGATAAATATAAAGGTCGTAGCTCATCTACACGACACCGCTCCCACCCAACCAAAGTATGAGAATTCAAATATAAACTTAAAATCGTGCTCTGTAGATGCAACTATTGAGTGGCAAGGTTGCGGTAAGCTTGATTCCCGCGCGCGGGCTGCTAATTTTTGTTGTTACTGTAAAGTGCACCTACAGAGCACGATTTTAAGTCTATATTTGAATTCTCATACTTTGGTTGGGTGGGAGCGGTGTCGTGTAGATGAGCTACGACCTCAACACATCACAAATAACACCCCTGACCCGAGTAGGTACAAATATTTATCTGTCACACAAATCTGCTCCGGACGGGAATCGAACCCGGGAGCCCTCGCTTCACAGGCAGGGTCGCTACCAACTAGGCTACAGGTTGTCAAATAATAATATACCTTAATTACTGTTATAATTTTATTTATTTATTATCTAAGTTCTTTGGAATCCATTAAAATTAATATCAAGTGCAATTCCACATGTAAATCTACCTAAGCTTGGAAAAAGAGGAAGGTCGAGTCTTCACTTTATTTAAAAACAAAAGCACAACCGAAAATCTTGTTACCTTGAATGAAGCTTTTGTAATTAAATTTAAATTATTATCATTTCGGTGACTGTCATAATTATGTTGCCGTAAATTGGGTTAATATTAGTATATTTACAGAACACAGACTAAAATGAATTTGATTGATATTCATAATCAGGGACGTGACAAGGCCAGTTATCACCATTTGTTTTGTTCAGCTATTAAAATGTAATAAACAGCTAATTAAATGTAACTAAGTGATAGAAATAGCTCTGGGAGCCGCCCTCTGACTTGACACTGTACCTATTTGATTGCAGCTTTGTCTCTCCCATTTTAGCTTATCTAAAGCGCTCGTCTAGTTGGACTTCTGCGAGTATTTATATTCCAGATATAAATATTTTATCGGTTTTCCACAGACAATGTTTAAACACATTATTTAAAAAAATCTAATCTATATTTTCTGAATTTCATATGTATCTAGAATGCACTAAACATCAAAAATTGACAAATTCTAAAAATGGTGAAAACCATAGTTCTTCGGATGTAGGTATCTGACGAGAAAAGAGATACCTATAATATGAAAAGCTTTTTCGTATATCACTAATGTAATCTTCAATCATAAACTAACGAGTTTATGATTACATACTTAGTTTGCTTACATTGCCTGCAAGGTTTTTGAATTTAGAAGGTTTCAAAATAATAAAAAAAAATATATTATTATAATTTACCGTTCTTTAAGTACAGAAAAGGAAAAATATCCATTTCGTACTTACATCACTGGGTCATGCCGTGATACCGATCATGCGCTGCCTTCTAACAATTCTATTTGTTTCTCGAATGTTAATACGAGACGAAGCCCACCGGTTAGAGACCCACCAGTAATAGAGTGAACCACAGACCATGTACCCTTTATATGGTCTGTGAGATTTACTTTATAGAAAAAATCTGGACCGTTTAAAATAAAACCGTTTAGATAGATGTTTAATAATTTATGCCGATAATTTTTGGGTATCTAATTTCGTAACAGATAGGTACTTCTTTAACTTCAAGATACAGTGTCCTGCTTTAACTGATAAGCTACTCGGGGATTTGTAGTTATGATAACGCTGTTTACTTGACTATCCTGTAAGGCTCAACCCAAGAGTCCAAGACTGCCGAATCACTTTGTGTTCTTAGCCTTAAAGTTTTCTTTCTAACTCCAACTACAAAAGCTGGAGCTCTTCCTCTCAGTAACTTAGTACCTACCTGGCCGAGATCAACTAATATTTTTAATCTCGTGTTTAGCACTCAGATATTTTGCTCCTAAATTAAATAATACTACTTTTAATCTCAAGAAATGTATCAATTTCCGCGTGATAAGAAGTATTTATAATTTAAGTAGTATGGAATTTTTGTAATTAATATTTCGACTGTTATTATAGCAGTTGATAGGTTCTTTTAGCTTTGCAAATTATGTCCCATTTTCCAGAATCCCCTCGGCAGAATTTATAGTAAGTATCAAAATGAACTTCTGTTATGACTAAAAGATGTGAACGGCAAACATTGTTGCCGTTAGAGTCGTTTTTTTACCCGTGTACTGAGAACTTACAGGTTACAAGGTATTTTAAGGACGTTATTGTATAGGGTGGCGCAAATGTCATCACCCTATCGGAAGATGCTATAATTTTTGCAAATGGGCGAAAATTTTAGTTCTGCTGTGAGATTTTTGAAGTACCTAAACAGATACAAAATACACGTCAGACATTAAAACACGTAAGATATGAATCGCTATAATTCTCAAGAACGCGAAATAACCATGATAATCTCCCGTTTTGGTGATTTGATTTTAGCCGGCAAGATCACCCGATTTAACCGTTCTAACATCTTTTGGGTTTTTGGTGAAGTTTCTTAAAGTCACGAGTCTATGTCAACAAACATTAGACTCTTTTATGTGTACCGTGATGAATGCGGTAACCTATCGCCGGCCGGAATATCTGGCCAGAGTGATGGAAATTGCCATAAATCGGGCCTGTATGGTCATCAATTCTGGAAGCGGCCACTTGGCTGACATCATTTTCTCTACTTTATGAAAAGAAATTAAGACATCAAATAAACACAATCCAATAGCATAACTAAAGATTTTCATTTATTAAAAAATTACAGTCAGAGAAGATCTGGTGATGACTTTTGCGCCACCCTATACCTATTATCTTAAAATAAGTGACTTCTTATATAGTTTCGCTTTAAGCGGAATATTAAAACATTATTTATTATCCATGAACGTGGATGAAGTTAGAGGCAAAATAGCATTTGGATTTTTATTACCTTGTGCCCCTTGTGGTGGTCCTGTGCCTGCCAGCCTTCATTACTGTCCGTTGCTATCACTTTTATTTTTGTCTAGTGGCCCTGGTGGGAGTTTTTATTTTGTGATGTGATGACTCCTTGCAATTTGCACGTTACGTCTCATAACGCGAAGCGCGTATTTGAGGAAGTGCTCTACTCCCAACGTGTCACGGTCAAGCAATTATTTAATCATAATTATCAGTTTTTACCTAGGTAGTTAGTGAAATTTAAGTCAATCTCTCTTTTTAAAGTAACTGTGTTTAGTCAAGTTACTCTACAATACTAAACATAAATATTTTTTAAATTTTTGACTGTTTGTCTTTCTGTTTGTCCGGGTTAATCTCTGGAACAGCTGAACTGACTTTAATAGAACTTTCACTGAAATATGGAGGAGGTTATAAGCAACATATAGGCTACTATCTTTTTATCCGGAATTCCCACGGGATTGGGATTTACGCGGGAAAAACTCCCATGCAAACGAAGTCGCGGGCATAGCTAGAATACATACCTTATTGGTGGGTATCTGGCATCTGAGTTAACAAACGGAAACTTTGTAATATTAGTACCTATAGACACGGATACTTCAAAAGTGATCCTGTTGCTCGATATTGCAACTGTTGTATTCTCTTTAGGTTTATTTATGGACTCAGTAGAAGATCTTAAATTATGGAGTTTACGAGTTTCCTGTCTCAAGTGCGCGTTCACTGCTGTTTGTTCCATGTACCTAAGTAAAATTACATTTTAAGATGTTCGTTTGGTTGTGTTATGACTGGCGCGATAACTGTGTTCTCCGCTGCATATGCTTTAATATGATCCATACAATCGAGAACTTCATAACACAAAGGTACATTGTTGATGTCTCGAGTGAATTTACAGACGTCAAGTCAAGTTAATAAGGAACCAGCTCTTTGAAGATTTTCTATAGACAATAATAATACTCAGTCCTCTCTGAAAAATATCCTATGGTATTCTATGTAGATCCTCTTCTAGATCCCACGACCATTGGATTTTTCAAAAGTAGATAAATGGCCGGCAAACATTGAACTCTTATTACACCCGTATCTACCTATTCCAAGCCAGCAGACGAGCTGACGAGCTCCCCGATGGAAAGTGGTTACCGTCGCCTACAGGCAATTGTGACACAGAAGCCGCATTGTCGACCAAACAAGTAGCAGGTATCCGCATTAATTCTGGTCCAGCAATGTTCTTAGGGTACACCACGAGCGAGGAGATTGGCTTGGGCTCAATTGGGATTGGAACCCCAGAACCCTTAAAATATAATATGTATTTATATCTGCATATTACATTTACTATTATGTCTTCTGTGATATTACTTATATAGTACTTTTTTCTATATTAAATTTGACATAGAATTACAAGGAAACAATTGCACATACTTAGTTATTTGTTTTGATACAGCTACCACAATCATTGAGTTATGGACATGGTGCAGCAAGAGCAAACTCGTGGGCAGACTAGAACGGCAAGATGCAATAAAATAATCATTAATCATTTGTCATCGGAGCATCCTCCGAGAACTAAATAGGTATGTGAAGCAAATCGTACTGAATGTGTTGTTTTGTTTTATTCCGTAACAAAGTGTTATGTCACGCGCGATACATTGACGGTGACAAGAAAACCGCGTAACATAATATTTGCATTGTTATTTTACTATTACCAAATATATTTTGATTTAGCTAATAAGTTCGTTTATTTCTTTAGAGTAAATTAAGAACACGGCATAATTTCGGTAACCAGCATTTTCGGATTTAATTATCTGTGGATTGGCGCGCAATTCGAAATTCAAATAAATTTTATTCGAAAGCTGTGTTATTTTTATTTTAAATTCAGTCATTTGTTTATATATAGTGTTTTGTTTTTGTGAAATTATGGTAGTTTTTGGCGTCATGGATAAACTGAAAATTCGTACAATTTTCGAGTTCCTACGTGGAAATATCGCTGCGCTGACACTGCTTGCATAAACACGGTCTATTATCGTTTTAAATCTGAAAATTTTGAGTTGAAGAACGAGCTTCGCGGACGGCCTGTAACCATTATTGACAACGACGAATTTAAGGTGATAGTGGAAGCGGATCCAACTCAATCTACGGCTGAGCTTGCTGCGGGCTATGAAGTTAGTGTCAAAACAACATTGAAGCATTTACGTCAAATCGGAAAAATAAAAAAACTAGATACTTAAACTTTCTCCATTTCTCGTTACATTATGTATCATGTATTTTCTTTATCCCTTCACATAAGATATTTTCTGGTGTAATTAGACTTACTGCATCTGCATTTTGATTTAATTTTCCTTGTTTATGTATAAACTATTTCATAATCATATTCTTCTAACAAAAGTTTCCATCTAACTAATCTAGATCCTGGTATCTTTAACATTCATTATCCAAGTAAGTGGTTTGTGTTCCATTACAATTTTAAACTTACGTCCATACAAAATAAAATAAATTTATTTTTGTGTTCTACAATACTAGCAGATTCTACCTAAGTACATAGCTTTACATAATAGGACGCAACACGCGTATTTATACAGTCTGAATATAATTTGTAGTCCTCAGGTTGGCCACTGACCACCTTTGGAGTTTAAAGAATGCCCCTCGTTATTATTTATGTTGCCTAATTTCCTATTATTATCCCTTTACTTGTTTTACCAAAACGACTATGTGACATTTGATTACCACTTCGGTTATTATTATAATTATTAATACGTCTATTCCAGCAATCGCTTCTTCTTTTGACAATTAAAACATGTTGAATTACAACATTACGACTAAGTAATAACTAATAATTTGTTTGTACAAAAATGACTTACTTTTTGTCGCGGAGTTCTTCTTCTATCTCGTAGCGTTGTCATGATGTAGCGTCTGCGGTAACTGGCGATTTGTTCTTGTTGTGCAGTGCTTCGATCATGCTACTTGTCACTAAGCTTAACAGCTTGAGATCTCGTTGGTTGGGTACCTTCTGCTGTACTCTTCAAGAAAATTTCAATTTTACAGAAGAGCAAAAAAACTGTTAAAATATCAGTAAGTACCTAGTCAAGGGTATTTATATTACGATTTCTTGCACAAAACCGTCAAGATTATTGATAAAAATTTGAAAAAAAATTGAGCATTATGCAGCTTTTGTCCCTCTTTCCAATCATACAATCTAAAATTCAAAGTAACACGACTTATGCTTTTTTCCACTGAGGGTGCGAATTTACATATAAATTATAAATATTATAAAAATAACATACTAGGCGCACTGCCCTATTCCTTCTCAAATTGTGCAAACAAAATACTTCAGTGAGCCTTTAATACCGAATGGTATAGCTGGAGTGCGTAATAGTATTTGCACTGGTACTTCAAACACACGTAGTTATGTTATTGTCAACATTCGAATGCAATTGGAGCAATATAGGGACGCCGAAGGAGCGCAGCCCAAAGTTATAAATAGATCAGTTAGACTGACGTTGGTCGGACCCACTGGGGCCACTGGTTAGACGTAGCGACCCGGTTAAGCTAATCCCTTGTCAGTGATGGACTGGCTATAAATCTTGCGGTCACGCAGGCCTCACATGTTTGACATGTCTAAAGTCTCTAAACAAACATCTTTACCTATTGCCTCGCTGTGAAGTGCATCCCGAGAATTGCATGTAGGTATGTGAACGAAATGTACTCATATTCACTGCCATTCATATCAGACTCATAAAAAAGGTTTTGACCTGCTTTTAATATAAAATTCAATATATTTCCTTAATATACAGGTTGTCCCATTTGTAGTGGATCAACCAATGAAACATGATTTGAGGGTTGACCTATCGGATGTAAAAAATTCGACCTACTTACGGAGTAGTGTGTACAGTGCTGGATTTAGGCCTAGGCCCGTGAGGCGCCATGATTTTGGGGGCGGCAAAATTTTCAGAACCCCAAAAACTTACGAGCAGTAAAATATCAGAATTATTTGTATCTAAAAAAATTTTATCACTTCAAATTAATAAAAATTTATAAATAATTTAAAATATTGTGTTTACCTTTTAATTTGTCGGTGCAATATAATTTCTTTTTAATGTATATTACTTTGAAAACAATAATTTTCTGATTTTTCGCAAATTATTAATTTTTATAGCGGATGATTGGCGTCAACCCATTAATGGCCCCCTACTGGGCACGACTCTCTCTCATGAGGAGGCCTAAGTTGCCAAGTTACGTTGTTTTTTTTTCATTCATACATTTTTTGAACTTTCTATAAAAAATATAA
Organism: Thymelicus lineola; assembly: GCA_963932265.1. Lineage (NCBI taxonomy): Eukaryota > Metazoa > Arthropoda > Insecta > Lepidoptera > Hesperiidae > Thymelicus > Thymelicus lineola. The sequence continues at coordinate 9,560,167 of OZ010687.1, read as the reverse complement.
AAAAGGAGAAACATTTTTGATAAAAAATGCACTAAAAATTTTTCTTGGTCGTCGTAATGACATTTGACCATTTTCATCAAATTTAACTGGCTGTTGGATATTTTTTTTCGGTTTTTTCAAAATTTTATTTTGAACAGCCCAGCCAAGTATTGGTATATGCACAAGAAAGTTATTTCACTTTTCATGGTGGTTATGCGGAAAATATGAACTTCCAAAAATTCAAGATGGCGGCCGCTCTACGATTGTCAATTTTTTTAATCTTTCCACCTACCTAACATTGGTGTCATTTTCAGGAAATCTTGGGTTGACTGTTACGATAAAATAGAAAGAAATTGGAAAAACAAGATGGTCGAGATATTTGAGTTTGAAATTTTTAAATTTTCGAGGTAACTGAGGTGATTTTTTTAAGTTTTTGGGATATTTTTTCTTTATTGGCTTAGGTTGATCCTCAATTTTGCCGTTTAGGGTATATTTTTTTCGACAAGATGGCGGACGCCGTGGTGGCCATTTTGTAAAATGTATGGTGGTATTGGCACTTTTTGAGTAAATTTTTCTTTTGGTTGGCGACATTTGAGTGGGTCGCTTTGTTTCGAGCGGTTGTGTATTTTGACTTACAGTGTTGCTAGGTTTGGGTTTTTTCTTTGTTCATAAAATTTTTTGGACTATGTATTCAAAAATGTAAAAAGTAAAAGGAAAATAATTTTTGATAAGATTTTTCGTGATTTTCGTAATGAAATTTGAATATTTTCATCTAAAATTCTAGACCAATTGGTAAGACTGGAAAAATATTTCATTGTTTCCATATACAATTATTAATTTTCATATTTTAGGTTTTATCTTCATATTTTTAGTTTAAATATGTATTTTATGTCGAATATTTCAGACTGTTCTCATTGAATGTCATTGCAATGTATGAGGCGTTTGTATTAACGGTTATTATTTTAATAACCGTTATATTATATCAATATCAATATTATATCAATGAAAAATGTTTCAGTATTGCCCTACAAAAAAATTAAACAAACCAAAAGTAGTACCTTGAAGCCGAATATGTCGCAAACAGACCCCTGAATCGAAAAATAATTTCCACAAACCAATAATATTTTATTATATTTATTCTGCAATTCGCGCCCCACGCAAAACCTAGTATCTACTGTATATTCAAATTAATAAACGATTAATAATAATTAATATACGATAATTATGTAAACTAATAAAACGTTGTATTTAATTTAGTAAAATTTGATACATAATAATTTAAATTTAAAAAAATTGCATATTTAATTTGGATAATCTAACATTAAAAAAAGAATAATCGATATCGGTTGGTGCGATATTGAGTTATTCGTCCATTTATCGCGCACATACTTAATGAAAATTTAAGACATATGATTTTGACATGGATGCCATTGTCAGATCTCGTTCAAATTTATGTGGGACCACACGACAAGCACCAGCTTTCGATTAAAAGAAGAATCATCCAAATCGGTTCACCCAGTCCAAAGTTCTGAGGTAACAAACATTGAAGTGAAACTTCTTTAGAATCGTTAGTGATTTGAAACCGGATGCAACGACAGGTAAGATAATATAACCGCTAATTTCGACTTTCAATTTAAATTCTCCGTAGCCCAATGGTCAGGACGTAGACTCACAATACCTGATGCGTAGGTTCGCATCTCCCAGTATTTCTTTTTTTTTAGTTTTATTTTTTTTTAGTTTTATTTTTATACTGTTTTTAAATACTTTCAAATGCTCTTTTAAATATTTTCAAAGAATTTTTTTTCATTCTAGTTTTATTTTTGCGTCGATATTGACGACACATTTCGGCATTAGTTTTCGGCATCTTATAAAATTTATTATTTAGCACAACAAGATATAAAAATACTTACAAATAAGAGCTCTTTGCTGCGCAAACCCCTCGACAACAACACGTAAATTATTAAGTAGGTACCATCTAGCAGCCGTCTTACACAAAATTACTGTAGCGCGCCATCTAGCAACTAACTAAGAAACAACAATCGGTTGGTCGATCGATTTTTCTTATGTTCGTGGTTACCTTTTAAAAAGTGATAAGTTGTATTCATAGATGGCGCGAGGAACTAGGTAGAAGATTCGATTTATTGACCAAAATTTTGGAAAGTTTCACTTCTACCACGTGTGAATTGAACACATTTTAATTCATTCATACATTTTTTGAACTTTCTATAAAAAAATATAAAAAAGGAGAAACATTTTTGATAAAAAATGCACTAAAAATTTTTCTTGGTCGTCGTAATGACATTTGACCATTTTCATCAAATTTAACTGGCTGTTGGATATTTTTTTTCGGTTTTTTCAAAATTTTATTTTGAACAGCCCAGCCAAGTATTGGTATATGCACAAGAAAGTTATTTCACTTTTCATGGTGGTTATGCGGAAAATATGAACTTCCAAAAATTCAAGATGGCGGCCGCTCTACGATTGTCAATTTTTTTAATCTTTCCACCTACCTAACATTGGTGTCATTTTCAGGAAATCTTGGGTTGACTGTTACGATAAAATAGAAAGAAATTGGAAAAACAAGATGGTCGAGATATTTGAGTTTGAAATTTTTAAATTTTCGAGGTAACTGAGGTGATTTTTTTAAGTTTTTGGGATATTTTTTCTTTATTGGCTTAGGTTGATCCTCAATTTTGCCGTTTAGGGTATATTTTTTTCGACAAGATGGCGGACGCCGTGGTGGCCATTTTGTAAAATGTATGGTGGTATTGGCACTTTTTGAGTAAATTTTTCTTTTGGTTGGCGACATTTGAGTGGGTCGCTTTGTTTCGAGCGGTTGTGTATTTTGACTTACAGTGTTGCTAGGTTTGGGTTTTTTCTTTGTTCATAAAATTTTTTGGACTATGTATTCAAAAATGTAAAAAGTAAAAGGAAAATAATTTTTGATAAGATTTTTCGTGATTTTCGTAATGAAATTTGAATATTTTCATCTAAAATTCTAGACCAATTGGTAAGACTGGAAAAATATTTCATTGTTTCCATATACAATTATTAATTTTCATATTTTAGGTTTTATCTTCATATTTTTAGTTTAAATATGTATTTTATGTCGAATATTTCAGACTGTTCTCATTGAATGTCATTGCAATGTATGAGGCGTTTGTATTAACGGTTATTATTTTAATAACCGTTATATTATATCAATATCAATATTATATCAATGAAAAATGTTTCAGTATTGCCCTACAAAAAAATTAAACAAACCAAAAGTAGTACCTTGAAGCCGAATATGTCGCAAACAGACCCCTGAATCGAAAAATAATTTCCACAAACCAATAATATTTTATTATATTTATTCTGCAATTCGCGCCCCACGCAAAACCTAGTATCTACTGTATATTCAAATTAATAAACGATTAATAATAATTAATATACGATAATTATGTAAACTAATAAAACGTTGTATTTAATTTAGTAAAATTTGATACATAATAATTTAAATTTAAAAAAATTGCATATTTAATTTGGATAATCTAACATTAAAAAAAGAATAATCGATATCGGTTGGTGCGATATTGAGTTATTCGTCCATTTATCGCGCACATACTTAATGAAAATTTAAGACATATGATTTTGACATGGATGCCATTGTCAGATCTCGTTCAAATTTATGTGGGACCACACGACAAGCACCAGCTTTCGATTAAAAGAAGAATCATCCAAATCGGTTCACCCAGTCCAAAGTTCTGAGGTAACAAACATAAAAAAAATTAAAATTTTTATTTTTTAGCTAATTTCGACTTTCAATTTAAATTCTCCGTAGCCCAATGGTCAGGACGTAGATTCACAATACCTGATGCGCAGGTTCGCATCTCCCAGTATTTCTTTTTTTTTAGTTTTATTTTTTTTTAGTTTTATTTTTATACTGTTTTTAAATACTTTCAAATGCTCTTTTAAATATTTTCAAAGAATTTTTTTTCATTCTAGTTTTATATTTGCGTCGATATTGACGACACATTTCGGCATTTGTTTTCGGCATCTTATAAAATTTATTATTTAACACAACAAGATATAAAAATAGTCACAAATAAGAGCTCTTTGCTGCGCAAACCCCTCGACAACAACACGTAAATTATTAAGTAGGTACCATCTAGCAGCCGTCTTACACAAAATTACTGTAGCGCGCCATCTAGCAACTAACTAAGAAACAACAATCGGTTAGTCGATCGATTTTTCTTATGTTCGTGGTTACCTTTTAAAAAGTGCTAAGTTGTATTCATAGATGGCGCGAGGAACTAGGTAGAAGATTCGATTTATTGACCAAAATTTTGGAAAGTTTCACTTCTACCACGTGTGAATTGCACACATTTTAATTTTGCAATTAAATTAAAATGTGTGCAATTCACACGTGGTAGAAGTGAAACTTTCCAAAATTTTGGTCAATAAATCGAATCTTCTACCTAGTTCCTCGCGCCATCTATGAATACAACTTAGCACTTTTTAAAAGGTAACCACGAACATAAGAAAAATCGATCGACCAACCGATTGTTGTTTCTTAGTTAGTTGCTAGATGGCGCGCTACCGTAATTTTGTGTAAGACGACTGCTACATGGTACCTACTTAATAATTTACGTGTTGTTGTTGAGGGGTTTGCGCAGCAAAGAGCTCTTATTTGTGAGTATTTTTTATATCTTGTTGTGCTAAATAATAAATTTTATAAGATGCCGAAAACTAATGCCGAAATGTGTAGTCAATATCGACGCAAAAATAAAACTAGAATGAAAAAATTTCTTTGAAAATATTTAAAAGAGCATTTGAAAGTATTTAAAAACAGTATAAAAATAAAACTAAAAAAAATAAAACTAAAAAAAAAGAAATACTGGGAGATGCGAACCTGCGCATCAGGTATTGTGAATCTACGTCCTGACCATTGGGCTACGGAGAATTTAAATTGAAAGTCGAAATTAGCGGTTATATTATCTTACCTGTCGTTGCATCCCGTTTAAAAACAGTATAAAAATAAAACTAAAAAAAAATAAAACTAAAAAAAAATTAAAATGTGTGCAATTCACACGTGGTAGAAGTGAAACTTTCCAAAATTTTGGTCAATAAATCGAATCTTCTACCTAGTTCCTCGCGCCATCTATGAATACAACTTAGCACTTTTTAAAAGGTAACCACGAACATAAGAAAAATCGATCGACCAAACGATTGTTGTTTCTTAGTTAGTTGCTAGATGGCGCGCTACAGTAATTTTGTGTAAGACGGCTGCTAGATGGCACCTACTTAATAATTTACGTGTTGTTGTCGAGGGGTTTGCGCAGCAAAGAGCTCTTATTTGTAAGTATTTTTATATCTTGTTGTGCTAAATAATAAATTTTATAAGATGCCGAAAACTAATGCCGAAATGTGTCGTCAATATCGACGCAAAAATAAAACTAGAATGAAAAAAAATTCTTTGAAAATATTTAAAAGAGCATTTGAAAGTATTTAAAAACAGTATAAAAATAAAACTAAAAAAAAATAAAACTAAAAAAAAAGAAATACTGGGAGATGCGAACCTACGCATCAGGTATTGTGAGTCTACGTCCTGACCATTGGGCTACGGAGAATTTAAATTGAAAGTCGAAATTAGCGGTTATATTATCTTACCTGTCGTTGCATCCGGTTTCAAATCACTAACGATTCTAAAGAAGTTTCACTTCAATAAAATGTGTGCAATTCACACGTGGTAGAAGTGAAACTTTCCAAAATTTTGGTCAATAAATCGAATCTTCTACCTAGTTCCTCGCGCCATCTATGAATACAACTTAGCACTTTTTAAAAGGTAACCACGAACATAAGAAAAATCGATCGACCAAACGATTGTTGTTTCTTAGTTAGTTGCTAGATGGCGCGCTACAGTAATTTTGTGTAAGACGGCTGCTAGATGGTACCTACTTAATAATTTACGTGTTGTTGTCGAGGGGTTTGCGCAGCAAAGAGCTCTTATTTGTAAGTATTTTTATATCTTGTTGTGCTAAATAATAAATTTTATAAGATGCCGAAAACTAATGCCGAAATGTGTCGTCAATATCGACGCAAAAATAAAACTAGAATGAAAAAAAATTCTTTGAAAATATTTAAAAGAGCATTTGAAAGTATTTAAAAACAGTATAAAAATAAAACTAAAAAAAAATAAAACTAAAAAAAAATTAAAATGTGTGCAATTCACACGTGGTAGAAGTGAAACTTTCCAAAATTTTGGTCAATAAATCGAATCTTCTACCTAGTTCCTCGCGCCATCTATGAATACAACTTAGCACTTTTTAAAAGGTAACCACGAACATAAGAAAAATCGATCGACCAAACGATTGTTGTTTCTTAGTTAGTTGCTAGATGGCGCGCTACAGTAATTTTGTGTAAGACGGCTGCTAGATGGCACCTACTTAATAATTTACGTGTTGTTGTCGAGGGGTTTGCGCAGCAAAGAGCTCTTATTTGTAAGTATTTTTATATCTTGTTGTGCTAAATAATAAATTTTATAAGATGCCGAAAACTAATGCCGAAATGTGTCGTCAATATCGACGCAAAAATAAAACTAGAATGAAAAAAAATTCTTTGAAAATATTTAAAAGAGCATTTGAAAGTATTTAAAAACAGTATAAAAATAAAACTAAAAAAAAATAAAACTAAAAAAAAAGAAATACTGGGAGATGCGAACCTACGCATCAGGTATTGTGAGTCTACGTCCTGACCATTGGGCTACGGAGAATTTAAATTGAAAGTCGAAATTAGCGGTTATATTATCTTACCTGTCGTTGCATCCGGTTTCAAATCACTAACGATTCTAAAGAAGTTTCACTTCAAAAAAATACAGTCGAATTGAGAACCTCCTCCTTTTTTTGAAGTCGGTTAAAAATCACCTCCTCACAGAGCAAAAAGGGCGGCATATCTTATGGGGCCTAGGGCGACATCAAACATAAATCCGCCACTAAGTGTGTATGAACATAATAATAATCATCGTTTAAATGGTGCTATTTTTCTAATAATTAATGAAATTTTTATTTTAAGGTAAATAGCTATGTCTGAAAATAAAATGTTTCAAAAACTGCCAGAGAATGTGGCGATGTTCAATTAGATCCATTACAAGGATCCATTGAGGTAACTGGCAGTACGACAACCAAAATGGTCAAATAATACCATCGAGGAACAAAAATTAAGGTGGATATAATACACGGCTAATAATAATAAGAATTGTGAGGCGTAAGAAAAGAGTTGTCTACTACTTACATTAATAGTTAATTGTTAAGCCTCCTTCAGACTCACGGCGAGAAGCCCTGAGAACACCCGAGAAGTGTGAATGCTCGTGTTCTCGTTTTCGAGAAAAAGAATGCTATTACATTCTTGTCAGTTTTCGGTGTTAGTATGAAATGAAAACTAAAGAATTCTGGACGTGTGTGGCGTTAATAATTTCATGTATTTAGGGCAAGGTTGCCTAAACTAAATAAAATCTTATATGTTTACTAAATGTTTATTTAGATAGCTATCATCTAGTTGTCATATCATAAACATACAGAAACCTTTTCAAAGAAATATAAATTTCAACAATTTTCAAAGAAGTTCCATCGGTAAGTACTATTTAGACGTAACTTAGACGGGTTGCCTAAGTCGTACTTAAAATATCTGAGGACAAGGACCTACATTACAATGTAAAATTATTTGTTCCATCTTACTTTTTTATTTCAGATTTTGATATGAGTAAGGTGATAATGCACACAATATTAAAGCCGCTGCGCTCTCAAAGTCGACCATATCGTTTATGAGCGAGAACTGTAAGTGTTTTGAGACAAGTCAGAAGTCAGTGTCATAACTTCTCGAGAAGTCTCGGCGAGCTTTGTATGCTCGCCGTGAGTCTAGAGGTGCTATTAATTAATGAGATGCATATTGAATAAGATAGATTTTAAGGGAAGTCGTACATCTTTATGGAGAGTAATCAAGGAGATGGGATGTTAAGAAAAATATGGTAAAACACTGGTTTATAATTTCCCTATGCGAGTTCAAACAATAGGATATCAGATAAACTTCTCTAATCTCTGAGTATGAGGGTCAATTACGAGTATGTGCATTATGATTTAAACAAATAAATACCAACCACTAATATTAATTATAAATCTAATCTTTACACGCGACGAACATTTGACCTGGGGAATCAGTAATTTTCCATTAAATTAACTATATCTCTTACCTATAAAATGTGCTGATAGGTGGTCATCAACAGTTACGTAAATCTTTGTAATATTTTATAATAATCTATCGTGGATAAGTACGCTAATGCCAATTATCAATGCACATTTCTGTACCTATTCTGCCGTCATTAGGAAAAGGGGTACAACTAACATTTTTTTGCGAAATCGAGTTATTTACATATTCGGTATCAGGAAAAAGACCTATCTGCCTAATTTTTTGTAGATTTTTAGGATCACTATAAACAAGAAATACCTTATTTTATGTTTTTGTACATAAAAAGTACATAGAAATTGCTAATTATATTATCTTTCCGTGAAGTATGTCTTGCTTGCTACCACCATTTCGCTCGAGTGAGGTAAAACATCAATAAATACCTTGCTAATGAAGTATGCGGCATTATTTCAGGATCTCCGTTATCGTGATAGAAACTCGTAAAACATGTTAAGGTATTAGGCGGGTTAAAACCCTTCCAATCCTACCACCATCCATGAATACAGACAGACTGGATTTAATTGGATGGTAAAGAGCCTAGTGACCTCCAACAGGAGGATCCTGTCCTGCCTCGTCCGTTGTTGACTTGGACTGAAATGAAATTGATTCAATGGTGAACAATGATATTATAATGTAAAAAAGAGGATGGTGAATGCATTGTGTTTATCAGCTAACTTGATAACTAAATAGAAATTCCTGAAAAAGTTTTGAGAAGGTACTTAACTAAATATGTCTAATGTATGGTAACTTAACATCATCACCACATCCCCACTTACCATCAGGTGGGATTGTGTTCAAGCTTTAATTCAGTTTTGAGTAAAAAAAAACTAAATTGAATGAGTAGACACAGTTTTAAATTCACTTTTTATTTTATCCTTATTCATGACATATCGCTAAGAACGTTGTAAATAAGTAATGATCTCGAATGATTGAAGTGGTCGTCCCGTACACGACAGGAGGCTTCATGAGCAGGTGAGCCTCGGCGCAAGAAAATTATATTAAGGAATTTTTATATTAAGGTACCGCAGTATTATACCTGTACTTGTAATATCGGTCAAATGCGTATTGTGTTCTTGGAGATAAAATCAAACAAAATACTCAAAGTATATTTACATAATATTATTTGGGCTTCTTGAGATTATTCTGCTGAATGAATGTATTATTTTGAATACACACAGGTATTCTGCAAGTTAGGTACTCCAAAAATAGTAAAATACCTTAATTCTTACAAGTTTATTAATTACTTAACATAATTATGTAAGTACAGTTTACATTGTTATTATAGATAAATATTTTTATAGTAAAAAAAATAAAGTAGGTAGGTAATATAATGGAGAAGTGTCATGATGTTGAAAATACATGCCCTTAGTGTATTCCTTTATATAGGTAGCACATAAATTAATATATACTGTGATGGATTTATTTTATTCTTATCAAACGCTAAATCAAAAGGAGTTCGCATAGAACAGGTTCTAAAAATTATTCTTGTATATAAAACGCAACTTTCAAGTCCCATAACTTTTTCATATCTAAGGTATTTTGATGCCTTTTAGACATTAATGTGTCTTTTTAACTTAATTTTTATAATAAATTGAATTCAAAGACTGGTAAACTTCTCCACAAATAGACTGCAGCTTAGCTCATATTTACAATAAAAAAATGCATGGAATATTTAAAGCTCCATTGTCTTTAAAAAATGACTATCACGCATCACGCATTTGCTCTGTCATTCAGTATCAGTCTCATAAGTTCGTCGATGTGCCTGAGGTCTCCATTCAGTAGGTGTTTCCACTGTTTCCTCTCATGGCCACACTCATTCTTCTGATCAGGGAGGTCGGTCTGGTTGGAGGAGGATGTCGCGGCCGGGTGGGGTGTGGGGGTAGCCGCGAGTCCGTACTGGCGCGAGCTCTGAACCCAGCTCTGCCCTGCCCAGGAGACGTGCTATCTTCGTGGTAAACGTCAGTCGCTTCGTCATCCAGTCCCTCCTCAGTTGAATGGTGGCCTGTGGACAACTTATATCATTAAGTGGATAAATTACGCATTTTTAGGAGAATGTTTCGAATACGAGTTTTTTATTAGACAAATATACAAACAAAATATAAAACCACATGTTATGGTTTCAGTCGCATTTCCTTATAAAAAAGTCGGATTCAAACCAACAGTGTTAGTAGGTAGGTTAGGTATTATTGTCACTAGATGGAAATAAAATGTGAGTCGAGCGTAAATATAACTAACAGCGGGGAAATATTGTAATTTAAAATATGCCATCAATAGGTTTTTTAGTAATAACTCTAATTGTTATGCAGCAGTAGGGTTTAGTTTATAGTCTTAATGTTTAGTTTATAGCTAAGTACCTATGAGTTATAAGAGCATAATTATTATGAAATATGTAGTCTAAAACGGCATTGGGACAACCCTGTAACCTAGTTTGTAGCAACCCTGCCTGCGAAGCCAGGGTTCCTGGGTTCGAGTCCCGGCCGGAGCAGATATTTATGTGACAGATAAATATTTGTACTTGGGTCATGGGTGTTATTGTGATGTATTATGTGTGTTATACCTACATGTCACTCGCGACACAGGTGAAAACCTACTGCAGGGGTATGAGTGTGTAAGCGTTCATTTATTTGCTTATTTATTTACTTATTTACTTAATTTATTTGTTATTTATTTATTTATTTATTTATTGGTGTAGATATATTTTTGTCATGGGCGTATACAATTTTTAGTAGTTAGTAAATGGTTCTTTTTTTACACGCTATATTTAATTAATTTTTTAATAATAATAAAAATTATAAAGAGGAAAGATTTGATTGTTTGCATTGAATAGGCTCCGAAACTACTGAACCGATTTGAAAAATTCTTACACTGTTGGAAAGCTACACTATCCCCGAGTAACATAGGCTATATTACATTTTCAACAAAATTAGGGATACTTAATAAAACTCCAATAAAACCCAAGGTGTAAAAAATAAAGAAAACCGAAGCAAAGCGAGGGCGGTTACTCGTTTTTAATAAAAACCAATACTCGAACGCAAATCAATTCGTAGTAGTAATTGACCCAGAAAGAAAGTCTATTCATAATCTGTTTCAGAGTAAAGGTAACCTCTACATTGAAATGTGCGCCGCAGAAACGTGATCTCATCCGTATATTTTAATTGGGGATGGCATTTTACAGCGCTTGTTAGTATAGGGGGAAAAGCGTTATTACTAGGCGATAACACTTGGTTATGATGTAATTATCACACACGGAACATTAGATAGGAGATATTAATTTGACGTGTTGTTATACTGTTGCTAACTATAACAGCAGTAAATAGTCGAATCACTAAACTACTGGACCAAATTGACGTTTACTGAGTAATCGGATTTTGACAAAAATAATAGTTTAAAAAACTAAAAAACACCCTTTTATAGAAATCCAAGTAAAAATAGAAAATTTTGGGTTCTTCTTTCTTTTTTTCTTTGTTTCTTTAAATATTGAATTGTCATCGGTCCTCGATAAGTCTAGGAAGTTTGAAAGAAAATTTTTGAAATGAAATTTAGGTTTTTTTCTTTTTTCTTTAAATATTGAATTGTCATCGGTCCTCGATAAGTCTACGAATTTTGAAAGAACTGACCGTTTGAAGTGGGTCAAAATCAAGTCCAAAGGAGTCGGTTACAAATTACAAACAAACATACAGGTGAAGTTAGCTTCACAGCTTCACTCCAGGTGAAGTTCGCTTTATACTAGTACTAGCTGTGTTGCCCGCAGCGTTGCACGCGGAAATTATGCTTATCATATTTGTACCCCTTACCTTACGGAAGAAAATTTAAAAACAGGTTAATTTATATTGAACTATTTATATTTAGGAATTTATATACTGAAACCTACGATACAATAACAAATTATTCCTCCGGGCGTGAGCGGGTTTTGAAAAATATACAACATTAACATTATATTTTTTCTTTTTCATGAAAAATTTTGAAAATCTCGAAAATATGCATTCTATCAATTAAAGGAGGAACGTTTTTTGAAAATTTAATTTCTAGATTATTGGAGTTTCTAGAACATTTTATATTGATCAGAAAATTGGCATACAATCTAGAATCTAGATCATTCAAGTAAATTATGGATCATTTTAAAATTTTCTAGAAAAATTCAAATCATTTTATATTAATGATAATCACACATTTTCTAGAAATCACATGTTGTTAATTCTTTAGAGAAATAACTGGTTGTTGCAGCGAATAATTAAAACGTTTTCGAGAACACACATTTAATTTTTGTATGTACAGAGAGAATTAATGCATTCAAGCGACGGTCGACAGATAACAAATCATAATTTTGCGTGGGTAGCTTCCTGGGCATCTACCAGCAACGCGCGGCTCGGAAACATTGCATGCCATGTTACCGTAGGCGTTTCAACACGTTTCAACCCCGTATCTTTTACACCCTTATAGGTATCAACTTGCAACCACCATAGTACACGATTTGAGCCTCGTACCTATTGCGATATATAAACACTATCCGTTTGCGACGTGCAGTATTGGCTGCAAAGTGAAATATAGGGACACACACCTCCTATTTTATATATATAATAGATAAAGCGTGTAAAATACATATCGGGACCAACCGATGTGAATCATTGATACGTTATGGACTTGAAACATATATTATATATTTTTTAGAGACTAAGAAGTCAGTATAACCTACTATTACTACGGCAATATTATTTCACAAAGTGTCATTAGTTTCTGTCAATTTGGTCTAGTGGTGGTTAGTGATTCGACTATAAAAATAACTTTGAATACGGAGCACAAAGTTAATTCGTAGTGTTGAAATTTTATTTAAGTAACTAATGTTAGTTTTCAAAGACTACCAGTTTAAAAATTGTAGCGAATAAACAAGTCGTTAAGAGCATTCCGAGAACTAGGAAAGTTACGCAATTATATCAGGATTCGCAATGCAGAAGGCGAAGAAAAAGAGAAAAATGTTTCTACATTTTATAACGAAGTTACTTTAATTAACGAATAATATTATTTTTAATACATACTAGGTACCTATTCAATAATATGTACTACACTAAGACGTGATTGTCAAATATCTATCACGACGTGATATTAAATATCTCATTTATGAAAAATACGCAGGTGCAGCGCGTAACAGTTACATTATGATACGGTGTGTAAAGTGATCTATTACACACTATTAACAGTATTAACTTTACACAGGTGTAAAGTAAGCGTAAGGAAATGCGTGACCTTATATAGTGCGCTTTTAGGTCACAATGTGATTTAAAAAATCTATTTTCCATAGTCGAATAAGGGGATAAACTGATATCATGATTACGACCACAGTGGAGTACTACTACTTTTTATTATGCAATCATCCAAACGAGTAGACTTACAACCGTATATAATTTTAGACACATTCGCCCATAAAGACCGTAACCCCGTTCGTAACACGCATTAACCAAGGCGTCATTAATACGTGGGCGGCTAAGAGGAAAACTTCCAGTATTTTTTATAGGCCAGGAAAAATATGTCAACCAATATGTCATCGTAAAAATTGGTACTTATTTGTAACCTGACACAACAGTTTACCATCTATAATAACTTGTTTCTGTATGAATAAACCATTTATACTTATTGTGAAACGCAGTCCAGATAAAGAAAAATGCCTAGCGACGCGCAGCGATCGGGGATTACCTGCTCCCAAATGGCACCTAAGGGAGAGGGAGAGTCTGAAAAACAGCGCTGCACGAGGTTTCTCGAAGCTGAGACTCTTCCTTTGCCCACAATAAATAGCTAAGTTAACCTATGTATCTTAGATTTAAGTTTTTAGTTAATTGTGTATTGTGTGGCAATAAAGAATATTTTATTTTATTTTATTATTTTATAAATACTATTATACAATATTGTACATACCATAATTTGCAGCCACGCGGTAGCATTGGGGTTGTATTTATAGTCAGATCAGCGCAAAAAATATTATCAGTTTTAGATTTCAGCGTAGCATCTCTACATAGAGTCACGAGACTTACGCGGTGTTCGCTATATATGAATGTTGAGTTTTTGTTTCGAAAAAGTGACAGTTTTTTTACACTTAGAAATCTATAATACTCCATATTTATCTAGGTAGTAGGTATTTATACGTGATTCAAATGAAAAGTTGTGACGAAAGCGTCGTAGATCGTAGGAAGGTAAGGTCTGACACGTCGTAGCATCGTCTACGCGACACTTGAATTAAATTACATTTTTAGGTGAAACTAGGCAAAGCTGTGATAGCTGTACAAAGTAATATCAATCGCACGCATGAAACATTGTTTGCGTAGAATTAGAATGGGTGATCGTTTTTTGTTTTTCATCAGTATTTATTTTGCAGTATCAGTATTTCGGTGTACGTACATTATATGTATTTTGCTTTGGTGTTCACATCCTGATTGTTGTATTGTACAACGGTTTCAAACTTTCTCAACATATTCATTTCAGAGCATCGACATGTTAAATAACTAGTGGGGCTATGAGTGGATAAAGTTATATTTTTTGTTTGTTTGTTTATAATGGATAAACACAAAAACTATAGACCGATTTTAAAAATTCTTTCACCCATATACTCTATTGGTTCTGAGTAAAATGGGCTATATTTTATTAAAAAAATAGATTTATGCGCAAACCGATGCAAAGTGAGGGATGGTTGCAGTCTTACATAAATTGGAAGCTGCGAGCGTGCAGTCAGGGGTTGAGTCGGAGATGGCGCCCGCCAGCGGCCGGCTCGGCGCGGTGGTATCGTCGCCAGCCCCACGGGACCACTTGCTGCTCACACGCCAGAAACGACGCACGTCACGGAATATACCACACACCTGGATTAAAAGTAGATATTCTTATTACGTAATATGTTATCTAATAGACATGGTTTTACATGTTCACGTTTTTGTAACCTCAATCCTCAGATAAATAAAAAGTTAGATAAAGCATTCCCAACAAAAAAGTGTAACCAATTTTTAAAATGAGGCGTTGTCAAGTTTCAGTTAACCCTAGAGTGGGCGCGTTATTTTGTGTAACGTCAGTGGGCGCGTGAAGAGCATTTTGCCGCTCATGTTCAGTGTTTACTTTAAACAGGAACCGTGTTATTTAATTAATTTCTACTTTCGGGATTTAATAGATGACAATGTTAGTCACATAATATCAACATATAAATTAAAAATTATTTAAGGATCGGGTTAAAATTTTCGGCAAGGGTCAACTACGAAAATAGAGGCGACTAAGCTACTGAAAAGAGCGATCTTCTGGTGCCAATATTTTTAAAGATATACGTTGACTCCATGTGGGTGAACGCATTTTAGTCGGCAGCGAGCAAGCGAGACAAGTAGATGTTATTTTGAAAAACTCCGACTGTTCAAGAACACAATAATAACCACAGTAAAACGTTTTCATTATTTACGTTTGAACTTTATTTGAGTTTATTTAATTTTAATTGGTAAGTAACTATACTTTTACCTACATTTTTTAAAACTATTTAGTGCAAAATATTTAATACTGCCATCTTGAACCAAACTTGACAGATCGTAAACGTCGCGTCTCTCTCCGTATTCTATGCCGGCACGTAGTGATATGACGACCCGTGTGGCGCAATGGTTACCATGCCGGATCGCCGCGCCAAGGGTCCTGGGTTCGATCCCCAGCGAGGCAGAAATTTGAATGATGAGTTTGAATTTCTGTTCTCGGTCTGGGTGTGAATGTCCTTGTCTTGTGTGTTGTCCATGGCACCCACAAAACAGGGAATCCTAGTGTGGGGCTATGAGTGTGAAGCGTTATTTATTTATTTTATTTATTTATTGAGTACTCTGTGGCTGGCGCAACTGTGACACGGATTTTGTTCGGAACAGCCCGTCTATATATTTAAGTCTATGGTATTAATGTTGTTTTTCTTAGTCATATCGCGTGGTGTGCCACTCCACGCTGTGTCTGGGTCAAAGACGCACTAGCTATATTTAGAATCGATCTTCGAATTAATGTTCGTACACACATCTTGAATTCGTCATATAATTCGTATATAGATTGTATGTCAATACGGTACCTACCTACGCTCGCGCTATGATTTTGAATTCAATCACTGACAAAAAAACAAGAATTCACAGAGCCAATTCACAAAGTACTTAAACACTACGTAATTTGCGACTGCAACTCGTTTAGAAATGCACTGATAGTGCAGAGAAAAAATATGTGTGATTTTTTTTTATTCATTTATAATACAAACATCATCAGAATCTATTTATTGAATGAAATGTTTGAAGTCAGTGCCAAGCTTTAGATCTTTCACAAAATATTTAGGATTTTATTTACACATCGCTAATTATTATTGTTTATCGGGTTTGGCAACGAATTAAAATTGTATTTAGTAAACTAAATGCACTCTTATGTGAACTCAGTAAATAGATCAAATACTTACCTGCTCAATGCTTTCTCTCACAGAGATCTCGTGGAAGCAGACACAACCGATCTCTTTGCTGCGTCGTTGGCCTTCCTCAATGCTCACCATACGATCTTCAACCTGATCTATTTTGTTTCCCACCAACACTACTGGAGTTTCAAGACTACTGTGCTGTAAATAAAGAAGTTTAAAATATTTTCAAAACCGTTTGAAATTTTCATCTTGGAAATAATTATAATAGCCTTAATATTAGTTTATTACTGTTACAGAAGTATAAGTTTGCGCATGTGAAGAACATTAAGAAAATACCTAGAAATTCTACTAAAGGGGTAAAAGTTTGTATAAGTATAAATATAATATTTCCGGGAACGTACTTACATACACGTTGGACTTTGTTTTATGACTCGAATTTCGTTCGAAATTGAGTGAACTGACTGGGAAAGGTCTTTTTCGCTGGCCTTAAATTAAGACCTTAGGGGATCAACCCAATAGTGATATTTAGTCTAGAATTTTATGATCTGAGTGGCTGGCTGGCTGGCTGGTTGGCTTCAACCCATTAATGACCCACTACTGAGCATAGGTCTATCTTCTTGAGGAGGCCATATTCAACCACGCTGGTCCAATGAGGATTAGTGGAGGAGTTAGCGTCCTACCCAAATATCGCAAGTTTACATGCCGCCCGAGGGCCTCCGACATGGCTTAACGAGTGTTATCTTACGATAACAACCGAGACCGACGGTTTACGTGCCCTCCGACGCACGGAAGTGCTCAAGAATTTTTTTCCACTAGCGATCAACTACCGACCGCGCCCGCTGTTGCTTAACTTTGTCGATCGCATAGGACAAGCCGGGCAATGAGCACTTCTTTACTTCTTAAACCTTAAAATAACTCGATAATCCGAAACTACAACTTATAACTACACTGTAAATTTCTGTACTTAAAGATGTTCTGTGCTTAAAGTACGTATTGTATATTCTGTGATAATATGGAAGACACAAAGTCACTCTATCTAAAACCTCAACGGAGGGAGCGGGTACGGTGGCGCGGTAGAGCTAAAAAAGTAGTAACTAGATTAGATAAGTAAGTTAATTTTACCTTAGCCGTGGTAGCAAGGCGACGTTTGTTTTTATTGTAGTTGATGAGAAACTTCAGCCTCGTACATTCGTCAAAAGAACACTTGTCTGTTACTGAATACATCAAAACGAAGGCTTCCGCCCACCGGATATTACTCTCCAGATTTGCATATTGGCTTTCCTAGTAAAACATATTTGGTGTAAAATATTAAAAACAAAATAAGTACATATTTGAAAAAACTTAATTCGAATAGCTAACTGAAGTCGTTACATTTAGAGCTTAGCCGCGGAATTCTTAACATCATCTTTTCTTTTCACTTAAAGTAAGTACTAAATATTTGGATGGCGAAACTTCTACTTTACATCCAAGATGAAATTTAAATAAGTAACTCCCAAGTATTTTTCAGTCCGCGTTAAATATCAGTAAGAGCTTTAGAAGTATTGGCATTTGTACATGATATGTTTCAACATTAGATAGAGATTTGATTAGTTATAGGATTTATTTACAAATAACTTAAAATACTAACGTGAGGATCTCCTGCGGAATCCAATACTTCGAAGTATACCGCCTCGTTATCTATGACTGTTTGGTATCCATAAATCTTTTCCAACTTAGGATCGTATTCCCCAATGAAGCGCCGCGTAATGAATCTCACAACCAATGCTGAAAAATAAATTAAAACAAATAAATAGGTATAATCAGATAGTTACAATATATAGGTTCATTCTATGCTTACGAATAATTATGATATTTTAATAAGGTTCTATAAAAGTCGCTTTAGCCCATCACAAAATAAAACAGTCGGGTAAATAGAGTACAAAATGATGCGACGGAGAGCGATGAATCTAATCTAATGTAATGTACTTATTATATTGCAATAAATTATTATTTAGTGAATTTCATGTTTTACTTAAATATAGATAGGTACCTAATACTATTGTACTTAGTACTATCCTAAGTAATCTGTAATCCACACAAGTTTCTCATAATGATCATTCATATAATGGCTCTGCTTTTAATTTTAGGAGGCCTAGAACATACTCCAGTACAGATTAGTAGAGGCCGTACTGACCAAATCTAGGTACAGTCGCTTTAACAATGCTACCGAAGTTCGTAAGAATTTAAGAGCTTCAGGTATTATAATATATCTTAAATCTTAATCAGATCATAATAAAGGGACTAAAATCATACCAGATTTACCAACTCCAGATTGTCCCAATACCATGACCTTAAACGGCTTCGGTTTAGGGCTCAGGACAAGCTTCGAGAGAGGAGATTTAGGAGACGTTGCGGTAGAATGGCTCATCGTCAAATATGTCGTCATTATCAAGTTTCCTATTCCAGTATCAAATAATAATCTGAAATAATTTAATAACTTTATTACAAGTCTAACCATTTACAATAGTAACAAGATCAGTAAACGATCTAAAACAGTATTTCACTTGACTGGGTAAAGCGAGCACGAATGCAAGTAAATTTTAATTTAAAAAGATCCGTATACAGTCAAAAATATTTGAAAAGCTGTAGCTGACAAAAGAAACATCCAGATAAATAGCAAATCCTTACTCATGAACAATACAGCCAATAGCCCTAAATGATAAACGAAAAAAATCGCATACTCGTCATCTCACTCCTCTCCTTTTAGGGGTCATTCCAAGGAAGGATTCCGAGGAGGTCCCGAGGAAAGATTTTCAGATTTTGACAACAGAGGACCCCCTTTGACATAATTTTATTTAGGATAGATAATTTCAAAAAATAATATAAGTGATTTATCAATTACCATCAATAAAAAATAAGCACACTTGGCAAATAGGTCTCTATTGTTAGTTGATATATACCTAAATCTATTAGAAATTTTTTCATATACATTTAAAATGATAAGTTACAAATAGATATAAATTAGACTACACCTGTTTCGGTTGTTTCTGAGCATTCAATTGTTTTTAGACTGGATATAACTCTCATATTTGTTTGGTTTCCGTCAAAACATATTGCTATATTTATAAACATTGATTTTTGTTTGAGTTGATAGAAAAAGAGGTTGAACTTGATTCATAATATTATTATGATGCCGCTAAATACTTAGAATAGTTTGTGTTACAAGGAATGGTCTCGGTATCATCTGGCAAAAACTTCAAACGAACCCTATCTAAACAGTGGCAATGTATATCATAAGCTGGAACCTGAAACGTAATTAAAGCATGTAACTAACTAAAAAAGCATGTAAAAAAAGATTTTATTTTTGATACTAATTTTGATTTGCAAATTCTGACGTGAAACGAAAATGAAAGGACCATTCTTTTGAAGTGTGCTGGGGCTTCTCTTTTGAGTTGGCTTCAACTCATAATACTACTGCTGAGCGCGAGTTTCTCCCCTTTATAAGACCAATAGCATACTTCACCATGCTGATCCAGTGCGGATTGGTGGTACCACCACTCCCCAGTCTATCGATTACATACATGTAATACGGAAATTCACATTACCGGGAAGCAATTCAGAACTGATTACCAAAATCTGGTAGAAGTAGGGTTGCCACCTGTACTATATTATATAGTATCGTGCTATATTTCAGTCAATTGTACTCTATGTTATAAAAAATAATATAGTACGAATAATGCTATATTTTCTTCGGTAATTCAGTTGTCGAGCTTGTTGTAACTGTGACTGAAATGTACCCGAAACCAGCATTAGGAATTTCAGAACGAAACGCATTCACGACGTTGGATAATGGATCTAAATTGCTCAGATTCCTATAATTATTTTAAAAATAATAAGACTTTGTTAACCAAAACTAATAACAAATACACATGGAAAAATAAATAATTATAATATTAAAAATAAACGTGTAACTACTACTTATACTTTTCCTTGAATTTCCCCATAGTACTATATTTTTTGCAATGTTTTGAAAAAATACTATTTTACCTTCAGAAAAGGTGGCAACCCTAGGTAGAAGGATCAAATCTGGTAGAGTTTTTTTAACCATTATCGATCAAGTGTGATGTCAACTTATTTGATTCTCAGACTAAATTCTGTTAAGTATAATAATATGTATCATATATCTGTATTATGAAATGTCACTGAAAAATTTAATAAAAAAGGTATTTATATAAGTATAACCAGTGGGCATAAGGGTTTTAATTACTAAATTAGAGGCGCCAGCTGAGAGGTGTACATTACGGCTATGTTATTATTTGACCACACATGAGTGATTGCACAGAATCAGATTTCCGCGGTCATTTATTCTCAAATAGGGTAATTTATTATTAAACTGCGTGCACTCGTTACAGTAGGGTCAATGAAATCATTACTTCAATACTTTCATATAAGTAGTTATTTTTAAACATTTCCTTTTATTTTATAATAACATTGCACCTAGTGGAGCTACATCGGTTTCAAAAATTTTGGAAGGATAGATACGTAATATTATTAATATTATTGAAATCTAGTTAAATGTTTTTGTTTACATTGTTTACTCACATAATCCTTTTGATCTCTATCGCCTGGAAAGTCTTTAAAGTGTTTTTGGAACGGAACACGAATAATTTATTTATTTGTGTATTAGTTATTAAATGTAAATGTCTAAGAGTATAATTGTATGTTGTTTTATTTTAGTGGAGACGAGTGCGAGTTACCGACGCTGCTACTGAGAGCGTGCGTCCCACGGCGGGAGGTCGTAAACTACTGCGGTGCGGAGTGCGGACTCAGGAGTCAGAACTCCCAGCTGCCAGCTGCCAGCCACACCAGTACCAGTTGCGGTTCGGCTAGCTATTACAGAGTCAAGGGATTTCCTTTAAGCGATAATAAGAAATTATATTTATGTCAATGATTCTATCAAATCCAGTGGCGTTCTTCACAGATTAATCATCAAATACCCTTTGGTATCTCAGAGGAATAAGTCATACATTCTATGTGTAGAATAACTCTAAATGAGAAATGAGTCTCTGACTAATTAGTATTAGATATAGTAGAGGAGACGTGGAAGAACGACCTTCACCGATCTGATAACTCGATGGGACATATTTTTTATCAAATATAATTTATAAACAAATATGCCTATGATAACTTGCCTGTCGAAAAGTTTTCATAGCTATTTTTAATTTAATTTATTTTAATCGATTTTTTTTCGTCACTTTCACTCATGTGATAACCGAATGAGTTTTATCTCAATTGATAGTTTTTAACACAGAGAGTATGCCTAGGTAGGCTTGCCTACTTATTTCTATTCATGGCTACCTGGCAAGTAGGTGTGAACAGGTGAGAAAATATAGGTATTTACACCGATCTGTTAACCAATTGAAATTAATATCATAGGTAGATATTTTAATTACAAAACCAATCATATAGGCTTGCCTACAAAAAAATGTTCATGAAATAGTATTGCCAAGCTATAAAGGGTATAGCCGGATAGCCTTGGGAAAAGTGCCCCCAAACCTTGGGGTTCAAAACTATGTCCAAATGATCCTTTATATAGAGATAACATGATGTACAAAATTTCACCCCCCCACTACCCCTCAGGGGGCTACGGCACTCAATTAAACCGAAAATGATTTTATTTCTTTTCTCCAAATCTATGTAACTGACGCAAATCAAATTTTGCACAAATATTGTGGTAACTTAAAGTAATAATACAAAAAATCAAGAGCTCTCTAAGTACTCCCTATATTGAAAAAAAAAATTTAAAAAATTGGAACATCCTGTATATTGATTTCCTTTCGTGGTAAAAACACCATGTTTTTTCCAAATGTGTATCAACATCCAACCTACGTAATCTCCAAGTTTGGTCTGTCTAGCAAAGGTGGAACACTACTTTTAGTTCTACTAAAGTTTTAATGCCTGCTTTATAAGGGAATAGAATCCCACGGTTTTATTTTTTTCTCCAAATCTATGTAAGTGATGCAAATCAAGTTTTGCACAAATATTGTGGTAACTTAAAGTAATAATACAAAAAATCAAGAGCTCTCTAAGTACTCCCTATATTGAAAAAAAAAAAAATTAAAAAAATTGGAACATCCTGTCTAATGATTTCCTTTGGTGGTGCAAACACCGTTTTTTTTTTAAATGTGTAATTAAGGAAAATATGATAACTCTTTTTACTTATGTGTCATAATACATAATTCTATTATGATTACATTGTATCTGGGACAAGTCTATAGATTCAATAAGTATCACGGGGTAACGAATAATTATAGCTTTATTAAAGGTAATAATAACGGTAATTATAGCTTTATACGGAGGAGGCTCATTCGACGGAGTTTCATACGGCGGAGATTCATACGGGGTCATACGGAGGAGGCTCATTCGACGGAGTTTCATACGGCGGAGACTCTTATGTGATATACAGTGACAGCGTAGCGGTTAGAACGTTGGTCTCCCGAACGCGGGGGCACGGGTTCAAATCCTGGCACGCACCTCTAATTTTCAAATATTATGTGCGTATTACTAGTTAATTATCACTTGCTTCGGTGAAGGAAAACATCGTGAGGAAACCTGCACACCGGAGAGTTCTCCATAACGTTCTCAAAGGTGTGTGAAGTCTACCAATCGGCACTTGGCCAGCGTGGTAGAATATGGCCTGTACCCCTCACATTGTGAGCGGAGACCCCGAGCCCAGCAGTGGAACAATTATGGGTTGTTGCTTTGCTTTTTTTAGCTTTATATTCGTTTTTGTAAAGTATATTGTTATGAGTCAACTGTAATATGATGTTTATTTTAAATTGAGTTTAATTTTTTTGGTAATACATGTCACCAACCTCGAATAAGTTTTACTTCAATCGCGCGTAAAGATTACACGCGCACACTTTTTTTTCTTATCCATCCATGTGCCTCTGTTAACTGCACGCCAAGTTATTGACTATCGTGGCGGATTTTATCTATAAATTAGATATTTTCATCCGCGTTATTGACGTCCCTAAGGAGCCTTTTTTCATATTTGTTATTTAAAAAACAAGCAATTTTACATAATGTACCGATTTTAGGTAAGATTTTACTATCAACTTTAAGGTCGAGTAAATGATATTTTTGTTTAATTATTCCATTAACAGATTCTTCTACCCATCTTACTTTGGTATCGAGCTACGATTAATTTGATTCTGAAGTATCCAAGCTGTGCTCTACTTGTATTCCCTTATAAAGCAGGCATTAAAACTTTAGTAGAACTAAAAGTAGTGTTCCACCTTTGCTAGACAGACCAAACTTGGAGATTACGTAGGTTGGATGTTGGTACACATTTGGAAAAAAAATAGTGTTTTTACCACGAAAGGAAATCATTATACAGGATGTTCCAATTTTTTAAATTATTTTTTTTTCAATATAGGGAGTACTTAGAGGGATCTTGATTTTTCGTATTATTACTTTAAGTTACCATAATATTTGTGCAAAATTTGATTTGCGTCAGTTACATAGATTTGGAGAAAAAAAATAAAATCATTTTCGGTTTAATTGAGTGCCGTAGCCCCCTGAGGGGTAGTGGGGGGGGGGTGAAATTTTGTACATCATGTTATCTCTATATAAAGGATCATTTGGACATAGTTTTGAACCCCAAGGTTTGGGGGCACTTTTCCCAAGGCTATCCGGCTATACCCTTTATAGCTTGGCAATACTATTTCATGAACATTTTTTTGTAGGCAAGCCTATATGATTGGTTTTGTAATTAAAATATCTACCTATGATATTAATTTCAATTGGTTAACAGATCGGTGTAAATACCTATATTTTCTCACCTGTTCACACCTACTTGCCAGGTAGCCATGAATAGAAATAAGTAGGCAAGCCTACCTAGGCATATTCTCTGTGTTAAAAACTATCAATTGAGATAAAACTCATTCGGTTATCACATGAGTGAAAGTGACGAAAAAAAATTGATTAAAATTAATTAAATTAAAAATAACTATGAACACTTTACGACAGGCAAGTTATCATAGGCATATTTGTTTATAAATTATATTTGATAAAAAATATGTCCTATCGAGTTATCAGATCGGTGAAGGTCGTTCTTCAACGGCTCTTAGACCAATAGGTATTTCATTCCAAATTTTTGACCAGTTGCTTACCTGCTTACCTAACTAACTACAGCTTATTTATTGATCGACTACGGGAAATTTAGTTATAGCTATGTTGTGACTTGTGACCTAGAATGGTGAAAGCTTAGCAATACCTAGATAGATGTGATTTATCACAATTACCTACTTATCTGTAATTTCTTCAACACGCTATCTTAGAGAAAAATTATACGTGAAATAAACTAAATAAGTAAAGCCTGGAAATTAGAAATATGAGACATCTGAACTTGTAAAGATACTTTTTTTACATAGCCCTCCATGATGTTGAGGACAGGTTGCAGACAATTGTTTAACATTTCAATATTTTTAAATGAATGCAGAGTACCTAATTAAAGAAGTTGGTTCCTCCAACTTATTAATCATAGTACAATCATACAACTCTACATCTCTAAGATCCAAACAGTCTCCACTAATCCGCACTGGAGCAGCGTGGTGGAGTATGCCCTAGGGGCAATTCTGGATTTGTCAATAGGCCTTAAAGGCTGCGGCCTATGGGCGGCAGCGTTCTAATCTGGAAGTTGCGAGACGGCAACATGCCCCTAATGCAATTTTGACCTTTTTGATGTGAAACATCTATAGGCGAGAGGTAAACCTGATTTTTGGCGAGGTGAGTGGCGACGCTTCGCCGCACTATATTAATAAGGTAGGGCAATATGAAAAAAAAAATTTATAACACAATGTGGGTAATCATAAATAAACTTAGTTTGATAGGCTGTGGCATACAGTAGGACAAAACTGTCATCATTTTCTGGAGACAATTCGTAATATTGTATTTTTTCATCATGCCATATTTAGTTCCTGTCATAATCTGTAACTTTTATGCCTATTAGTTGTATAAAATAATTTCGATGTTTCACATCTGCCAGCCGCCCCATGACGGCTCACATTTTTTTTGTTAGCTGTGAGAGGTGTTGGTTCTAAGTAAGTCTCTGGTCTAATGTTATTCCAAGATACTACATAGACTTCTGTGGAGAACTGTAAGTTGGTTCCAAAGAAAGATGGGTTCCATAGTTCTCCAAGGCTGCGTCTTTTGGTGAATGGTACTAAGACCGTTTTGTTGGCATTTACACTTAACCCGGTGTTCTCACACCAGCGTTCCATTTTGTGAAGAGCTGCTTGCATGAGGCTTGACAATGTGTCCGGGCAGGTACCATAAATGGTAATAATCAGGTCATCTGCATAGCCTTGTGTGTCCAGAGATGCAGTTTAAGTCCTGAATGAGTGAGTCCACAACAATTGTCCACTGTAACTGTCTGTCAGGCTGATAACACTCCTCCCTGTGGACACCCTCTTATTATTTTTATATCTAGGGTGGTGACAAAGATTGTTGTACGGACCTGTTGTGTCCTGTTCCTTAGCACTGATCCTACCCAGTTCACGGTGGTGTCATCAATGCCTCGGTTTCTCATACCTTCCAGTATTATGTCAGTTGGGGTGTTATTAAAGGCCCCTTCTATATCTAGAAAGCAGCATAAAGCTATCTCATTATCTTCGAGGGATTTTTCGATTTGGTCGGTCAGCTCGATCAATGCTGATTCCGTCGATTTCCCTTTCTGGTAAGCATGTTGTTTTGGATGTAGAGATCTGACCTTCAAGAAGGTGTCTCTAATATGATGGTCGATTATTTTCTCCATGGTTTTCAGAAGGAATGAAGTAAGACTTATTGGTTTATATGATTTGGGTAGTGACCTATCCCTGTCACCAAATTTGGGGATAAATTGTAGTAAATTAAAATCTTGAAGTAGAGCTGGGATTTTGTCTTCTCCTGGTGACTTGTAACGTTTCAAGCTGTTCACCGCACACTTTATGGTCGTAGCACACATATCAACTCGTAAACGGAACGTAAACGTATCAACTCTTGCATAGTAGTCTTGTCTTGTAGTATTCTTTGTATGAAACTCCCTACTGTAAAGCACACTTATCGGATTCGTAACGTAATCGCCTCGCCTCGAGACAAGCTCACGAACCGCGGTACGGTGCGTGGACGACTTGCCGTACCCGCGCTTACGTCTCACCGTACGCTATCCTTCGACTTTCCGTTTCCTCGTGCGCGCGCCGCGCCGCGGCGACCGCTGCGTCGGCGAACTGCTGTCATTCATTCCGTCAACCAGTCGGATTGATTCGGGGTCTAAAAACGGAAGATGCCATCCTCCACTTCGTAGCTTAGGTTTTTGGTGGCGATGGGGGAAATACGGTCGGGTTTTCTTTCCTTAGCACTACCGATCCCGGAAAGTGCGTGCTGACCAGTAGGCCCAACGTCTCATCCGCGTTGCTGGTGTATTTCCCGTCAGGTTTAAGTAGCCCAATTTGAGTAGCAGGAGATTTTGCCATGATCTTCTGTATTTTGGCGAGGTGTGAGGTACCTACTGTTTATCTCCTCGCTGAATTTCCTCCAGAATTTCCGTTTGGATTTCCTGAGTTCAGTGTTAAAGTCCGTGAGAGCCTCTCCGTAGGCTTGCCAGTCGTTGCTCTTTTTTGCTTTATTGAAACGACTCCTGGCTTTCTGGGGGGTGTTGCTTCACCACGGTACTTTTCGGTTTGTGGTAACCATCCTAATCATCTTATTCTTATCTCCAACGTCCTTGCTGCGCGGCCTTGCTGCCTAGGGGCTAGGCTTCCTCAAGAGGAGAGACCCACGCTCAGTATTGAGTGTGGGCCATTAATGGTTTGAAGTCAATTAATAAAGTTACAAGCAAAAGACTTGTTGTACTTACGGTTGGATACCTATAACATGACGAAATATCTTTTAAAATTTTCATCTTTTAAGTACCTACCTAATTATACCTACTCAATACTCATGCCTAGACTGCGATTCGATTAAGCATTAGGTAAGTATACAACAAAGTCGTATCTGCAAAATTGCTACTTTACAGGAGGGCAGTTTAAGTTTCAAAATTTTCAAATGTATATTCGATTGGATATTTCCTTTCCTAAACTACTTGACATAAAAAAATATTCAAAGCTTCATCGATAGATAATTTCGTTGTATTGTCATAACCGGCTTTGTTCTACGAGTGTGTCGAAGTATACAAAATAATCATATAATCAATAATCTTGTCTATAATTATTGTACCAGGTGTTTCAATCCCACACTCCATATTAAAGCTATGTTGTTATCGTGAATCGTGGTATAGTACGGCCGACGGTTCTTGGCCGGTCTGAAGTTAGGCTTTCGGAAATTGTGCGCAGGTACAGGCGAGACAAAAATAGTTAAAACATTCGAATAAAAAGCCTACTATAAATTATGTAACTATATGTTTAATTTATATAAAATAATAAAACCTACGTACATAACTAATCTAATATATAAAATTCTCGTGTCAGTGTTTGTAACAAAACTCCTCCGAAACGGCTTGACCGATTCTTATGAATTTTTTTGTGTAGGTATATTTGGTAGGTCTGAAAATAGGACGTAAATTTTTTTACAGTTATTTTCAGGCTTATTTTCCCTCCTTTGAAATCCAGTTCCTTGTTTATTCACGGTCGGGATTTCTTTCCCCGTTTTGTAAAAGTTATGAACACCTTTACTTTTCTTTTTACCTGGCGTACAGAACACTGCTGTAAATTCTGAGTCGTTTTTTCTTCAGTTAAGATTCTCCTGATGGTTCGTTGAGAAGTGCCAGTTGCGTTGGCATCTTTTTGTTGTACAGAATTTACCTAACAATCTACAATATATAATGGCTTCTACCCGTTAATGGCTCACTACTGGGCACGGGTCTCTCCTCTTGAGGAGGCCTACAGCATACTCCACCACGCTGCTCCAGTGCGGATTGGTGGAGGGGTTAGTGGCCCGAGGGTCTTCAACATGGCCTAACGACTATTATCTTATGATAATAACCAGGACTGACGGCTTTACGTGCCCTTCGAAGCACGGAAACGATATATAATACAATTCAATAGGAACCAATATATAATACAATAATAATATTCTTTAACAACCAGTGAAAAACAAATATTCACCACGCGACAGTACTTTAGAGAGAGATAGCGACAGCGAACAACGACGTGTGACTGAAACAAACAATGCCTCGTGTGACGTTCGTCGCGACCCTAGTGCTGGGATCATAAATTTGCTTTTATCGATTATAATGTACACAATTCGATCCTTGTCGATTTTAAAGAGTAATAATTTAATATTTTTAATCTTACATAATAGTAAAAACGGGTGAACAAAAATCATGATAATAAAATGTCTAATTATCTTATTTATACATGTTATGTATTAAATGTATTCAAAATATTTCTCCTCCAAGAAAAAGCACCTTTCCGAAAAGCCAAAAAATGACGTGCATAAGTGTATCAGTACCTATATAATACCTATATAAATAAATTATTTTGAATGTTTATGTATTCATTGTTACCTGTACACTATTTAGCTAAATCGTTAAAATTTTTGCTAGATGAATATTATCGCGACAGATAATTATAATGATTTTTATCAGAAAATTCAACAATTTTTATAAGTGAAAACATAAATGACTTACCATAAGCCTGTATGGTTAAATGTTTTATTATTAAAATGAAATTAATCAATTACAAAATTTTTGATTGTATTATCGATTATCTAACTAAAATCGACCACAACTAAAGTCAATCGCATCCTTAGACAAAGTGACACCCCGCGCACCCCGCGTTGTGCCACCATTTCGACCCTAAAATTGACTTCTGCGCAGCGATCCGGACGAACGTTTGGCCGGCCTAGAACCGCCGGCCGTACTATACATACTTAGGTACTTCACTGACTCAATCAAATATTATTCAAACGTACAAAAGCATATTTAATACGTATGTGGTACCTAATAAGCTAGTAGGTAGGTATTACTTGATTGATAATATTATTTATAATTCAGTACGTAGGTAAGTAGGTTAGTATCTATATCGACTGATCGTCCGTTCGACCGTCTTTCCGAGTTCCGACTGCGGTTAGCTGTAATTTAATTTTTAATATGATAGCATGTCATTGTATTATTATATTTGTCACGCCGCGTCAACAAATTGCTAGAATAAAATCCACGTAAAGTGGGGATGGGGGTGACTATTTTTTCTCGTTTACTCCATACACAGAACACTTATTCCTTGGGTGTCAATGAAAAGATCTTTCAAAAATATTATGGGTCTGCAAAAACTATTTTTCGGTTCAGGGGTCCGTTACAAATTATATTAATTTAAATAAATAATAATTCACAAAAGTAGTTAATTCCCCCTTTTTGTTTTCATAAAAACCATGGATGTATTACTGACTATCTTCATATTTAACTTTGTAGACATACCTGTGGACAGATGACGTCATAACCTAAAGACCATTTTTTTTATTGTGTCCATGTTATCTATAATCCCAGGATATATCATTGGATTGTGATTTTTCATAATGATATAAAAACATCTAACATCTTCATCTTCATCATCTATCTTAATTTTCAATTTACTATTAATGCAAGAAATTAAAGTATTCGGTAATTTTGAAGAAATTGTAATAAAATGTATTACTTCAATATTATTATTTTTACCACCAGAAAAATTACCAATACAAAAGATTTTGAAGAACCATATCAAAATGGGGTAAGTATGGATACCCTACAATTGTGAATGACAACCTCAATCCGGACTGTCATTGATCAGATAGTTCTTACGATATGACGTCTTCGAACATCAGGTACCTCTACAAAGTCAGTAATCCAGATAGAGTAATATATCCATGATATAAACGTACTCTGTGGTTTTCATTTCGTTTGATTTTTGCTCAGAAGAAGAAACTATATGGAACTGCCCTACCCTACGAAAAAACGTGCGTACCTACGCAACAAAACATGGTAGATTTATTCCTACTAATGTCCACTTTGACGTGACTATGACATTACCTTAGTCAAAGTGAGTTTCAGTAGTTAGTAATAAGTCACAGTTTACACTGTAGTAAAGAGAAACACAAAATGGCGAACACGGCACACTTCTGACGTCATGAAAAATTTAACAATATAGCGAAACTGTTGTGTATAGAGTTGGATTGTTTTTATTTCATACGTTAGACAAGGACGTCATTATGTTTATTATTTCGTCTTTTAAACTATTCCATTACTATCAATGTGACATTATAGCAAATCCTTCTAATTCCTACATCAATGGATTTTTGATTGAGTCAGCGACAGACAGCTGACAGCCGACAGACGGCCGACAGCGAGTATTTATGTAAGTACTCTGTGGTCAGCGAACAGTGAAAGCATAGATATTGAGTGAAAGTGTACTGGCGAATCAGATGTTATTCTAACCTCAATGATTTAGAAACAAATCTTATTAAATTCGTTTGTATCGCCTTTTTCGCTAAAATGACGTCTAATGAAACCATAGAAAAGTTAAAGCTTTTAGGTTTAAGTGAGCAGAAGGCGAAGGAAACCTCAAAAAATAATAATGTAACAAAACTTTTGCTTGCCGCGATGGCTGAGGTAAGTTTATAAATAATGCGATTATTTCGTTATTATTAACTTAACCCTTTGGTATAAGTTCCCAAATAGTTAGTTTTTATATGTCATTGTATGTTTAGGTTGATTTGACTATTGCACCGGCCGGCGCTGGATTGCTACTGTACCATCTGGCTACAAAAATTAAACCTCAAATCGCCGACAAGTTGCCTTTTATTTGCAAATACATTGGTGATGGCAAGTTGGATTCGACGTTACGGGTCGACGCATCTATGGATTATCTTCTAAGTCATGTAAATGAAAAAACTATTGATACTGACTCATTTGAAAAAGCTTGTGGAATTGGTATTGTTGTGACACCGGAGCAAGTTGAAGAGGTGGTGACTAAGCATATGACAAAGTATAAAGCAGAGTTGCTGGAGAAGGGATACAGGTTCAATGCTGGGCTCATAATTCAAGATGTTAGAGCTGATCTTCCATGGGGAGATGGTAAAGCCATTAAAAATGAAGTAGATGTGCAGGTATTGTTACTGTTAGTGTTATGTATTTGTTTGTTAGTCGCTCCAAATAATGATATAAATTGAAGTTGTAAAAAATTTATTTCATAAACTCCTATTACATTATATGTTCAGTTACCATAAGAATTGTTTCAGATGTTAGATTTATTGGGGCCTAAAACTGCTGCAGATCTTGCTCCAGTTCCTAAAAGTGAAAAGAAAGCTAAGGTTACTGGTGCTGCAAAATCAAAATCAAAAGGGGACAGCAAAAGTATGAAAGGCATTTACTTATTTAATTGTGGTGATCTTACTGTAATATTGTGTAATATCTTATATTTAATCACCATGTTTACAGGTTCGAAAGCATTAAATAATGAAGAAATACCAATTGATTCAATGGCACAGAAGGCATCAGTGGCAGATTTAATGAAGAAGCTTCCTTTTCATTCTCCTGGTGAAAATTATAAAACTGATGGTTATATAGTAACTCCCAACACTAAAAAGTTGCTAGAGGAACATTTGAAGATTACTGGGGGAAAAGTTAGAACAAGGTTTCCTCCAGAGCCCAATGGAATTCTCCACATTGGTCATGCTAAAGCTATTAACATAAACTTTGGGTATGCAGCAGCACATGATGGAGTGTGTTTCCTGAGATATGATGACACAAATCCAGAAAAAGAAGAAGAGAAATTCTTTATAGGAATCAAGGATATGGTGGAATGGCTAGGTAATATAATTACTACCTTTTATTTTTGTTATTGATTTGTATGAAATACAAGAACGTAAATGTGCTATATTGATAATTTCAATTAAAGATAACAGTAATTAAACTCATAGTATGTATGTATGTATATGTGATTGTTTTTTGCTGAAAATAGTATTGTAGAAAGTGTGAACGTTATGTGAAAAAGTTAATTACAATATCTTAAAATTTAATTAAATTAGGAGAATCATACCAACAATTATCAAAACGGATGTTGCTCTTCTGTTCTATCTTCAAAAACAAAATTAATTTTAATTATTACCATGAAATTCTAACGTAATATAAATTTTCTTCTAAAAAAATTTAAATTTCGTTATAGGTTACAAGCCATACAAGGTGACACATTCATCAGACTATTTCGATCAACTGTATGAATGGGCTGTGCAGTTGATTAAGAAGGATTTGGCATACGTGTGTCACCAGCGGTCTGAGGAAATAAAGGGATTTAATCCCCCTCCATCTCCGTTTAGAAACAGACCTATTGAAGAAAGCTTGCAATTATTTGAGGTATGTTAAACATTTTATTGAAGCACTCATTAGGCCGGCTTGTGTCGATCCTAAGTGATCGACAAACTTAAGTAACAGCAGGCGTGGTCTGTAGTTGGATGGGTGACCGCTAGTGATAAAAATTCTTGAGCGTTTCCGTGCTTCGGAGGGCACGTAAAGCCGTCGGTCCCGGTTGTTATTGTAAGATAATAGTTGTTAAGCCATGTCGGAGGCCCTTGGTCGGCATAAAAAAAACTTCAGACACTGGTTGGCCACTAACCGCTCCACCAATCTGCACTGGAGCTGCATGGTGGAGTATGCTCCAGGCCTCTTCAAAGGGAGAGACCTATTCTCAGTAGTGAGCGATTAATGGGTTGAAGCCAAAGATTTTATTGTTAATAGTGCAAAAATTAAATAATTATATATTTTATTGAATAAAGCTAAGATGATCAAAATATGAATTAAAATAAAATGTTTTTCCTGCACTACAGGATATGAAAAATGGTAAAATTGACGAAGGAGATGCCACACTAAGAATGAAAATTACCTTGGAAGAAGGTAAACAAGATCCAGTTGCTTATAGAATCAAATTTAAGCCCCATCATCGAACTGGTAGCAAGTGGTGCATTTACCCTACTTACGATTATACTCACTGTTTATGTGACAGTATTGAACACATCACTCATTCATTGTGCACTAAGGAGTTTCAATCTAGGCGGTAAGTAATAAATACTTAGAGAAGGCAGAAGTTGCAAGAACAAGTATTGTTCAAGCATTGTTTTGTTAATAGGTAATATCGCACGCTCAGTGGAAAAAAGTCATAAGATAAAAGTTGCAATTTTACAGGAGAGCAAAAAACTGTTAAAATATCAGTAAGTAGTCAAAGGAATTTACATTACGATTTCTTGCACAAAACCGTCAAAATGAATGATAAAATTTTGAAAAAAATTGAGCATATGCAGCTTTTGTCCCTCTTTCCATCATATTAATAAATAAAATTCGACGTAAGACGACTTATGCTTTTTTCCACTGAGGGTGCGATGCGATATAATATTTGCGAGTATATTTTTTCATGTGTCAGTGTACACTAATTAAGATATCTTTCTACATCTTTCAGGTCTTCATATTACTGGCTGTGCAATGCACTAGATATATACTGTCCTGTGCAGTGGGAGTATGGTCGCTTGAATGTCAATTACACTGTGGTTTCTAAAAGGAAAATAGCAAAACTCATTGAAGTTGGAATAGTTA
Source organism: Thymelicus lineola (assembly GCA_963932265.1). Lineage (NCBI taxonomy): Eukaryota > Metazoa > Arthropoda > Insecta > Lepidoptera > Hesperiidae > Thymelicus > Thymelicus lineola. The sequence goes on along the minus strand of OZ010687.1, from coordinate 9,526,010 downwards.
GTGGTAAGTTGTAACTGTTAAATTTATTTTTTATTTATCAATTTTCTTCTTTTATAACTCGTCGTTTTTGACGTGTTCCGATTATAATATAAGTGGTTTTCCCCACTTTCTTTTTTGGCTGTGCAATGTTCAAAATTCGATTGTTTAATCTATTTGATCGAGTCATCCGCCAAACGACTCGTCGTGTTCCAGCTGGAAACTTGAGAGCCTGTTCTTCCTTACTTCTAAGGAAAAAAGTGTTTTTTTTAAGCGACGATGAGCTACTTACTATCAGGTGGATCGACAGCTCCTTCGCCGGCTATTTTCATAAAATGGAAAAAAAACAATTATTTTTTGGTGATTTGAATGAATTAAAGGCTTTCAGATTGATTCAATATTTTTTTTTGTATTATTCTGATGATGAGAACATGGGGAATTGAGGGAACTACTTAAGTATTATTGGTATACATATGTAATTATGTCGATTTTGGTCTAGGATTTTCGAAGACAGTTTTTTTGAATTCGGTTAATTTTTGTTAAAATACAGATTAGTTAACTAATGTCAGCTCTACTGTAGCCAACAACAGTGTCCAAACAAATTTTAAAACACAAAAATTGTTTCTAACTATGTCCATTATAGACTTTGAAACCATCCAACCGATGTGCCCAAAACCGGTTTCAATTTTCGATTGCAATAATGCGAAGATAGTTTTAGACTACTAAAACAATGCATGAGGCACACTCGGTCCAGTCGACTAGCGTAGTAGCACAGATTATCCGCTATACTAAACGCAAAGACTCGTGGCAGGCGGAGTAATAAAACGTGCGAAAGAGACGGCGCACATCATTTTATCTCACGCACGTGCACTATTTATGGAAATTAGGTGTTTCGCATCTCTGTGTCTGTGTGACGTCATCCATAAACAGTGCAAGTGCGAGAGAGAAAATGATGTGCGCCGTCTCTTTTGCACGTTTTATTACTCCGCCTGCCACGAGTCTTTGTGTTTAGTATAGTGTAAATACATGTTTGCAGACTGGGACGATCCGCGTCTGTACACGCTGTCGGCGCTGCGCCGGCGTGGCGTGCCGGCGGCGGCGGTGAACGCGTTCTGCGCCGCACTCGGCGTCACGGGCGCCGCCGCCGCGCTCGACCCCGCCGCGCTGGACGCCGCCGCGCGCGACCATCTCAACCTCGCTGCACCTAGGTATACTCATCACCATCATCACCAAAAGAAAAAGAGAACTAAAGTGTTGGGCGTGCTTGAGCTTCGCACACATACATAGACAAATAAGGGCTTTAGTCAAGATTCTTCTTGATTAGTACAATAGTACAATAGTACGCAGTAGTAATGCTTCTTTGCGTTCCCTTTATCGCCTAAAAAATTTCCTTCCAGTAAAAACTAAACTATTGCTAGTTAATTCTCTTATATTGCCCATAATTGAGACCTGACCGAAGAACTTCTCAACAAATTAGAGCGCCTCCTCAACAACTGCATTCGCTTCATCTTCGGCCTCAGAAAATATGATCAAATTTCCCAATTTCGCCGTCAACTTAAATGGCTCACTATTCGGCAGAGGCGAAACTCTAGAATTATCTTATTACTGTTCTCCATCTTAAACGATCCTAATTCTCCTCAGTATCTCAAGGATAACTTCCAGTATCAATTCACTACTCACGTTAGGATCCTTCGGTCGTGTTCTAATCTCAGAGTCAATATTCCAGCACATAGTAGCGATTTTTTCCATTACTCATTCATTGTACAGGCATCGTTACTCTGGAACTCCTTGCCCGTGGAGTTGAGGAAGGCTCCCAGCAGGTTCTCCTTTAAGAAACGTCTTCGTGAGCATTTATTAAGCTCTGACTGATTTCGTCTTTTTTCATTTACTGCATTATGTGCAAAGTATACATACAAAGTATATATGTATATTATATGTATGTATATGTATATATAAGTATATATATTGATATTGATATCGTTATATAAATATTTATGTTTTTGTATTATTAATTTATGTATAATATTAGTATGTATAATATGAGTAATATGTTTACTTTTACATTATTTCCATTACACAAACTTTTGTTTTGTTCTTTTTTTTCTCTTTTTCTTCTTGTTTTAACACCTACTATCAGCTCTTTCCACATCCACCCAGGGTTGACTGGTGGACAATGCCATTAGGCATTAAGTTTTACCCTTTGTTACTTAATTTAAGAGGTGACATAAATTTAAATAAATAAATAAATAGTCATAATAGTCATTAGTACAATAATAATGACTTGGCTTCTGTTAAACCAGTCATGGTCAGACCGAGTTATGTAGTTTAAGAGTAGCACCTACTCTTCTGTAATAAGTTTTGTTATATTTTAATAGGAACTGGAAATCAAATTAATTTAAAACAATGCTTAGTTAGTCGTTGATGTGATTGCACCTGTGTCTACAATTGTAGGTGATTGCGTGCGTAAATATATCGTTTATGACGTAAATGAAATATTCATAAAACAAGTACCCTGTTGAAACATGTAGGCAAACTATATTCACCATACATGTTCTATTTACTTCAAAAATATATGGAAAAAATTGGGGTTTATGCTTCGGTTTAGAGATTTTGGTGAACTTATCCTAATGTATTTCATAGCGCATAATTTATATAGAGAATGAAGGTTTCAAGTGTTGAAGGTTTCAAGAGAATGAAGGTATCTTGTAAATACTATGTTTAAAAAAAATATTAAATAACTTTATCAAGGTATGGCAGTAAAACCGAAGCACTGCCCTGTGAAATACGCAATTCAAAATTGTGAATGGCGTACACAATTGTTATTTTGTATGTGAAAGAAAAACGAAACGAAGTCATATGAACTGAAGGAATTAAAAATATTTAGTTTATAAATAACATTTGATTTGGCACGTTGTTTTTAGATTTATAAGAATAAAGACACATTAAATCACCATGGATAAACGACATTTGATAAAACTATTGATACTAGCAAAGTTTGATCTAAATTCAGTATTATATTTTCTTGATTTAGCTTATACATAATTTTATTGGTAATTTTATGTTTAAAAGCTTTTAAAATTATATTTTTTGGTATAAATTTTAAGCATACATGTTTTATTGCAGGACCATGGTGATCTTAGAGCCATTAAAAATAACAATCACAAATTTCCCAAGTGAGAAACCTATAGAAGTTACAGTCCCTGACTTTCCGAACGAACCTGAGAAGGGCTCTCATAAGGTGGTTTTGGACAGAGTGATTTACATCGAAGCGTCCGACTTTAATGAGCAGCCAGATAAATCGTACCGTAGACTGACGCCCACTCAGACAGTCGGCTTGAGACACGCCGGATATGTTATAAAGGTAATTAATTCATTAATTTTATTTCCATCCCTTGAGAAGTTTACATGCACTTGAAGCGTGGTAAATGTTTGTTTCTCCATCTTGGGAGCTTATGATGTTGTTCTGGTGTATATCCATGCCATTCCCAAAAGAGATACCATTAGTACCGGGTCAGTGTCTAAAGGTTTATTTATTCTATTCTATAACGTTTCTTACATTTTTCTATTACCATTTAAAATTAAATTAAAAAATATTTTTCTGTCAATAATGAAAATCCCTATTCTTCTTGTCTTGTAGCCCTTCTACAAGACTAGCAATCTTATAATAATAATATAATATACCTTAATCAGTGTTATAATTGTATCCATACTGTAAATTTTGTCATATCAAAGTAGGCATTTTGTTATAAAGGTGTCCAAGGTCATCAAAGACAATGCAGGAGCGGTGACAGAGATAGAGTGCACAGCCGAGAGCACCGACAGCGCCGGTAAACCTAAAGCGTTCGTCCACTGGGTGTCGCAGCCGGTACCGGTCGAAGTGCGACTCTATGAGCCATTGTAAGTATACATCTTACACTATATCATCATCATCGAAGAACTATTGGCCATATGGACATATCGAAGGCCTTCGGATTAAAAACTTTCGACACTAACTCCACAAATCCACATTGAAGCAGCGTGGTGAAGCATGCTCTAGGCTTGCTTGCTAGCAGGCCAATTAGTTAAACAAGTTAAACTAAAGTCAACTAGTTAAATAAAATAAAAGTTAAATTTGGGATAAAGGTGGAATATGGCGAACATAACAAATTGTACTACCTTAATGTAACTTACCCATATTCGAGCAAATAAATTGATTGATTGATTGATGAACTATAGAGCTATTAATACGGGTATTTATTAACGCATTAGATCCCATATCAATAATTTTTAAATTTTTTGTTTGTAAGTCTGTTTTATACATTAGTTATACATTAGTTCATTGGTTTGTGTGTCTTCCGGCTTATATCAGCAACGACCTGATTTAAATAAAGTGTATTGATTTATTTCAAACTTCTTTTGACATACAGCCTTTTAACTATACTAAAATTGAAACAGATTCAAGCACAAGAATCCGGAAGACCCCAACGAGGTCCCTGGCGGGTTCCTCTCCGACTGCCGGGAAGACACGCTGAAGATTTTAAAAGCATTCGCCGACGAATCGATCAAAACAGCGAAGGTGTATGATAACTTCCAATTTGAAAGGATTGGTTTCTTCTCTGTTGATCCTGATACTACTTCTAAGAAGGTACGCATTTATCTATACTTACAAATTTTTACATTTGTACATACATGGAAATACTAAATTTGAACGATAGGTACTTGATATGACTTAACGGGTTATCATTGTCCTTTTCATCCCGAGAGAACAGTTGTGGCGTACCAACAGAATCTATATATAATATATAAAAAACAAAGTTGTGTTAGAACACTTAACTCAAGAACGACTGAACCGGTTTTAATGATCTTTGATTTCTTAGATTCGTCTAGCCTAGAATAGCAGAATAGGCTTGTTTCCACTAAGAATAAATCGAATGGCTTAGAGTTTCTAATGATTAACCATGATAATTAGTAAACAAAAATGCAGCTTTTCTATTAAAATAATAAAAGATTAATAATATTTTTGGAAAATAAAATCGACAAATTGAGGCGTTTAATCACGTGACATTAAACATCAATCAGTGAAGCGCATGGAAGCGTGACGTCACACCTCGCGAAACACTACGTTGTAGCTGTCATTTTCGTATAAAATGAACAGGTTATTTGGAGTTTTCTGCGATTCTCGTTAAATTAATACAGTTCGTTTTTAGTTTAATCTTGAAAGACAGATATAATTTGCTATGGAATCAGGATTAAGCAAACAGCAGTAATTTGCCCAAAATTGACGCCGTTATGCTTGGCAAATTTTTTGCAATAAACACCGACTTTTGTTCATCGGAATTCCGCAATGCTAAAACTTCTGTGTAAGTATAATGTGAAGAACAAACAAAGTTTACCCATAATATGATACTCTGTATAATTAATCATATCGTTTGGCAACTAAAAAAATAAGAAGAGTATGAATTATTACATTTTATAAAACGAAAATAATATTTTAACTCAAATAAATCATAAAACCCTACTCAAGTCATAACATTTTATAGGTTATGTGTATTATGGTAGATTTTGCAAAATTCATTTCTTTTACTATACATTTATAAATAGATACATCAAGTTGTGTTTATTACTTACATCAAAATGATCTTCACAGAAATAAATTGTGGAATCAGTTGATAAAGTAAGAGCATCTTGCCTCCTTGCCATATTTAACCACTTTCTACGTATTTGTTTATTGTTTGGAGCGTATATGAATAATTTGTTTGGCGTTTTTATCGTTGTACTTTTACATTGGGGCACTATACAGTATTTATAATACGAGGAATTCATTATTTATTAAAAAACACAATTGACTGTCATACACAAACACGGCTGTTTCGCGAGGTGTGACGTCATTCAAAACGCCATGACAGTCTTGGCCTTTTTCGCGGTCAATTTCAAGTTCATTTCTAAAAACTCAAAATACTAATGTAAAAGACTTATTTTTCTTAGAATAATATATTTTTGGGGTGAAATAGATGCTAAGCTATAGTTTTAAACTAATTTCCAAATTTTGTCAACTAGCCTATTTCTCAGAAAAAAAAATATTATTATACAATTCTAAAATATTTTTTAAAATATTGATCTTGTAATTTTAAATTCGTATTAAATCGCGTAATCGTATATCAAACATTAATTATTTATTGTATTTGTAAAGCCATCGTTATCACAACAATGAAGGTACAGATTTTGACGGTCAAATCAAACAAACGCCTGAAGATACCACAGCAGCAGGCAGTCTAGTACTGACGCATTTCACAACGCTTGCTCGCAAGAGAAGGCCGCACTTCGCTCACTCTGTGAAGCTCGCTCACATCGGAAGGCAAACTATAATTTTCAGTTTAACAGTGGAAGATCGAAACTCTTTTACTCCGCTTCGCCCAGCTATTTCCCGCTCCGCTTCTGCAGTGGAAGGTGGGCCTAAGAGTTGTAGCTCTGGAAAGTATACATGAATCGAATCACCTTCATTTGCAATGGCACGTTTATAGATATGAAAAAAATCGCGACAAAAAAGCAATTATTATTCTTTGTCTTTATTAGAAAAGAGATAAGTGATTTTTATTGTGTATGCCTGTATTTCGATGATCAAAAATTGTTGTCTATGCTTGTTTAAATACAATAAAACCTACTAGTAATACATTTCTTTGTTTACAGATGGTTTTCAATAGGACGGTATCACTGAAGGAGGATACAGGAAAATAATATCTTCATACTGCCATACAGGAAATCAGTGTAATAGTGTTACCTAAATTCATCATTTAATGATCAATATTTATTTTGTACTATTCTATAATAAATGATTTATCGAACATGAGGAGTTTTTCATGAAACAACCTTCAAATATGAATTAATCAATATTCAAAAATTATGTTGGGCAAGCTATTGCATGCATATGAAATAATAATTATAATATTATAGGGCGGATACGACCAAACTTGTATAGCGAATAAAGTCGCAGCACATTTATTGTAGAATACAGAAATCGTTTTACCAATACCAAAATTCATGGAGATCAAGTTTTAGCCAATATTTTAATAGCGGCCGTTACAAATAAAGAGGAGATTGTCATCATAACAAAACTCACATTTGAATCTTGTAATATATCTACCGAAGTATCTGATGAACTTTTAATACAGATAAATTTGGAATATAAAATCGACGGGATATAACGTATACGTAGGGAACGTATATGAAGACAATATGTCAAAATTGGCAATTTTGCTATTGCATATTATGTCCATACGCTTATACCCAAATAAGATTTTTATTTGAATATTACGTATTTCACTAGATATACAAATCGTATAAGAAATTAAGTTCATTACAAAGAATAAGTGCCGTAGAAAGTAAAAAAGTGCGCCACTCGGTACAAAAGCGGTCTTGTTTGACTGATCGGAACTGATTTAACGTTATCGGTGGTTATTATAAGCTCCGCAAATAACGCCTGATGCGCTCCTAAAACATAAGATTTTATTAATTAAATTGATGAATCTTGAAATATATTTATTTTTAAAATATTTTATTGTCTCTGTATACGTAGACGTTGACTTGTCGCTGTATACGTAGGGGACCGCCGTAATGATGTTTGTTTGCGTACAAACGTCAAACCCAAGCAACAGCCTGATGTGGTTTTTACGAACTCAAATGAATGCACTACATGTCTGTGAATTAATGTATCTAATTGTATCTAATTAAAAGTTCTTAATAATTGATCATTTTATAAAATTTTAACTAATTCGACGTTAGTAACTGTATATTTGCATGTTGCTCTAAGTTGTAATTTTTAGTATTGTATGTCGCTTTTTATACTTTAGAGGTTTGCACCTGTAATTGAGGTGACACTTAGCATGTAGTCTAAAATTGTGAAAATAAATTGTAAGTCATAGTGTACACTTTGTTGGCGCAACTAATAAAATAAATAAATAAATAAATTGTAAATACAATTAGATAAAAAGAGCTCATCTCATGATTATCGGTAAGATCGAAGGAAAGCAGCCTCGCGGACGAAGTCCTATCCGTTGGTCCGATCAGATCCGGATATCTTTTGGCACGACTTTCCACGGTTCTTTAAGGGGCGCTGAAAACCGACACAAATGGCGTGAGGCAGATTAGTGGTGGTCACGAATCTCAGAACTGAGGACAACGAAGCAGAGAGTGAGAAAACGAGCTAATTTTCTGTTATCTTTTATCATAATTAAATTGATTTCTAATGTTTACAAAATAAATATTGGAAATGCAGGTAGGTACCTCATTATTTCATTTATTACAAAAATACAACAATCTGAATGTGATAAGTTTAATACAAATATAAATTAAAAAAAAAAAATAGGAGTAAATAAAGTAACAGCCACTCTATTTCAACAGAAACTGTGAAATTTGGCGTAAATTTGGTAAAGATAAATCAATCACTCACGGCCCTCGGCAATGGAGCGCGATAATCGGGTTTCGGGGAAAATAGAGGTCGAGCGAGATAGATACTTAGATCTCTCGCGTAGACCGAGAATAAAACAGACGACTAAGTAATTAGCCTGGTCAAACAGAAATGAAATAAACCGGACAAGTGCGAATTAAACTCGTAGGGAGAGGGTTCCGTACGTTGATTATGTATTTACCGTTATTTTTCTATTTTAAAGTAAATTGGCTGTAAAAGGCGGACAGACACACAAGTGATTCTATAAGTGTTCCGTTTTTCATTTTTTAGTACGGAACCCTAAAAACTATTAAGTTTCAAAAAAAAAATTTATAATACTCACAAAAACTGCAAAACCGTGAATTTTATTACATACTTTATTACAAAGCGATTTGAAGGCAGACAGCGCATAAATAATATTATTCTATTTTTGAGCGCGACGCATATTATTATAAGTAACTTTCGTATGCGAGTGAAGGAGAAAATACTACAATAGACGTCTGTAATATTATTTGTCTACGGTCCTCTACGTTACGCTGCGCTGCTGGTAGCAAGGTCCTGCGTAGCGCCGGGCGGGGTGGGGGCGCCGGGCGAGCGCGGTCTACGTTATCGAACGTGGGCGGGCGCTCTCCGCGCATGTCACTTCGGGCTTCGGTGCTCGGTTCGCCAGCCTCGCGGTATGCATTACTACGCGGCCTCTCGTTACAAAATTCGATTCGCACGTATATCCACTTGTGCGACGTGCAAATAATGTAGAACTCTTAAACGATGCGAGTCTCCTCGACGCAGGTTCGGTAAGTGTAGTTTGTTGACCGTAGACCCGATCGATGATCGTTTTCGTACTATTCCCCGTACTACATTTACTATCTATGTAAAAGTAGTTTTAAGTACTGTGCTCACAAAATTCAATATACCTGTGACGTAACAGGTAATAAAATATTGACATAATATTGTAAGTTTCTATTATTTTGATTTTAATTACGAAGTTTATTTGTAGTGATTTATATTTATTACGTAATTAAATTTTCAGTTTATAATTAATTTTCATACGTATTTCAGTTTAGTACGCACAAAATTTGTTTTTCAGTGTATCACTATGAATGCTTTTCTTGTACTTGTTTGTTTGTGTTAGTCTTCAATGTTTATGGATATATTGGCAACTACAAGCCCGTTGTTAAGTAAATTAAACTGACATCCTCCTAATTAATCTGTATTAATATCTAGTAAAGTCAAAAGTAGATTCCGTAGAACATTGTACGTATTGAAGTTACGTAGGTATACCAATAACCTACATTTCGGGTCTAGGTCAGGTCTCGCAGAAAGCAGACCTTGATGTTGTTAAATGCTGAAAAGCACATTATGGCAAGCACTAACACGTAGATAAATGGAAGCAACTATCACGAGTAGATACATAGGTACATTTAACAAAATAAAGTACTTTCTAATATAGTACGTACTTATCGATTTAAATACGAGTATTTGAAGTGGTTGTATTGTTTGCAAGTTGATACTAGCGATGCAGCGTGATGTAGATGTCAATACTTAAACTCGCCCGCTGTTTTGTAGGTCTACTCGTATGCTTATAGTGGACAGTAGGGAACTCACCCAAGTTCCTAACTCTTTTTTACACAGAGTTATTTTTCATGTACAGACCATAGATTACTCTTTTTAACAAGTTTTATACAAAAAATCTGGAGTTGCTAGCCTGTCTAGAGCGAAAAACCTCCCGAATTTCCGTTTCTCGATCGTTCTAAAGCTATGTTGGGATAATTGTTAATTTTTCGCTCTTGTTTATTATGTCTCATCGCGTATGTCAATGCCACATGCAACTAATGCAACACATCCCTGTATGAGGGCGTGTACTTATATTATTATCTTCGTTCATGTATACTTTGCATTTATATATTAGGTCTACATATAACTACGATATGGCTGGATGGCGCATACTGGTTCTGATGTCACTCACAACGATTTGTCCTTGAACCCTGTGCGTAGCCACAGGCATCCTAGGTGTTCGCAAACCCTTTTTTTAAGGAATTGAGCTAGTCCTCCATCTTTGCAAAAAAAGTTCTGGGTTGAGCATCTCTAAGCTCACCTCTCTCTCCGTGAGATGATAAAGGTCGGTAGAACCAACAGCAACTGTCCATTCGAAAGAAAGATCTGTCCTTTAATTTCCAGACAATCAGACCAGTGATAACCTTGTACCTTCAACAAGACAACCTTCTTTTTGTGACTGTAATTAGTGATGTTATATATTTAATTTTCTAAATCTCCTCGCCATGGAAAAAATATGTATTGAGTGCGTCTAGTGGCTGCGTCCTCTATATTATCTGCACGTAGTTGCCAGCATCGCCAACGCAACCGCTGCAGTAACTTATGTGGGACACAATTAGCATATTTACGATAAGCATGTGTTATTTTGTGTGTCAAATGTACCGTCGACATACACATAACACTTCGCTACAGTAAATATACAAACACTTGTTTTTATCTGGTTTTATACAAGTTTTTAGATGTAATATTCCTTTTGACGTAGATACAGTTTTCCGCTTTCCGCTGATAAACTTTGATTTTAATGCGTGGTAAAATAATTATAGATCTACTAATTAGAAAAAAAATGAACTTTAGTAGGGACCTATTTGCGTGGGTTACATATTATGTAATATTGAAGCAGGTGAATATTTTTTTTATACGAGTATTACTGTCAACTGATGTAAGTATTAAACTTGAGGTACCACATAAAAGGTTCTACGAAATGAAAAAATAGAGAATATAAGTATATCTCTTGTATATCTACATATATCCAAATATCAATTCTTATATAATACCTATACTTTCATATTTATATTCACAAATTAAAGAGAACTCTTTAGCCAACATTCTTTTGGCGTCCTGTCAATTTTCGATATTATGAGTATTGGAACCTGGAACTATGTATTGAAATATCGCAGCTTAGTTACCTCGAGGTCGGTGAAGTTTATTATGGCAGTTAACAAGTGCCAAAAATAATAGGTATTAACTTAGTTTAGGCACTAATTTTTTTATATCGTAACGAACCAATTTAAAGCAAGCTAAGAAAATTGTTTTCAATGTCGTTACATAAAATCCGCCCCAAATTAATTTTGTTTAAGTTGATGTTGTAAAACGTTTAAACCTGAAGGGGAGATCAAAGCATTGTGAAAGCCTATAGGTACTTGCTGTTTGCGTCATTGTATCGACATCAGCCCATTTACGAGACAACTAAATCAGCGGGTGCTTCATTGAAAATCGCCGTAATAGCCGAGTTGATTAGTGTCTGTAAGGCCAATCCACCCACGCCGTGTTTCAGGCAATTAATTTCTTTACCCGTTTGTAGGTATTTTACCTAACTTGGAAATAGGTGCTTACTTCTTGTACTCTACTTGTGTAATTGTATTGTAAAAACGTGTACTTGAGTTGGCTTATCCCTACACCAAGCTGGAGTAGACTTTCCCTCCCATCCGTATCAGTTTATTTGGACTTGGACATCTAGGTTCTTTTTTTGTATTTCGGTGTTCTACATAAAGGTTTACGATTGCTACTTGATATGGTGGTCTTTGTAGATGAATAAATCGTATTGTATGTGCTCGTTATTAAATTAAATAAGCTCTGGAACATTCATACGGCACTAACCACCGCATATATATTATAGTAAGTATACACAGATAGATGCATCGCGAAAACAATGACCCACAAACAGAATAATTATGTTTATCTGAACATAAATATCTGCCTTGGCCGGGAATCGAACCCTGCCTTTGTGGGTAGAGTCACTGGCAGTTGGGCTACAATACATACTCATTCTTCATCGTACTTTATCTATATTTTTAAGTATAGCCATCATTGTTTAATGTGGTTATCAGTAAATCTATACTATAATAAAACTCAAAGTGACTGATTGTCTGTCCGGGCATCACATAAAAACCCTTGAACGGATTTCCATGAAAATTGGTAAAGTTGTTACTGATACCCTGGCTCATATTTTAGACAACTTTTCATCCCGGAAAATTGAAAGTTTCTCGGGAAAACAGGATAAAAGTTTGAATAAGTTAAAACATAATTTCCGTATGCAAAGCTGCGGGCAACAGCTAGTTCTTATACATATAAATATCGTGACGTTCTTAAAGGGTGTTTGTTAATGCAATGTTCAATAAATAACAAATATTCCATGATAGAGTTTAACGTTATTACGATTTAGGAGGCGATGAAAAAAAACCAGTGCCAATTGTAATCTCGTATAATTTCTGATGAATTTTTTCCAGAGCACTGATTTATCGCCCACGCTCTACGCACTAACGCCTACGCCAACTCGTAGCCGCTGTTGTTGTGACACTTGATAACCAAATAGATAGTCATCGAGTGACTGTAGGTACTTATACTTTTGCTAATTCTTTTTTTCATAAATTTTCTTCTTTTATTCTTTATCATAAATTACATTTAATCTGAGTCTTTTTTTGCTATAATTTAATAAATCCCGTCTTGGGGTGCCAGAATGGTTACGTTACACCTAGGTACATATAATAATATAATGGCAATTTTTAATCTAAAAAACTATTATAAAAATAAAATAAAGAAAAAAACTGAATTTAGTGACTGCCTCACTATCTGCAGTATATGACAACATTGACGACACAGGTATTAATCAATGTATCAAACCTCAACCTAGTTTCTAAACTTAATTCTATAGGTAGGTACGTATAGTTGGATATTTCCATGGAAAATAAGAGATGTGTAGGAAGGTATAATACAATAAAAATTACTAATCCATTTTACGAATGATGAAACATTCCCGCTATCCCGTGTAATATCTCACCACAATTTTCTTTTATAGCTATCGTTAAATGCGTTTGTTATGACGTGATAACCAGTATAATACTGAACATATAAGAATCTAACGCCCCAACTCAGTCACTAACGGTTACTTTAATCGCTCCTTAGTAAGGAATCACCGTAATTTTGATTATATCTTTTGTTATTTACCAAATTACCAAAATTTTGATTATATCTTTTGTTATTTTAATGCAACGATGGATATAAATCTTTGTTTATCTTATAAGTAGATAAACAATGCTTTACGTATATGAAGGTATGCTATTTTATATAGGTAGGCTATTTTATATATATTCTACCTATTCTACGATTGATGCTACGAATGTACCTAAGTAATCATCCAGCAACATTTTGTAATGAAAGCAAACAACATAACAGTCTCAGATTAGAGATAACAGGTTCTACGGCTTAAACGCGTTATTGATACCCGAATGATAACCGAACTTAATACAAACTGTAATACATAATTGGTAAATTAACTAATACCTATTAGTGCTTAAAGTTGAGCGTGTCATCAATGTTAGGTATGCGGAATGTCAGTGTTTTCTAAAATCATTACATAAATCAGAATAAAAATATAACAGTTAAAGAAAAATAACCTGAAGCTTTTAAAGAAAATAATACAATTTGATGTTAAAATTAGTGCCTAATACATTTATACTTACCCAAAACTTGAATAATAGATAACCTTTGTCAGAAATCATATAATTAAGTAACAATTAAATTCGTTATATTCCAGAGCACGTTTCGTACTACTTAATTGATTTATTATACGCTTGTTCACGTACTCCATTTGAACTTTCATTAATTACATCAGGGCTAGGCCGCTAGACAGATAAGCAAACAACCTAAAACGGATAAGTCTGCGGTTTTCTTTGTATTGGGATCTCTTATCCTTTTTGATTAGTTATTAACTATTAAGATACTTACGCCCTAACTTAGACTCACTAACGGTTGGCGATTTTTTACTAAGGAGCGAGTAAAGTAATCGTCTATGAGTAGGGGCGCTTATCATTTTAGAACGCAATAAATTTTAATATGAAGTTTCAGTGATATTATATACTTATATTAAGTTTAAGATTATTAGTATATGTTAGGGAATAGTGATAAGAATAACTTCACTCAATAAAAACTATACAAAATTATTGCTGCATCCGTCGCTGATTGAAAATCGGTCGGTGGTGGAATGATTGAGAGGTTTTTTACCCTCTGTCTTTATCTTGTGTTAATTTTTAGTTTTTATTCCAAAATCCAATAAAACTAAAGATATAAAGACGAAACGATAAGAGATTATGATTGTGAGCACAGTACCTTAATCTAATTTACTTATTTATATTAAGATTAAAGAATATTAAGATTAAAAGTTATAAAATTATTTATATTTGTTTCAGAGTATAGTTACTGTAGAAAAAGTGATAATTATGATAAGCAATAATATATTAAATTATAATGGCTTTAAGGAAGCTCATATTTAAAAATTTATATAGTTTGGTAACGATCATATCATCAAAATTATGGACATTCAGAAACAACAGTTGTGTCCACGGCTGGTGGATTATTTAACCATCGTGGGAGCGCGGCCTAACACTTCAGGGAAAGGGCTTGCTCCTGTTCAGGTAAATATTCATTAATAGAATTTTATTGCATACATAAATTATAACTAAATAAAAACGAATTTAAAAAATTTTACACATTTTATTTAACGCAAGTTATACTTTGGGTAATTTAAAATTTTTTAAACATCTTTTGTTAGAAATAAAGGTTTTAAATATGTATGTGAGTCAGACGCGTGAAAACGGGAATCTTTTTAAGAACACTTAAATGAGGTTAGAATGAAAATAGCGGCCAAACGAACAGATTCACGTAGATTCTCTCCGGCATTATTTGTCCATCAGCTGTACCTGTGGTACTTTGCTTCCTACTCTAAAAATGGTGTGACACTAATGTTTCAATCTATTAAAATTAAATAGAAATATTAAAGTACTAGAATTTTGAATGATATTGGCGAAACCCCATATATGATTCGGCCCACAAAAAATAATCCACAGACTAGAACGAAAATTGTCATACCAGTCAGTCAGGCAGTGATAGTCTAGCTCTACTAGTTAGAACGTTGCTCTCCCGAACGCTGGGGCCCGAGTTCGAATCCTGGCACGCACCTCTAATTTTCAAATATTATGTGCTTATTAGAAGTTAATTATCACTTGCATCGGTGAAGGAAAACGTGAAGAAACCTGCCCACCTGAGAGTTCTCCATAATATTCTTAAAGGTGTGTAAATTCTACCAATCCGCTCTTGGCCAGCGTAGTAGACTGGCTTGTACCTCTAACATTGTGAGAGGAGATCTGAGCCCTGCATAATAGTCCCAACTATTATGGGTTGTTACTTTGATATTACTATTATGTTATATCGACGTTGTTCTATTTGAATACAATATTATTATATTTCTACATAATACCTTAATTGCAATCATACATTTGATTGTATAGGCACCTGAATTGCTGCGTCGTTACCCACTAACGAACCACGATGACTTCCCCCTCCCGCTGGACATGGTCTACTTCTGCCAGCCCGAGGGCTGTGTGTCGGTGGGCCCGCGCCGGCCGACCTCGCACGTCGCCACCAGGGATACCACGTCCTTTGTATTCACCCTCACCGACAAGGATTCTGGTAAGTTACGATACCCTTCTAGTATAATACCTGTCTTTGCATCAATTTTGCATAGGTACTAAATATTAAGGATATTTTGAAACTAATTTTCACCCCCGACGCAAAAAGAGGGGTGTTAGTTTGACGTGTCTGTGTATCTGGCGGGGGGGCATCGTAGCTCCCAGCTAGCTTTTTTTGTTTGCAAGCTGACGTGATCGAGATGGGTTTTTGTTTGGTGAAAATAAAACTGTCGAGGGTTTTTAAATTTTAAAATTTATAGTTATGTGAGCTTTGAGTGTGTGAGTGTATAGAATAGATAGACAAACATAATTATATGAAGGGACATTCAAGATTCTTGGATTTCTCAGTGAGATCGTGCATTAAGTGTCAGAAAACAATATTTCGCAATAATGTAGCCTATATTTTCCATGAATTATTTTTTGTAATCTAATCTAATCTTTTTCCACTGGAGTTGTTAGTTTTAACTTGTACGTTGATTGGCAATTTTAATTCAATTTAGGTGTAGATACTTTGATTATTTAAGGTCATGACGTCTTTTCTTTTACTCTAACAATAAGTATATTGTACAACATATTTAATTCCTCATGTAAAAAATCGCGTCTATGAATAGTTTTCGTTCCTTTATTTTACGCAATGTTACAAGAATTGCGCAATTACTTTGAACACAATTTCAAAGCGGTCTACATTTTTCAAAAGCTTTTTGTATTTAACATCCTTAGGATCCAGCTAGTAGACATATTTTACAAAGAAGTATCCTTGATTAAAAATGCCGAAGCGAAGTTAGGTCGGGTCAGAGTTTCATATTACAGTCTATATTATGTAACATCAATATCGGTTAGATACGAGTGCTTAGGTCAGATAGAACCAGAATTTACTTTATTAATCTCTCCATTGTAAGCTCGCATACAAAGGCGAGCTTCTGCTTTAATGGACGCGGTTATTAACGGCTATGACGTCAAAGCTTCATAGGGTCAAGTAACTTAATTTGGTTCTAAAGGTTACAAGCTACTTCTTAAAAGCATAGTATTAATCATTGGAGTATAATGTCATAGAACAGATATCTCGAACAAAATATGTGTCCCGCCCGGGAGGATCTATTTTCAAAATTGAGCCCTCCTTTCAAAATCAAACGAATCCATTGAAAATTGAAGCCCATTGGCGCCAATTGATTGGGACATACACCGTGTTCGCGGCGTCGGTTCTATACGCTAGTAATAATACTTCAATGGTATTAATAGCAAAGCCTTATTATGTTATCTCCATTATATGAGGACAACACGCGAGCAAAGGGTTAACTATACGTATTGCGTTTATTTACGATACTCTATTACAGAACGTTCAATAATAAAATTAGGTCAGTGAGTCTGTGGGGATATAACTGACCGCTTCCGCAATCAACCCAAAAGGGAAAGTGGTTTATTTTTATTTACAAACTGTATTCTAGTACGTATAGGTACTTATATGATATTGTATATTATTAATGAATAAACACGTTACCGCAAAATAACCACTAAACCATTATGTACCAAATCGTAATTTGTAAAAAACTAATACTATCGACTTCTTTTAAATTCATCAATAATACTACTGCCGTCATGCCATGTTTTTTTTTCAATGTGCAACACCTACCATTTAGCTGGTAGGGGGGACGCTTGACTCTAACCAAAATTAACACTGAAAAGTGAAATATTTCACAAACGGATCCGTAAATCGAAAAATGGGAAAGTGTGACCTAAGTGCGTGTTTAGGTCACTCGTCACAGTGTAGGTACTATAAAAACTTTATTGTCCATATAACGTACGCGAGTTTAATGCTAACACAGCATTTTCTTCCAACTGACCTTTCAAACTATATCGATGGTTATGGTCGTGCAGGTAAAACGCGGTTTGGCATATGCGTCAACTTCTTCCGCGCGGTGGAGCGTGCGCCGGCGCCGGGCCCGCGCGAGCGGAGTGTCCTACGGCGGGAGTCCTGGCGAAAGTCCATGGAGAAGAGCTCTGACTCTGCCTTCTCCAGGTGAACACTAATTCTAGATACCCTAAAGTTTAGTGTAGTTTACTCTTTATTAGTTTAGTAGTAGACTCGCTAAACTGAGGTGTATACAAAACGAGTCAAACAAACGAGGCCAGAACGAAGCAAAACACATGGATCCAACCTTGAAGGCACGGTGGGCCTACTCACAAGACTAATTTTACAGACGTCGATAGGCTAATTTTTACTAATGAAGTATTGTCCAGTAATGTATCGACGATAAACAAGTCTGTAGTTCAACAAACACTTGGCAGATTTCGGACTCTGAGCAAGCCGTGCGGTGGGGTTTTTAGGGGACTGCCAGGGGCTCTATTATTTCGTGGCTGGCAACGCATCAATGATGCTAAATGTGTTACTGATGTTTGACCAAAAACGCGCACTTGCCATCGTGTGGCTCGTCTGCTCGTGTGCCTGTTTGTCGGTTATTTATATTAGAAAAGGAATAACATGTTACACCTCTTTACTTCATAATGCTCATTGAAACCTGGCACCAGCGATCTGCCCTCATCTTTGTAGGTAATTATTGGCCACAGACGTGCTATCTTAAGATACAATAGCTGCATAAAAGTTACAAATGTCGGTATCGGTTGCTTAGTTTGCCCTGGGCGCTTGGTTGGTTATTAGAGGAGATGCCATTAAGCTGCTAGTCGAGGCATTGATACGACGGTAGCTACGCCCCTGGTTCCTATAATCAGTAACTTTAAAAACTAAGGCTAAGCGGGCGTTCCAGTGACTATAGGAGCAGCAATGTAGCGCCGAGCGACTCGGAGCGCGATTGCAGCGCCGCGCCGCGGCTGGCGCCCGCTAACAACGACTCCGAGAGTGGCGGCTCCCACTCGCCCAGCCCGCGCGCCGCCAGAAAGAGACAGGTGACGCCCTCATATTGTTCTCTCGTTTCATGTCTGTTTTCAGGATTTTACACTTATCTTCGATCAATTATAAAATAACTGTTATTAGTGATCGAAGCCGCAGATACGTTTATTCAACATACTCATTATATTTAGGTTTATGAGTAGTTAAAACATTTGTAGGATACCTATGCTTTTTTTGTTCAGATTATTGGGATAAAATAGCTATACTTAGTAGCAGTAGAAAAACCTATAATTTACTTACCGTACCTACTTAGTAAGTACTAATTTCTATTAGGTACTAACACTACTAACTGATTGCTTTGATAAAAAAGAGAGAGTCTTCTTAAAATCTAGTTACAAGCCAACGATGCATTATTGCGACGACTTCGTAGCCTAATTGATAATTGTGTTTCTTCTTGGCTCGTAGGCGTTTGTGATGTCTTATTAATGACGTCCGCGCCACCCCCGACGTGCAATCCTACTGCGGGGGTACGAGCGTGTAAAAGTCTATTTTTAGTAATAAAATTACGACTGTGTAATTTTGTAGTAATCAATTCATTTATTTTCAGCGAGTGCGCAACCATTCCCTAACATCCCTGTGTTTGTTGTCCCATCACCCTTTCTTCTCCACATTCCGAGAGTGCCTATTTATCCTTAAAAAGTTAATTGATGCCTGCAACGAGTCTTCCAGTCCACGGCGCGTCGGCGCGTCCAGACAAATATTTAGGTAAGACACAATATTCCTTTAAAAAAAATCTATTTGCAAAAAATATATTGGATATGTTGTCGTTTGAACAAGTATTTATCGTACTTGGGCAAGTATAAGTGTATCAAGTGTCCAAAATAATATTGCACCGGGGTGTTTATAAAAAACGGTGATTTATACATGACAACGCCCCAACTCAGAGTCACTAACGGTTACTTAAATCGCTCCTTAGTACAATTTTTTTATTGAGATTCTGTACTACCTAAGGAATGATAGTTTGGGGCGATAGAATCTTTCTATTAAGTTAGATAGTCTACATCTTTGATCAAGTAGGTATATTTTTAATTTATTACGTAAAACTATTTTTCTTTGAGAAAAAAAAATAGAAGTGGAAAAGTTGTCTGTCAGACGTCACTCATACTAGAAGCCTCTTTTATAAATATTCGTGTTTGAAGTAATAAAAGTTTTATTGGAGTTATTCTCTTTGCCTCTTT
This sequence comes from Thymelicus lineola, assembly GCA_963932265.1. Lineage (NCBI taxonomy): Eukaryota > Metazoa > Arthropoda > Insecta > Lepidoptera > Hesperiidae > Thymelicus > Thymelicus lineola. The sequence continues at coordinate 9,506,012 of OZ010687.1, read as the reverse complement.
TAACTTTGAGGATTCATCTCAGTTACACACAAGGTACCAAGTAACATTTATTAATAAAAATCATAAAATTATTTGGATAGTAACTCAGATCATAAAATTGTAGATTGAATGTTTTTATGAACCTTTTGCCATTTTATACGCAATTTTACTTTAAAACTTATTAAAACCTCAAAGGGTTGTACTGCTCGAAGAATAATTACCTAAGATAAAATACCTAAGTCGTAAAAATAGAATGAGTCACTTTGTCTCTGCCACATAAAACTGACGTAGGTAGGATTCCATTTTACTAGCTCATAAAATAAAATGAAAGATTTCAAACTAAGATGACGTATTAAAGAAGCTCTACGTTCTTCTAGCATCATCATCATAAAAAGTAGATTGTGTGAGAACTGAGAGGTTTATCACAGAGTACTGAAAACACTACGTTCATAGTACCTAGCTTACCTACTTGTCTTACGACAGTCTGATGAACGTACGTATGCCATTCGTATACCTAATAAGGTTGAAAACAATCCTACCTGTATTAATGTGCGTTTTGTTCTGCGTTAAATACTAAATAAATAATAAGAGATTAGCGTATTGACGATTGTATAATGTAATTCAAGTATGAATCCCATCCGGTGTGCGATTGGGCTTAGTATTCTAAGCCGCCCCAATGCGGCAAGAAAAAGATATAGATATAATGCCTGTACTGATTCCTTTTTGACTAACAATAGCGTAGCATTAAGTGTTATGCCCCTGCTACATGTGAGTCGAAGAAACAATCCCGTCCACCACTCAAGTTATCGCTTAGCCCCTTTTAACGCACTAACTATTGGCTATAACTGCGTTATGTCATTCTTAACCCACCAATTAGGACGCAGGTATAACAGGGACATAAAAAAGATTGGTAAGTAACATACGATGTATGTGTACAGAGACACAGTATGGTCGGTGCTAGCGGGCCAGGCGTACGACAACACGCCCACCATCGTGCTGCACGACGTCAAGGAGATCGAGACGTGGATCCTGCGGCTGCTGTCCGCGCCCGTGCCCGTGCCCGGGAAGACAAGGGTCGAGCTCGAGGTATTGACACACACACACACACACACACACACACACACACACACACACACACACACACACACACACACACACACACACACACACACACACACGCAGAGATAGAGAGAGGGGGAGGAGAGAAAGACAGATAGACGCATGCCCCCACACAATCACAACGTACTAAAAAAACAATGATAGGTATATACCTATATACATGTGATGCCAAATATATTGTTAGATAATACAAAATTACGAGTCGTTTAGTTCCCTCAGGCTCATAAATATTTTAGATTGAAGTTTTATTCCTATTATCTCTTACTATTTCCCACAGGTGCTATCGCCCACCGCGCATGCGCCACTTCTGTTCGCGCTACCAGACCACACGAGGTTCAGCCTCGTCGACTTCCCACTACATCTACCATTAGAGCTGTTGGGTAAACATTACTTTATATTTAAACCCAAAATTAATCTTGAGTATCATTAGGAAATAGGTGTTTAATAATAATTTTTATGTTAAATTGAATAAATATTATACTGTTCATATCATGTATTCAAATTGTATTAATAAACGGTGCGTCGTTTTTTTCATTATAAAGTGATTCAATATACTCGTACATTCAATAATTTGTACATGATTTTGCATATTTTATTTCCTCCCATTAATTTCCTTTACTTAAGTAAAAGATACTTCATTTCCAATTCGAAGCCATAAGTCAATAATTTGTTCCTGTTTCGTTAACCATCGTCATCAGGACTCGATTAACAAAATATTTTCTGACTAAATGACTTACCACGACTTGTATAATATAGCAAGCGATTTTGCTATTTCGTCTTTTAAAGATTGTTTGTGTTGCAGGTATAGACACCTGTCTGAAAGTCCTGACACTAATCATGATGGAGAACAAGGTAGTGGTCCAGTCTCGCGACTACAACGCGCTGTCCATGTCGGTGATGGCGCTGGTGGCCATGCTGTACCCGCTCGAGTACATGTTCCCGGCCATCCCGCTGCTGCCCAGCTGTATGAACTGCGCTGAGCAGCTGCTACTCGCCCCTACGCCGTTCCTCATCGGGATACCGGCTACTTTCCTCACTTATAAGAAGAACTTTAGGTAATGGTGGTTGTGTCTGTAATAAGCTGATAATAAGTGAATTATATAGTTATGTCTATATTGATAGATGTACGAGCTATCTAATGGTATGAGGACACCGTGGCTTTTGGGCGATGTATAAGTACGTAAAGGCATCGTTGACTTTCCAATATTTCACGCTTTTGATTGTAGAAGGTAGCTGGTGTTACTCGAGCAAAATACTTTGCCCAACATGCGACTACCATCGACACTTGTATTGACATCTTAAATACAATAATAATAAAATTAATGAATTATTTGGCCTCAATATCGGGGACATTGTGAGACCCGAGTCCAGGACAGAAGGTATTAGAACTTATCCATCAAATAAAAAGTAGGTTCTAAAGCTGATCTATCAGTCCTTATCGACGCAGGTTATGACATACCTATTAGTTAACCAGCATCGGTTCTGCTTTATTGCGATAATGCTTATAATATGACGTCAGTGGTAGAATGATCGAAAGCGAATGCCGTTGTAGGTTGCCAGATGACATCTGGCTGGTGGACCTGGACTCCACCAAGCTGCTGTGTCCGTCGGGCAGTGACCAGGACCTCCCCGCTCTCCCCGAACCAGAGAGCTCAGTCTTGAAAAACCATCTCAAACAGGTACCTCTACAAAACCTTTCCCTTTCATTTTAATTAGAATGTGTGTGTGTGTGTGTCTCAATGTTCCAAATTTTTATTCACCTAATTTTCTTTTCACCTGTGAACATTCTGTTCGGTGTCGCTGAACGGCTTGTGACTATTGAATGCGATTTGATTACGATTCTCACTTTACTGACACACTGTTAAATCATTACTATCTATCTTGTTTTAGTAATTTACTTTATACAGTTATACACTCTGTTATTTGTCGTATGTTTTATTTTGATATCATTATATTTTTTGATGATTTCATTTCGTAAACGTAAAAGAATAAACTCATACGACCAATAATACGTGTTTAACGAATACTTATTTTATTTCATAATCTTTTCATAACTTTACCCGTCTCTTTCAGTTCCAAACGCGACTATCACTAATACTGAATCACTTTTCTATCACGCTAGGCAATGCAACTCATGGGGAATGCAGGAACTGGTGTAAATATTATATTCTATTTTTCATTGCACACTGTTGTACTTATACTCACTACGATACGAGTCTTATGCATTTGTTTATTGAAGATGTGCCAGCCTTTTAGAAATACATCAGGAACTAAACTACCTTTTGACACTTCAAAATATACTCCCACAGAACGTGACTAATCCGTAGACCCATCATTATTTCGTATCTGTTGACATTTATTATTTTATCAATCTAAGAGGAGGCATATAAGTTCTGGTATTGAAATTGTGTTGGTAGTATTAGAAGTATAAAAAAAGCCAAGATTATAAAAAATGTATTTGAAATAGGATATTATATTTTTAAAAGTCCAACACCATTTCAGTCAGACAAAGGAAGCGAGCATGTATTAACTGTAATGTGAAGATTGTGCTAAGACAACTTGTTTGATGATACTTATTTATCCTTCTTCTCCTCTTTCTTTACATTTTGGTCTTTCTTTTTGGCACGCTATATCTATATTCACATGTTCTTTAATATTACTATGTATCACTATGTTGTTACGACAACTTTGTAGTAAGTTATGTCATACATCTTCATCCCTGTCGGCGGATGGCTGTCGTTATTTAAATAAGGATGAACATGTACATACAATTAACACAAACAAATGCTTGGGTTGTGTATGTAGTCATCTATACAGGACGAGCATAGTGTGTTAAGTATTTGCGCATATTTCTTGCCAATGATTCAACTTTTGCTATAAGTGCTTGAAGTGTGATGCATTTTGTAGGTTTTTATTCATATACATAAATGGCTTATGCTAATGTTGAAGTTCTAAGTTTTTTATAATACAAAGTTTGCATCTTTGTATCCAGTTGCAAGATTAGATAAGAAGAACAACGCCTACTGCGTTTGGTTAGTTAGTGATGATTGATCTAGGAATGCTAGATTTGTATATAAACTTAAAATGTATGAGTATCAAGTTTAGTTTATTGCAGCTCCGATAGCTAGAAGGAATCAAATTCAAAATTTTCAATATAACTTTTGTTCAGCAAGTACAACTGACGTTTTTTTTCCCGGCAGGCGATTAGCAGTTTGACGAATACTTCCGTGGAGCAAGCCACGGCTTTGTTGATGCCTTCGAGGAGAGACAGCGTAGGAGGTGCCACATTGAAGTAAGTAATTACTTGTTAAATTGTTTAATGTTTTTAGCCGTATTGGGGCAGCTTAGAATACTAACCCTAATTAGTACCACGCCGGATAGGTGTCGTAAGAGGCGACTAAATCCGACCCTCTGGTGGTAGAGATTATTGTTGGTATTATTATTGGTAATATTGATTTTAATTATTATACCATTATTACTATTATTATTTCGCCATAATATATTATTCGCCTGGATAGCTACCACCCTTGAGCATGAGTCAGCCGCCAAACGACACGTCGTGTTCCGGCTGGGGGCATGAGAGCTAGTTCTTTGTTTTTCTTATCTCATTTTTGGCCGGCAACGCATCTATGATGCCTTTGGTATTGATGATGTCCATGGGTGACGATAGCCACTTAGGTGGATTATCAGCTCGTTTGCCGGCTATTTACATAAGGAAAACAGTTCAATATGGTCGCCCAATAAGTTGTAGCTTATGAGCTATAGACATCGGCTGCGGCAGATTTTGTTCGCGATGTCTATTCTAGTATATTGGTACATTACACTTCAATCGCTCTTAGCCCTGCGGCTTGCGTCGATCTTAAGTGATCAACAAAGTTAAGCAACAGCGGGCGCGGTCGGTAGTTGGATGGGTGACCGCTAGTGGCAAAAAATTCTTGAGCGATTCCGTGCTTCGGAGGGCACGTAAAAAGCCGTCGGTCCCGGTTGTTATCATAAGATAACAGTTGTTAAGCCATGTCGGAGGCCCTGGGGTGGTTTGAAAACTTCCGACACTCGGGTTGGCCACTAACCTCTCCATCAATCCGCATTGGAGCAGCGTGGTGGAGTATGCTCTAGGCCTCCTCAAAAGGAGAGACCCGTGCCCAGTAGTGGGCCATTAAAGGGTTGAAGCCTTCAATAATTGAACAGTTCAATAGTGTCTGTGTTCATGTCAGGGTGCAGCCCGCGTCGTTCACGTCGCACAGCACGCCGGAGTCGCGGCGCGTGTCGGTGGGCACGGCGGGCGCGGCGGGCAGTGCGCCCGCGCAGCGCCACTCGCTGGCCTCCCCCGCCTCGCCCGCCTCGCTGCACTCCCCGCACTCGCCCGCGCCATTCAACCCGCTCATATATGGAAACGATGTTGATTCGGTTGATGTCGCTACTAGGGTTGCTATGGTGAGTACTGTTTAATGTACTTATTGATATTATGATGTGGTATTTTATACTGTTTATATGATAAAATACATTGTTGATTACTGGAGTGATAGGTGATTTATTTAATTATTAAAAAAAAAATATTTAAAGATTTTTCAAAAATATGTTTCGATCTACGGGTCCGTTTGTAAAATATTCACAAATATGACACGCACTTGACATCAACATAGTCCTTTATTTTAATTTTGAATTGAATTTTACACAAACATAGATAGTAAATACATGTCTGTGGAATTTTAACTTCATCAGAATTTTATTTTAATTATTTTTTTAAGTTAATATTATTGACTTAGTTTTTACCTTAATTATGAATATAATTTTAATTAGATTTTAATTTATATATTGCATTTCATTTATGGTTTTATTGTAATCTTACATATTACTAATTATTGACTTTTTAATTTATTGTAATAGTGATTATTCCTTAATGCTGTTTTATGAGACTGTTATTTTATAATTTTTAATTGTATAATGTTACCGCTTACTTTTGTGCATGCAGTCTTCGCCTATAATTGTAATGGCACTTATGATATCACCCTTTTATGCTCGAAAAATATTGTAGTAACAGTGTAAGTTATGTTGACGTTCAATAAATAAATAAATAAATATTTATAATAAAAATATACCACAGCATTACCCAGTCCAATGTGCCGTAGGTTCGTTTCTTCAACTCGCAAAACATCCTGGCGAACTTCATGGAGCACACGCGCACGCTGCGGCTGTACCCGCGGCCCGTCGTGGCCTTCCAGATCAACAGCTTCCTGCGCTCGCGCCCGCGGATCACCGCCTTCCTCAACAAGTTCGCGAGGACACAGGTAACCAGCCCACTGTTGGCCTTTGACACTAAATATTGTATATGCCCACAGGAGGATAAACATAATAATAATAATAACGCTACATACTCACAGCTCCACTAAGATTCCCTATGTCGTGGACAACACATAAATACAAGAGTACACACACTCTGACCGAGAACAGAAATTCCAACTCATCATTCGAATTCCGCCTCGCTGGAAGCCGAACCCAGGACCCTTGACACGGCGGTCCGTCATGGTAACTGTTCGAGCTCGGACCGCCTGCGTCGGTCACCGTTTGGATGGCGGGTGCGCGGGACGAGGCACGCAGTGCTACTCTACGACTTCGCTTCTAGCCGCCGACGACACCACGCGCGTACCTAGAGTTCGGAGCGTTTACTGTACCGATCTTCACGTCATTACAACCATTTATAAAGTTTAGTTTGGCTGCCTTGTGGATAAGGAACAGTAACATCTACGCCATATGGGTCATTCGTCACTGGACTATACATAATAATGTTTGCAGGCAGTAGAGTTCCTAGCGGAGTGGTCGCTGACACCGTGCAATGTGGCGTTCCTGCGGGTGCAGACGGGCGTGTTCGACCCGCGGCAGGTGGGGGACAAGCCCAAGTGGTTCGCGGACCGGCTGCAGCCCGTGCGCTTCGCCGTGTGGGACGACGGCAGCTCGCTCAACGGGGCGCTGCGGCAGCTGCAGCGACACGAGAACCAGCCTACAGGTGATGATCACTGAGCGACAAACTTAAAGTCAAATGATTTACTTCGTCATAGGAACAAACATGTCACCTAATGAAATGACTAACCATATTGTTCTAATAGACAATCGCCCCAACTCAAGAGTCACTAATGGTTATTTAAATCGCTCTTTAGTACAGAATTTATATAGTGATTCTTTACTAAAGAGCGATTTAAGTAACCGTTAGTGACTCGGAGTTGGGGCGAATAGGTTAAGAATCACATTACGCAAGCGTGGCCAACAGTTAGCGCGCAAAAGGGACGTTTCCATTGCGATAACAAGGGTGGCGGCTTTAATTTCGTTGGCCACATCTGCGGCCCATTGCGCAAAGTAAGGCGAATATTAACGTTAACACGGATCTAGCAAGAGCTTCTATTTAATTTTTATTTAGCTAACTTATCTAGTAGGTGCATCTTGTTAAACAACGGACGAGTTTATGGTGTCAGGTCATTCCTATTGATGGTCAGCGGGCTTCGTACCGGTAACGACCATATTATAGTCTAACTAGAATTATCCTTGACCGGTACTATTCAGTTCTAAAATAATCCGTTCTGAATGTTTTTTACAGGGTGTGTATATCTTTATATTTTTGATATTGTTCACAGATGAAAGTGGATCAGATTCTGAAGCGGCTGAAAGCACAAGCTCGTCGTATTCATCACTCAGTGACTTCGTTTCTGAGATGGCCTCTTCAGATTTGTCACCAGGTGACAAGATATATCATTTCAGTAAATTATAATGCAATCTATTAGCGACTACTACTAATCCCACTCACATCTAATAATAATTTCAGGGGGCAATCATCAGCACCAGCAACACGTATTGGGAGAGACTTATAGTGCAGTTGTCCAGGTCCCAATGACCTTATCATCTTCTCTGGATCCGAAAACAGTAACGTATCTTATCTTTTAACTTAAAACATAACCCACGTATCCACTTCATACATTGCGGATGTCCTGCATATTATATTTGATTCAGCAATGCTGTAGTTAAACGTGTTTTAAGACTTGGAGGTAATCTATGTTTAAGACTAATGTCTTACTTATTGGACTTATAGCGAAATAAAAACTATCACGCCACATCAACTCGGCATGCTATTACCAGGTATACAGTCCCCCTTCATCACTCATGTATGGGGAAGAGGAGGCAAGTGGTGGCGATGGCGGCGGTGGGGAGGGGGAGGCGCGTGTGTCCACTTCCCCCTCCCCCTCCCCCTCCCCCTCCAGCTCGGAGCACAGCGACCTCTCGGACGACGAGGCGCCGCCGCACGCCGCGCGCACCGACCACGAAACACCACGCGCACAGCCTGTCAAGAAGAGCGTAAGTTTGATATTGAGTTTTGTTTGAAGTAATAAACACGTTTTGATGCACTTATTTGCTCGCAATTGTTTGTTTTACAATTACTTATTATAACGATCTAGAATAAACGAATACGGAAACGAAATATGTGGAAAAATATTATGACAGTATGGAGATTGTTTTACAATGAATTAACCTCACAACCCTTTTTACATGAACACAAATTATTTATTATTTGAAAAAAGATATCAGGCTATTACCTGGTGAAATCAGGCTTGTAATGGTTAAGATTAGCTGGCATAAACACATACACAAATATCTTGTTTAAGTTAAATAATAGCTATAACCGGTACATAAATAATACCTGTAAGAATTTGTTAATCTGAACCATGCAATATTATGATTAAATAATAAAAGTATACAGCAACTACTTTGTACTAAAATGAAGTAACCCTCACAAAATGGGAGTCCCGGCATCTTTTGCAGACATACCTAGCTCATTGCAAACCCATACCATTACATTTATACTTATAGTATACATTTTGTATTTTTTATCAGTATGTAGTTACTTTGTATTGAACTATTACAGATAATACAAATTATGAACATTCATTAACAAATCCGCACACAACACAGAGTAGATAGTGAACACCATAAATACATGCATTTTGTAGTTATAATATAGAAGTAGGCTAAGCTAAGGTAGCGTCATCTAGTGGGCTATTGCGCTAGGACACGGATAGCGGGAGCTTCGGCCGCGAGTCGGACTCTAACTCCACCACGACCCCAGCGACCGTCGTGAGTCGTCACCGCGCCGCCGACAGCAGCACCAGCGACTCCGAGCGAGGCACGCCCTCCCATCAGACGCTGCAGTCGCACCACTCGCTGCAGTCACATCACTCGCTGCAGTCGCAACACTCCCTGCAGTCACATCACTCGCTGCAGTCGCAACAGTCGCAGCAGTCGCATCACTCGTTGCCTTCGCAGCACTCCCAATCGTACCAGTCGCCGCGCTCGCCTCACTCCCCTCACATGCACGCACAATCACATATCAAGGTACGCATTACGAAGAAAACATGACCGCACGATTCATGAAGAATAATAATCTAAAATTTTAACAAAATAACCGACTTCAAATGAAGTACCTACATCCTTTCCAATAACAATAAAAAAAATATCATTAAATCGGTTGGTGTGATATTGTGTGCGACAAATGGACGAATAGTTATTTGTCTATACTTAATGCAAAATTTTTTATATGGTTTTATCATGGATGCCATTGTCAGATCTCGCTCAAATTTAAGTGAGACCACATGACAAGCACCAGCTTTCGATTTAAAAAAGAATCATCAAAATCGGTTCACCCAGTCGAAAGTTCTAAGGTAACAAACATAAAAAATACAGTCGAATTGAGAACCTACTCCTTTTTTTGAAGTCGGTTAAAAAGAAGTCAATCGTCGCTGACACTGTTGGCATCATATTTTCCTGCAAGTATTATTGAAATGTTTTGGCTACCACATACATAATACACCTTGCTACTTAATTTAGTGAGATCCTAATTTAGCTAACAAATTTTAACTTTGTATTCGTTAGTCATTTTGAGCTTAATAGTATTAAATCAATTATTTTAGCTTCGCGAAAGTACAAATTACGTGTGGTAAAGCTCTCTATGATGCTGATGATTTTTGTCGTATTTTAAAGCAATTTATATCAGAATTTGCGTATTTTTGCAATACTGGAGCACACCTCAAATAGAAAAATACTTTACGTGTGTGGAAAATTACCTTTAAATCAAATTACTCATGGATTTCCGTAATAGTTGCGCCTATATATAGTTAGTATTAAATTATGTATGTGTATGTAAAGTATGAAAATGTTCAAGGTCGAGAGGCATTACCGATGTGCAAAATCGGATCAATATTGATACACTGATATACTGGTTTACATAAAGAGGTTTCCTACTGAACACTAAAATAGGACAAGCTTGTATATATTATTCAATCAAAATTAAATAATTATATAAGTAAAGGTATTTGTTTAATTAACTTAAATTGTCTGTAAACGGACTTTGGGAGTGAATTTTTGTGATTCTGTACTAAGGAGCGATTTAAATAACCGTTAAGTGACACTGAGTTGGGGCGTTATTGATGGTTTTGTTTGACTTTTATTTTACTTAGAAACAAAAATGTAGGTACTTAATATAATTTCAGAGTATGAGTTCAGGAGTGTCAAGGCAGGCATCTCAAACGTCTTTACTGGAGCAATTCGCAGCACAAGCAAAGGAGCTGGTTCGGGAAACCACCCGCCAGAGCAGTCAGGAAGGATTGCTTGCTCATATGGACAAGGTATACTTATAAAAAAATATTTACATATATTTTTACCATATTATTATACTAAGCATACATTCTATAGAATGTTATGGACCAAAACACCGTTTTACTGTCACGGGCTACAAATTATTATTTTTAAAAGTTAATAAAAATGTTTTAATAATTATTTTATATTTTTATATTATTTTGTTTGTTTTATCTTATTTTAATTAAAATATGCAGAAAGGACAACAAGGAGATGATAAGAAACTATTTGCGCCTTTTGAGCAGGTACTTACTAATGGTAACATTTTACGATCTTTCATGTAGAATTATCATAAACCATAGATATACATAATAATATAATACATTGTATAAGTCATCGCGACAGTCACCTAATAGAGGGTTGCGAAGTATTCTTCTTAGGTATCCATTATTTTAGCTTAGCGTTTGTTGACCCTGAAACCTTACCTATATTCACAGAGTTGCAAAGAGTTTTAGATGCAATAGAATCATTATTATGGAAATAATGCTTAGCTAAATAGAATTATTCTGCTACCTGAAAAGCACAGTTGCTCATGAAACACAGTACCATAAAATCTATGGCTTGATATCACGTATATTCCTACTGCGTGCGTAAACTTTACAGTTTAAATTTTGTTGTATTTAGTTCTCACAAGATAATGCTCAAATCAACAGATTAGTGTTATTTCATATTGATTCCCATCAATGTTACGCCAGCTCACCCTTCAAGCAAAAAAAGCCGCTGAAGAAGCATCGAAGAGCATGCAAGAGGCATCGAAGTCAGCGCTGGAAGCAAGCAAGACCGCTACGGCTGTCAGTAAGAACACATTCGAAGACCTTACGTATGTGGGCAAGTCCACTCTGGGCGACCTCACTAAGACTGCGAAAGAAGCTGCGGCTAAAAAAGGATTGCTGATGAAGGTATATGCTATGATATGATTAATTGAAATATAAGAATAATACTTGCATTATATATCTTAGGACGAAAGGTTAATACAAATTAGATGATCATTTAAAAGACAAGACTGCTTGGACATGAGTTTTATAAATAGACATTGTAATAGGTAATAAGTGCTATCTGTAACTGTGAGTAGGAAAAAAACATCTCGGTAGTTTCTTGCTTCTTCTCCCGGATCCACTCACAGTAGAGCTGTTCAAAAATTGTTTGGTAACTTAACAAATTTTGAATAAACACATTGGAATTTTGAATATGTTAAGCGACACGTTGTAACATTTTGTGTAGTCGGACAGCCAGGAGGCGGCGGGTGGGGGCGCTGGGGGTGGCGGAGGGGCGGGGGGAGCTGGTGGCGGTGGGGCTGGGGGGCGGCGTGACTCCACCGCGCTGCAGACGGCCAACATGCTGGCCACCACGCATCGGGACTTCTTCTCCAACATCAGCTCCGACCTCAACGGTCTCGCCGCCTCCACCTCTAGCATGTTCAGCGACTTCTTCGGCTCTAAAGGTACGCTTCTGTTGGTCTGCGGCTTCCCCGACACCACTCCGCACTGGAGCAGCCTGATGGAGTATGCTCTAGGCCTCCTCAAGAGGAGAGACCCGTGCTCTGAGCCATTGGTTGGGTTGAAGCCATTCTGCTGCTATATTAGGGGATGAATTTAAACTTCGCCTTAGTGTCTTCTATTCAAGGGTTAATAGGCTTTGTTCGTTACTAAGCTAGTGCATCTTGTACCGCCGGTGGTCTATTTACTATAGGCGCAAAATAAAATCCAGGGTAGGCAACACAGGTATATTAGTATAACCCCACCAGTCGGCGAGCACATAGCACTAATTCGCCACTTACCATCAGTGAGCCAGGTCAAGCAGTAACTCATTAAGTAAAAAACATCTAAGGCATTGAATTAGTCTCAGATAAAACAGAAACTTGGCTTTTATGAACTCACTTTGCTAGGTAAGCCATCGAGGCCCGCTGGAGGTGGTTCGATGTCGAGCGGAGCGGCGGGTGGCTCGACGAGCGGCGCGGGCGGGGCGACGGCGGCCACGTTTGGTCCGTTCTCGAGCGCGCGCGGGCTGGTGCAGCGCTCGCCGCTCATCCACCACGCCGCGCCCGCGCCACCGCAAGCCCCGCCCAGCCGCGCGCCTTCCTCCGAGAATCAGGCGTTTCTTAACGATGTAAGTCTTTTACCACTATAATAAACGCAAAGACTCGTGGCAGGCGGAGTAATAAAACGTGCAAAAGAGACGGCGCACATCATTTTCTCTCTCGCACTTGCAATATTTATGGAAATTAGGTGTTTCGCATCTCTGTGCTTATGTGACGTAATCCATAAACATTCCTCCGCCTGCCACGAGTCTTTGCGTTTAGTATAAATAGATACACAGAAGAATCATGTAAGCGAACGAACACGAAAATGAGATTGATTCGCTCACTAGCGGAATGATTCGACACCATTTTTCATATTCGTAAATGGTCTGTGTGTACGTTCCTTCATTACATAGAGGTGTGATGCGTTGTCCCCAGTTAACTGTTTCTTACAATGTAAGAAAAAATAAACGTTTACTAAGTTAATGCACGCACCATCTTATCATCTCCATTTATCGTCAGGTGTTAGTAGCTGTTATTGTTAACTTGTTCACATGGTTAGTTCTAAATGTTATGTTACAGCTTATACAGCATGTGCTAGAAGGAGAGGGCGTCGGCTGGCTGAAACTGAACCGGCTGAAGAAACTGATGGAGGATGAGTCCTACAGGAACATGGTACTCAGTAAACTCAACAGAAACTTCAACCGGAAAGCCTCTCCCAACGAGAAAGTTGACGACATAGTGAGTTTGTACTACCCGCTAATTTAATAATTTAGAAGAGTAAGCCTTTCTTTTTGAAAGCCTGGTGGCTGAAATAGATATTTGTATACTCCCAGCTCCGACTGACCATCGTGGAGTCAACTTACCCTGAGGATGCTCCGTTTTGGGGCGAAACACGTGTTGTGCTGGTATATATGTTTGTATATATATACAATTATTGTAGTGCAGGTTTCCGTTGTAAAGAGGGAAGTGCCTCGTAGATATGTTTTAAAGTATATACCATCATACATGTTAACCGTGGATTGTTGCAAAGTAGATTTATACTATCTTAATACTCCCAGTTCGTGAGCAAGCCGGTGTGGAAGGGCATGCTGAAGGTGCTGCAGGCGGTGACGCACGGGCTGGAGCACACGTTCTCCAACTTCGGGCTGGGCGGCATGGCCTCCGTTTTCCAGCTGGCCGAGATGGCACACACTCACTATTGGAGCAAGGTATGGGGTCTGCTTTTGTGTGTGTGTGTGTGTGTGTGTGTGAGAGAGAGAGAGAGAGAGAGTAGTTATGTGTTGTGTGTGTATGTGTGTGTAAATGTACGTATGTAACTTTTTATTTAGCTTTTATCCACTTCAAAAGTCATGCTTTTTTGTGACGTTACTTACATCACAAAAGTCATTTTGACACCGAGCATGATCACGTGAGATTCTCTATTCATACACCGCATCTGAATTCATGCCGCGCTATGTTACCATAGACAACTTAGGTCCCACTGATTGTAATGTACTATTATAAACATTTAATTTTATTTAAAGGAGCTAGCAGCGCTGGAACACGGCGGCATGGCGGGCTCGGCGCTCACGGACCACTACCGACACGAGCTGGAGACACCGGCCTCTTCATCACCTTCCTCTAGGAAAAGCTCGCAATCAGGTCCATCTATACTATACATTTTAAGATATAAAAATCCCCCGCCAGTTATTTGCTCTCAACTTAGCTAAGAACCATCTAGACCACGTCAGATTTCAAACAAAAATAAACCATAGGTATCATAATCGGTCCATTCGATTAAGATAAATCAAACATCGGTTTGATTAATTTGATAATCCTGGCCTGTTTAATTTGATAATCCTCTCTAATATAATTGTCCTGTCTAACCAGATATGCCAGCCCCCAATTACCCCGAGATGGACACAGAAGCACAATCCACAACAGAGATGTTCAAGGATATGCTCAATCAGAAAAGGAATCTTTTGTTTAGCAAACTGACATCCTTCGATTCAGATGTAAGTACAAGCGTTAGTTCACGGTGGGACTCTGTCAATGTTGTAACATTGTCGCATGTACCTAATCTATTTTGTCATCCTGTAAATTTGTAAACTATTATTTGTGTGCTAAATAGTATATCCTTCTATGTAAGCATTCTTTCAGCATGTTGTGTATGGTAATCCTTATAGATTACCTGTTAAATGTATATAAACTTTTGGTAATAGGTACCTGTTACATGTATACTAAATACATTCCTCCATTTCTTGTCTAATGATCTAAAATAAATAACGTAATAGCACCCGATTGCCGAATTTGCAGATGAAAAAAAAACTTAATAACAAATTTATATAAGTTAAAAGATAATCGATGTGTTTTGATGTAACGCATGGTACGCAATGTAAAAGCTACATAATTATTTGTTGGTATAATAAATTACACGTTATGGTCAACATTCGTCTATAATGGTGTTGGCTAATAACAGTTGCAACAGGTCTGATAAAAATCTATTTTTGTCTTAAATCATCATCACATTTGATATTTCACTTCACTTTACAATCGTACCTATCACTTATATAAGTTAAAAGATAATCGATGTGTAAAAGATAGTCGATTAGTCTTCATTGGTAAAGCATACGAACCTAGCAAAAACCCATTTTACCCCGTACAACTTTATTATTCCTGTTTATTTTGCTGTCGTCATCGTAAAACGAAGGTTGACCCTAACGCGTGCGTAGAGTCGCTCCTTTACGTATATGTACGGTCTTGCGAGCTTACTAGGCGAGTGGTACAGACGGTACATTCGGTACAGACGGTACAATCGGTATAGTCGGTACAGATGGTTAGTTGGTACTATTTGGTCAGGCGGCCCCTTCGGAGTGTTCGGGAGACGACAGCGGTTCCATCACCACAAACCGCGCTTCACTGTTCGACCATCGCGTCTCCTTTAAGTCCAACCTCTCCGATACCGACGTTATGATCCTTAACGTAAGTCCTAGTCGCTTTACCTCACGTTTTACGGCTTTAACTGTACCTGTGTGTATTGTAGTGTCGCCTAGATGTGACTGTTTTGGCTTAATGTAGTTTTAAGGTGTGTTGACACAAGACACTGTCTAAATTTTTATAAAGTTAAAGTCTATATTCACTAAAAGAATTTTACTGATTTCACTACGGTAGTCACGTTTTGTTTCCATTCGTGCATGAAATATAATAAAATTATATTTGTCATATTCAATACTTCTGTAAAGTTTATTTCAATATACTTCAATTAACTGGTAATGAGTTCTGCAACTGAATGTCTCTTACATCCATATTGAATTAATTGCTAAAGTTTGTTACTGAAAATAGCGCTAAAACTAGTTTTTTATAAGCAAAAGCATCAAATTTAACATAATAGAAATAAAACCAACAATGTACAATGGATCTCCATAAAGCGACAATTGATATAGGTGCGCGGAACTGGGTTGGCGTCCAAGCCGCGTGCTGCGAGCGTGTTCTCGTCCAAATCGTCGGTGAGCGGCTATAAAACGACGGTGGGGATACCCACTACCTCCCCATTGACGTCACCCGATACTGCACGGACTTATTTGTATCAAGGACTTATTGGTAAGATATACGTACTCTATAGTAATTTATATTCTTATCCATCAATGTGTCCGTTTATCCACAGACCTGTATCACCGAGTTTCAAACAGTTTTAGATACTAGAATACGATATCTGAATTTACCGTATAGATTGTAAATAAATTAATACTTCAAGTATTACAGTCAAACATCAGTATCCTCCAATCAAGTCGAAGTATTTTTGATGTTCTGCCTAGAAGACTGAGCTGGGAGTGTGTCATATTTCCCTGACTATGTAATAAAGAAAGTTAAATTTTACATTGACTTGCGTGTTCTCTCAATACAACGAAATGATGCGATAAGCGCCAAAATAACGGAGATCATGTGAACACAAAACACATCTCATTAGGGTATCCCGCGTATTTTATATTATAGAGATCAGTAAACCAAGTTATAACTGTACAGTTGAATTTTATGCGTACTTGTTATACAGGTAAAGAACGATCAAACCTGTGGGACCAAATGCAGTTCTGGGAAGACGCTTTCCTCGACGCGGTGAGTCAGGAGCGAGACATGATAGGTATGGATCAAGGCGCCACCGAGATGATGGAGCGGTACAAGTGTCTCAGCGACACGGAACGCAAGAGGCTCGAGCACGAAGAAGACCGATTGCTATCCACTGCACTATACAATCTAACGGCCGCCATGGTGCTGTTCGGAGTGGAAGCAGACATCATCAGGAATAAAGTGCGCCGATTGCTCGCCAAAAGCCACATAGGCCTTATATACAGTCAAGAGGTCAATCATCTGCTCGACGTCGTTCATAATCTGGTAATTGTTTTGTATTAGTAATTTCAAATAGTTTCCCATGTATTTGTCTTTACAAAGGTGTCATGTTTAGCGGTGGACTTCTTAAGGCTGATGGATGGATTGAGTCAAGTTTTCTTAATTGTCAAAAACACTCAATTGACATCAATGTTCAATATCACTTGTAATATAAAAACAATGAACAATATTGTTGGTTTTGTATAACATGTGTTGTTATTGTTATGTTAGCACGGCAACGACATTTCGCTAAAGCCGCTAGGCTCGCGGCAGCTGCGGCGCGCCTCATTCACCGTGCACGAGGGCGATGCGGCCGGTGAGCTGCGCTTCATGGAGGTGCGCGATGACGGGCTCATCCTGCGCTCTACGCAAGGTAACCGAGTCACCTTTATCAACAGTCCCACTGCCACTGATCCCACCGCTGCCACTGAACCTACCGCTGCCACTGATCCCACCGCTGCCACTGATCTCACTCTTTCCTCTTCTACGAGTATTTCACCTATCACGGTCACTAAAAGAATAGAATTAGTTAACCACTTTTGGTGCTGGCACTGTATCTCTACTACTTATACCATCGTTGTCACAGCATCCATTGCCGCCACTTCCTTGCTTACCTGAGAAAGCAATTTCTCTAAGTTGTCTGTGTTCGCTATAAAACAAACATAAAATTGTAACATAAAAGTGACATGGCTTTTTATAATAGAAAATAATGTTCATTGTTAAGTCCTTGGCTGGGGCAGATAGTAGTATATATAATAATAAAAGTTTTATGTGTTAATAATGCCGTGATGGTTGATGTCAGCACGTTATGGTTATGTGCATTCGACAATAATATTTTATTTGGGAATTCGAGAAATATCTTCCCTACATGAAAATACTGTCAATTTCAGGAGCATTCGTACACTTGTTTTCAGGGGCTATTGTGGAACGGTGGTGGTTCGAACGATTGGTCAACATGACGTACAGTCCCAAAATACGTATTTTGTGCCTTTGGAGGAAGAACGGTGGACAGACGCAACTTCATAAATATTACACTAAGAAGGTTAGTACAACAAAATCACGATTGATATAATACAAATATATTATGTCCAGTGTGCGGTATGAGTAATTTTGTGACTGGCACCATAATTTGGCGCCCAAGAAACTATTGAGAGGTACATAATATGATTTTAAACTTACATCATCGCGGGCATTAAACGTCCATGACCATGGTCCATGTAACTAGGTCGAAATATCGATATAAATAGAAAACTGTTTATTTCACATAATGTAGTGGAAAACGAAAGCAATCAGCTTTGACGTGGCGGTGCTAAAACCGCAACTCGTCCATCAGTGTCGCATACTTTATGTGATATATAGGGTGATGTATTACATACAATAATCGTGAGCAAATATTTGCATTCAAAACGAGGGCTACGTATGTACAGTGCAAGGCGCTGTATTACTGCATCAAGGAGGCCATGGAGAAGAGTGGGCGGCGACAAGACGCCGCCGAGCTGGGCGGGGAGTTCCCCGTGCAGGACTGCGCCACCGGGGAGGGGGGGCTCATACAGGTGACTGGCACTACTCACTTGTCATAATAATAATAATGAAGCTTTACTTCGTATACAGTTTATAATACATGATAATGATTGTGGGAGCTGGCCATAATTTACCTCCTTATTCACTTATATAAATAAAAAAAATCAATAAACTCGACTGCACAAAAAAAAAGAAAATGTGTGCAATTCACACGTGGTAGAAGTGAAACTTTCCAAAATTTTGGTTTCAAAATAATGAGATGAAAAAGCAATAAATCGAATCTTAAAGCAATAAATCGAAGCGCCATCTATGAATACAACTTAGCACTTTTTAAAAATCTATCTAGCAATAATACGAATGTTCTATCTTATTCCTCGCGCCATCTATGAATACAACTTAGCATTTTTACTGTCTGTATAATCGGTTGGTAAATCGACAGAATGAAAGAATGAAATTCTTATTTTTTGTTGATAAATTCTTTGAAAATATTTAAAAGAGCATTTGAAAGTATTTAAAAACAGTATAAAAATAAAACAAAAAAAAAAACTAAAAAAAAATACTTCGAGACGCGAACCTGCGCATCAGGTATTGTGTACCTACGTCCTGACCATTGAGCTACGTAGAAGTTAAGTTGAAAGTCGAAATTAGCGGTTATATTATCTTACCTGTCGTTGCATCCGGTTTCAAATCACTAACGATTCTAAAGAAGTTTCACTTCAAAAAACATTTAAAACGATCATGTATATACCTTTTTGAAATCCTTATGGTGAGACATGACTTTAAACTTAACTCATCATAGATTGAACATATTTTACCCGTATTATGGTAAACTATCCTTTTAGTGAGCTCTTTAATTCAATACTCATATTGTATTAATCGATATCATTATTCGATTTTTTTTGATACTTCAAACAGTGGCATCTGACAACTACCATTTTTCTTATTTCACTTATCTAAGAACACTTGGGCGAAAAACATAACCCTTCAATAAAACCCTTAGTTGGGTAATAAATACACAAAAGGCTCATGAAGTTTACTGTATCCATATTTAATGTTAATATTTAACATTTAGCTTTGAACGTTCTGAAATGTGGTGAATTGCCTACCACCTACATATCGAGCAAAGCTTGATATTCCAGATATTTTATTATAATGTATACATGATGTTACTTTTAGGAATTTAACAACACAGTGGCTGAAATAAAAAAGTTTCAAAACTCGTACAGAGACAAGTACCGTTTTTCGTAAGTCATTTCATTTTTCTCGCCTGTTGCCAGCTGCTGAGTTTCATATACGTTTGGTGATTTTAGGTCTAGATTTATTTTATTTTTTTAAGAAAGAGAGAAAAATTTACGACTTGAAGGTTTTTGCCTATTATAAGGTACTCGTATAATGTAAATGTTAAGTTGGATTTTTGCCATCAATTTTGTGATTGCACAAAGAAATGTAAACTGTTTTAATTTTTCAAGGTGTGCATGGAAGGCGTCGGTCTCCTATTCCACCACAGCAAGGTTTGTTCAATTTTGTATTTGCAATTTTGTTAGCTTTTTTACTTATTGCGTTCTAATGAAATACCAAAGACGTAAACAATATGAACTCGATGTCGGTATTCCAGGTAAGGTATGTCAATGTACTGCTTGACTGGTAAACGTATCGTAACGTAACGTTCGGTAACGGTGGCGGCGGCGTGACGCCGGCGGCGCGGCCATGCTTGTGTTGTGTGTCGTACCGGTGACGTTGACGCGACGCATTTACCTCCGTTCTGTTCTACACACTGCTCATTCGAAGCATCAATCTAAATTTTTGACTTTTATCATCAGCTGCATCGCAGAAAAGTACGTGCTTAGTCGATGCCCCGACGAGACAAACTTTTACAGTTTTGCCTTTGAATCCTTTATATTTAATAATAATATTCTGAGCTGCAAGGACCACTCAAATTTTCCTTTTTCATATTTTCACTTTTTCTTTGTTCTGATAATTTATATATTTTTTATGTTTTACATTTTTATGATATCTGTATTTAGACGTATACTGGTTGTTACCACGCCGAGCGTCTTTTCCAAATTTTATCAGATCGACTACAGCTTTCGTCCGATTGATATTATGTTTCGCTCCATCTTTCTCCATTACTGATTCGATGTAATAGCTAGATTTTTATTTACATTTAAGATTTACCGTTACCGTTGTCCATCTGATGTCCGTATAATGGATATAACTTGTGCATGCGCTACTTGTCTGCGATACCCGTGAGCCGCGAGCCGGAGCCGCGTGCCGCAGCGTGGGCGCGGCTGCGGCGCCGCTCGCTAGGAACTTTTGAGATGGTCCTTGACACGCGCTCGCCCGCCCTCTACTAATATCTTGTTTTTGTCTGTTCTACCCTTCCCGGACACGCCGGACCCGCTGCGCTGAAGGATTTCGAGGTACTCAGTGGTTCATAACCTAGTATGGCTGGCTCTTACGATGATCGACGCCGGCCTCCCGACCTCGCGTCGGGGGGGTCGACTGTAGTGTTGAGGCTTACCGATTGTTTTTAGCCGTTGTTAGCGTTGTTTTAGTTCTCCCGAGTGCGGCGAGCGCCCGTGCGCGGCCGTGCATGCACATAGACGCCCTTTGTTTTATCTGTATTCTATCATCACCGCACCCGACAGCTTGCATTCGTTTCACGGATCGCCCGCGTCCGGGCCGCATCCGGCGAGCGGTCTCGATCCGTCACCGGATTCGTTCTCAATCGGTCCCCGGCGTACCCGGTCCTGAGCGAGCGTCGGTCAGCGCTAGAGCTTAGCCGATGCGAGTCCCGAGGTCAGTCGTAGAGCATCCGCCATCTCACAAGTTCTGGCGCGGCCTCCCCACGCCCCGTCCTGACCTCGCCCCCCGCACTCCCCCCGCACTCCCCCCCGCTCCCGCTCTCGATGCGACTCCCGCAACGCCTGCTGCTGCGGAGCGACGGCTCATGGCGCGGTCAATCTGGTCATCGTGGGATTGTAATACCGCTACCCTCGGTATGCTAGCTTTATTGCGGAGTCACTAACTTAACAATATCGATACGTTATAAATCTAGTAAATCGAGGTAGTGTCACCGCATTGTCTTTCTATTGCATGGTTGCGAAGCGTCTTGCGCGTTGCTTTTTTTAGTTGGCTTGATAAATTTATCGGCTTTGATTGTCAGAAGCGCTTTACTTTTCTATGCATGCTTCTTCAAAACCTGCTAGAGCCTCGTAGAGTTGTTAATAGCATAATATAATAGTGTCACAAATGTGAATATCGAAAAACTAAATGGAAACTGGTATGTACTACGTTTACATTTAGGTACTTGTTTCGATATTTATGTTTGAAATCATAAGGTTTATTTAAATCTACGTATCACTATAATTTATGAAATGATTATGATTATACTACGATAGTTGTTATCACGAGCTAAATTAGTATAAATAGTGAGAGCGTTTCATCACAATATATCACTGTTTTTAATGTTAGCAGAAGCTATAAAAAATCCTGCTGCTCTTTATAAACACAGTTCATTACACACACCTACAAATGTTTCTATAAAATAGCATTTAGTGTTCAAATGTTATATTATTTTATAATAACTTTAATGGTTTCAGTTCTTTGTGCGGCTTGATCACATACGAAAGTGCTTCACGCAGAATGGCGGTATCTTCGTTTTAGAAGAATTTAGTGAGTATTTATTTATTCGTTTTATACCTTTGAAGTATAATGTCATAGAACAGACATCTCGAACAAAATGTGTGTCCCACTCGGGAGGTTCGATTTTCAAAATTGAGCCCCGGTTCTCCTTTCAAAATCAAATGAATCCATTGAAGATTGAAGCCACGTGGTGCCAATGCATTGGGACATGCATGGTGTTCGCGGTGTCGGTTCTATACACTAGTAATGATACTTCAATGTTTTATACTTACTTTAAGAATTTCTTGGTAGATAATTATGTTATTTCATTTCCAGATCCAAAGACCAGACAGATAATACAGAGAAAGTACAAATCTATCATGGTAAGTATAGCAACACTCATTTTTGTTTTTATATTTTGTTCTCTGTGTGTTATATGTTTTATTTATTTGACTGTTATCTTATTTTATAGGCGGAAAGAGTAGTGCTTGATCTCCATCGTTTCTTCTCCATATGGCTTTCTCGGTACTATGTAGTCGAGGCCAATCGAAATGAGCCAAATTATGCACCTTACGTTTTATAGCTCACCCCGATGTATGTACCTACACGGTGACTTTATTTTACTTTTTTTCATTATTCGCTTCGCCTTTTTAATACTCTGTTTAAGTGAACTAATAAGTAATAACATATAACAAAAATCTTAAAAGCTGCTTTAAACTGTTAATAACTACTTAAAGATTGCTTTGTAAATATTTCTTTTATGTTCATAAATACGTATGTATTTCAATAATTTAACCACGTAAATTATTGTTAGACACGTTAACCACTAGGTACACAATTCTTTCTCTGCTTTCATTTACTAATCTTTATAAAGTTCTGTAGTTATCGAGCTTAATATTTTTGTTTATAAATAAATTATTTCTTCGTATTTGTAAAATTATTGGATAAAAGTAAGTCTTTTAGCCCATACCCCCGATTGATCTGAATTTTGGTTTACCTGTGTATTTCAACGCGCTTTAAACGAATGGCTTCAACCCATTAATGAGCACGGGTCTCACCCCTTGAGGAGGCCTTGAGCATACTCCACCACGCTGCTCCAGTGCGGATTGGTGGAGGGTTAGTGGCCAACCCGAGTGTCGGAAGTTTTCAAACCGCCTGAGGGCGTCCGACATGGTTTAACGACTGTTATCTTATGATAACAACCGGGACCGACGGCTTTACGTGCCCTCCGAAGCACGGAAACGCTCAAGAATTTTTTGCCACTAGGGGTCACCCATCCAACTACCGGCCGTGCCCGCTGTTGCTTAACTTTGTCGATCACTTAGGATCGACGGAAGCCTTCGGGCTATGAGCGCTTCTAACGAATATCGTAGGCAAAATACCCGCGTATTTCATTTTCAAGGTCACCTTGTATGTTTACGATAATTGAAATAATACCAAGAAATTATGGAGAACGAAATTCGCATTTTTCTCCCAAACCACTGGCTCCACAAGAAAAATGTATTAGGCATAAAATGTGTCTCTTTATGGACTACAACTTTTATTCAAAACATTTTTCTGTATAATCAATATTTTGCCAAATAAACGTGAAAAATTAAAGTGTTTTTTCAAGGTGACCTTGAAAATGAAATATGCGGGTATTTTGCCTTGAATATTCGTTATCAGCGCATCAAAATACATTGGTATACCGAAATTCAGATTAATCGGAGGTATGGGCTGAAAGGAAGTAGGTACACACAAATTATTAAAGCCTTCCAATAAAAAAATTATTGAAAATCTTTTTCCTATACGCAAATAATATCTACAGCCTATCTTTTAGTTTAGTACTCAATAAAATTGATCTAGGAATTAAACTTTGTTTATATAATTCTTAAATATTTTTCTTCCATTGTAGCATTCATAAATTACAAATATGTTTAATAATATTATATAATATTACTTCTTTTTTCCTCTTTTTCCTTCTAATATTTCTTATAAAATCTTATTCATATTTTAGGGTATTTACTTCATAAAAAGCCGACTTTTTACTTGGTGACATAGAGAAATAATATGAAATACACAAAATATTATTTAATATATTATTTAATATTATACATATTCTGCAGTGAAAAGCCAGCTTTTTAAATTTAATTGTATAAAAATATGATATTTATAAATTAAGGATGTTTTGCGCAACAGGTTTGAAAGTAAAAATCGTAATGTATGTCCATGAATAAATATTATAATAGTTTTGCCTCTATTGAATCAAAAATAATATCTTGAAAACTACAAAAAACTCAAAAGAAAAAAATAAGCCCAGTAGTTTAGAATATTTTTAAAAGTAATATTGAACACCACCATAGAACTACACCATAGAAGGATTAACAGTCGGGACCCATTTAAATTTTACAGGGTTGCTTGGGAAAAAACAAACAAGATTTAATTGGTTAAAGAATGTTCTATGTTGTAGCTTATTTTAGTTTTTTTTACGCAGTCGGGTTTTTTATTATTATTACTCAAAATTTTGTTTGACAAGTTAAGTATAATAATAATAGATTTAAATTATTATATAATATATCAACAAGATTACGGCCAGCGTCGAATTGGCTCTTCAGAAGGACGTTTAGTTGTGTGATGATGATATTTAAAGTTTAGGGTAACTGTAGCCTGTCAATGCAAGCCATCCTTACGTTTTATGTTGATGCTTTTTATTTTTGCGTCCTACTTATTAATTGAGCATATAGGTCTACAATAATTTTATTATTAGGTATATCGAATTTACCCATTGTCTTTGAATAGTTTATTTACTTATGCATACAAGTTATTATATATACATTATAAATTAAAATATGCAGATTATCGAAATAATTACATATTTATAATTTTTATATAATAGAATAGAAGAAATATGATTAGGCCTATATTCCGTAGCTACAACATAGAACCAGTAAACTATACTAAAACCACTTACTACACTAACCTAGTACTAATTAAATCAGCATATATGGCGTTGATTCAACGTAGGTAATACTGGTGTGACAGGCGAGTGTGTGCATGTTTCCAGGCGGACCAGATCTGCTACGCCGTGCTGTGCGTGTTCTCGTACTTCGCGGCGGGACAGGAACAGAAGAAGTCCATTCTGGAGCAAGCGGCGCGGCTACCGCCCGGCGCCTCTCCCGCACCTCGCGCCGCCTCTCCCGCACCTCCCGCCGCCTCCCCCGCGCCCCCCGCCGGCTCCCCCGCGCCCCCTGCCGCCTCCCCCGCGCGCCC
The DNA here is from genome assembly GCA_963932265.1 of Thymelicus lineola. Lineage (NCBI taxonomy): Eukaryota > Metazoa > Arthropoda > Insecta > Lepidoptera > Hesperiidae > Thymelicus > Thymelicus lineola. The sequence goes on along the minus strand of OZ010687.1, from coordinate 9,480,463 downwards.
TCCCGCCTCCCCTGCCAACACTGCCGACAACAGTCGCGCCGGCAAGAGTGAACAAGTACGCAAAGTAAACATAAATCTAGTTAGTAAGTCTGTAACATTGTTTTTCTTGACAAACTTATGTCAGCACCGGCAAGCTGATGTTTGTCTGATAAAATCGAATATGGTCTAAATTTAATATCGGTTGTAAGATAATTTAGTCTCGGTTGTTGCCAGAGTAAACATCAGATAGTAACTGAAGTGACTGTTAAGAATAGCCATTAAATAAATTGTTATTCGTTAGATGGAACGGAGGGACAATCGAGGAGGCGTCCTTCAGGCGCCGCCGGGGGTGGGGGGCGGCACGGAGGGGCCCGACAAGCGTGTGCCGCCAGATAAGCCTCGCGTGGAGCACCCCAGGATGCTGCCGGAGCCCCCGGGGCCGCCGCAGTCGCCCCGCGCGGCGCACGCCAGCCAACCGCGGCCTATCCCGGAGCGACAAGCTAGTGTAAGTAAACCATACAAAACTTGAGGGCCTTAATCCTGTGCTATACTGCTATTCAATGTCCCGAAGGTATATCGAAAGCTATGATAAAGTGACATTCACTTATATTCAGCGGCTTGAGTTTGACAAATTTTTCCACTCACGCAAATTACAAATATCGAATGTGTTGTAATTTGTTTCTTTGATTCAAACCTTAATGAGTATGAATAAGTACATTGTGTTTAGGAGAGTCCAAGTGCGGGGCGCCGGCCCCCTCCCCCCGCGCCGCCCCCGCCGCGCCTCGCGCGCGCGCACTCGCACGCTGTCGACCCGCCGCGGGTCAGTATACCAACATTTCATCACCTCACTATACTACCATCTCCTCACGTCATGTCTTACTAATAAAACCCACTTAAATGATCGTGTAGCGGTACTTACCCACACTATTGTCAAGTAATCTATAATACAACACAAAATATAATGTTTTCCTTTCATTTGGAATTTTCCAAAAAGTTTTTCTTACAAAATAAATATTAAATTAATTCAAAATCGCGAGGTAGACTACACCGCGAATAATGTAGGTAAGTACTGCTACAATCTATAACTGTCACACTTCGGTTCAATGTAAGGGGCAAAGTCATAATTCATTAGATTACGTTAGCCAAGAGAAAATAGCCAAGTGTCCGTCAAACTGCGTTAAATTGATGGTGCCACGGCAGCAACGGTTGGTAAAAATACTCACTCACTATCTAATGCGGCATACTTCAACCCGTCAACAACTGCTATATTCGTACCCGTACATTTTGGTCACATCCGGCTCGAAGGACCAAAATGTACGGGTCAACTACAAGTTCGGCTGTGTCAATGTCAATGATATGACAATGAAATGCGACTGTCCCGGAAGATACCTTTAATTGCACTGCATTGCAATAATTGCTGATATGCAAAAATGTACGAGTTAGCTGGTACAATATAAAATATCATATATATCGTGAGTACCCGTATTATAGTAAAAATGCAACGTCCCTGTAGATACCGCCGCGGCCGGGCGTGCGCGCGGCGCCCCCCGCGCTACCGCCCCGCCAGCTGTCCGCCGCCGCCGACCTCACCCGCCCCGACTCCACTACCGCCAGGTACGTGTATCTGTCTGTCTGTGGCATCGTAGCTTCCAAACGGATGAACCGATTTTGATTTAGTTTTTTGTTTGAAATGTGACTTTATCGGGAATGTTCTCAACTATGTTTAGTGTAAATAAAAGTGTTTTTTAAATTTTCATTTATAACAAGATTATGAAAATGAAGAATTAAGGAACTTTACACACTGCAGCCGCGCATTGCAATATCTTGGCGATAAGAGAAATTTTCATAGACAAAACGTGTTGCATCTCGCTCTATCTCTATCTACCTTCCTTTATAGATTTCCTTTATACTCGAATTACTATCTCTATGTCACCAAGGTATCGCGGTTCGCGGCTGCAGTGTGTAAAGGCCCTAACTGGTAGACCTAAGTGGTAGGCATAAGTGGAAAATCTTCATCGTGTATGGAAATTGTCACCTAACGAAAATGCGTTATGTCCCCTCTTTCTAAATATTTTCATTTATACACTGTTTCAAGCACATCTACAAGCATATCTAAATATTTTGGTTTGTTTTTTTATAGTAATGGTACGAAGGTTTCAAGCAAATTTAGACCTGATAAAGTGGAAGCACTGTAACTAATAATGCTGTAGATGAAGAGTAGCTAGTATAATGTATTGTATAATTTCTGACCTTATAGTTATCAGTCAAGTAGGTACTTACAATAGTATGTTAACATACATGTTCATGATATCAGACCGACTACATAGTGTGTGACGTTTCAGATCCTCCCCGAGTCCGGTGCGCACGCGCCGCGTTTCCACCGACCGCGAATAGCGACTACCACACTCTACATAGAAATACTTCGTCTACAGGCTACACGTGCCACACATTATTTTATTTATTTATTTAAAAAATTTATGTACACGAAAAAACTTAAATATAGGAGTTCCCAAAAATTACGCAAGATTTTATAATAACTCCTTGTCCCTGTCAGAACGTAGTAAAATTCTGCCGAAGAAAAGTAGTTTGACAGCTGAAAGTCTAGGGTTATTAATAATGGAGACGGTAGAACCACTCACTTTAATTTTTGATCTATGTAAATTAAAAAAAAAAATGAAAATATAGTGGCCACAGTTCGCTTGTTTTGAACACAATATTGTAGGAATATTAATTAGACCATACTTCTCCGATCCTTAGGCTGTATGTTCTTATGTGCCTTTCCATATTTAACCCTGTTGTACGTTTTGTTTCACTAACTAAAATAAAGAAACTGTTTTCTATTATAATTAATTAAAATCTTGCGTAATTTTTGAGTCACGTATAATATCAAATTTATCAACCATAGACAGTTGTTATTGTTCCCGCCAAACATTACGGTCTGGTCCAGATTTTATTTACCTATGTTGTGGTGAGGTAATAAGCGGACTCATTAATGACCTGTGTCATGATGGTGTATCTTATCATTGAAGTATAATGCCATAGAACAGACATCTCGAACAAAATGTGTGTCCCGCCGGGAGGTTCTATTTTCAAAATTGAGCCGCCGTTCTCCTTTCAAAATCGAACGAATCCATTGAAGATTGAAGCCACGTGGCGCCAATGCATTGGGACATACATGGTGTTCGCGGTGTCTGTTCTATACACTAGTAATAATACTTCAATGTATCTTATAAATAATCTGTGTATGCCGGTTCCTTCATAGTTTTTTATTGTTTTAACGTTTGCGTAATGTTCAAGTCAAGCAATTTTTAAGTTAAAGATTGTATATTTTATGTACATAGCCTAGTAAAATTGCATAAGTTATAAAATTACATCAGATAAGAATTTCTCAGTTCAAATTAATAAAAGTAGTACAATAATCAGTCAGTAGGTAATAAATAACCTTTACCTTTTGAATGAAACCGGAGTCATTCATTCAGCGAAACCAGTTAATAAGGATTGGTATTTTTCTGTTAATCAGGAATTTTATATCACTTACAGCTAAGGATATCATGATTTGTGTTGGGATGAAAGTCCGCTTATTACGTATTATAATTTATGATGAAGCTTGTTTATTTTGTTATACACATGGACAAAATATTCTGTAAAAGTAAAAGCCTTACATCACCACCTAGTACCTACATATTATAAAACCCATTTGTTGTTCCTAGTTGGCGTCGTCAATATTTATTGTCTGTTTATAATGACACTGTTTGAGTAACATTAAAATAACTAATTTGAAGTGTAATAGAAAGTATAATATTTTCATAATATTTTACTTCATCCATCGGGAGTACATATTTTAGTATTTTCAATCAGTCAGTAGGTATATACTTAATTAAATTACATATTTGCATTTAAAAATTGTAGCCATTGAGTACTATCTCAATTAGATGAGCTATATTGTATACTATTCTATTAAGATTATTAGTATTGTGATTGTGACAGAGATAAAATTATTCCGTGTATTAGTCAGTTACATAATATTCAGTAAATTAAACCATAAGCATGATCTTGCAGGGGTAATACTTCATACTATCTCCAAGTTGGCTCAACAGGAGTCACCGTTTAAAATACATACTAACCATTGTTTAATAATAAACTCACAACCCTTTAGGTACTGCAGATGACAGATATTAATATTCCAAAACAAAATTCAAAATCACTCTACAAATGGATTGAATGCTATTTGATAGTGTGTTACGATGAGAAGGCAGCCTTTATCAGAAGCCTTACCAAGACGGTTCAGAAGCGCTGTAACAGACAATATGGTGACGCCAATATTATGAATATTTGTATAAACCGGTCCAATGTAAGTAGGTTTAACCTTTTCGTTCGAGAAAGATATAATAATGTAATACGGGGTGTAGTCTTCGACGAGACAAGAATATATTTTTCGTAATATTATAGTAACGTTTGCAACATTTATAATAGCCGTTTATGAGGTAGGATATTAAAATTGTCATTGTCACTGTAATAAGATTGTAATTATATATTTATCAAGTAGTGAAACACTGAATGAATGTGACGACCAGCTTCATTATACCAGTTCAAAGCTTTAAAGCCTGATTAATGTAATAGTAAATAATATCATTTCATATTTAAATTATGTACATGCCTAAATATTTCCATGACCTCTGTTTATTTACTAACATAGTAGATATTTAGTTTATCAAAGGAAAATTTAATAATTAAAATTGAATGAAAGTACGATTTAGATATATTAGTGTATTGTATATTTTCATGCATCAAATATGTCTACTATCACCAGAAATCAGGGTTATTCAAAAGTATAGCTATTTTATTTCAATAAATGACTAGATCTATTATTTGTTTTATTACTCTTTGTACCAATTTTACGGGAAGTAAGATATCCGATTTATTTATTTATTTGAACATAATATAACAATTGGCCGTATTGGGGTAGAATATTGACCCCTCTCTACTTCGTTCCAGAATAAATATGGTGTCGTTGGTGTCTATCCAAGTCAAAACAAATTAGGAGCACTGATCTGATATTCATGGTCATATTGAATTTGGACCCAATACTGCTTTTTAACTATCTCTGCCAAAACCGAGAGATACTACCTCGGTTTGGGTGTAAATTTGGAGGAAGATGTACCTATCCAACAATAAAAGCATATTATGTAAAACTAGTTTATTAAAAAAACAGTAGGTATTTACATATAGATGCCTAATGACACAACTAGGTAGGTATATCTTTCACGCTGAGAAAAACTGAAACTTGTTGTTTACCTACCCACAGACTTTACTCCCAAGGGAATGTATAAACACATCATAAATAAAACTTAAATAGTTATAGTATAAGCCCCTGCAGGGAAGTCTAACGGTGAACGTTTGGAGGGAATAGCTGCGTATGTTTACGACTGGCGAGCCAATTAGCGCTTAAAACCGATAAAGATGCCCGCCCCGCGTCCAGCTTGCTCCCCATTCTCCCACGATACATTCGACTTCAGCGCAATAACGGTCATCGCCAGACTTTCATGCCGGCTGCTATCTATACCTAATAGTAAACAGTCACATTATTAGGAATTTTGCTATTACAAAATCTGCTAATCGCCTTCCCGGGATAAGTGTTCGCTAGTCTTAATTCGAAAACGTAAAGAAACGATGAAAAATATTAATGAAAAGACTCAAATGAAGAAAATGAAAGCTCCCACGCAAGAGCTGTAGTCTTTTAAATGGTAAAACAATACCAATCGTTCTTCCATACTAAAATCAAATTTATTTAACAGTTTCTTACAATTAATAACTATACATATAGTTATAAATAATAGTAGTACCTCCTATGCACAAAAAACATGGCCTTGACTCCATCAAACTGATATAAACAAAAAATTTTACTCCTGAACTTTTTTCGATGGTGGATATTGAAGAAATCGAGTATCCTCTTTCAAACATAGAGGCTAATTTGAAACTGCAGTCTATTAATTCTTTGGTGAACCTACAATATTTTCGCTTTCTTTGATATCCGTATGTAAAAATTAAAAAACAATAACATTTAATATCACAGACTTGTATCTACTTACACATTCTTAAACTCCACGTTACAATTAACAATAAAAATGATTAGGATGTAAAATGAAAATACATACCTACACTTGAATGTATTATTAATAACATAATAACTAATCTATTTAAAACCTAACCTACTTACTCCTACATACTGAACTTTTAATAATAGGTACCGTACCGCAAATTATTCACGTTAATTTATATTATTGAAACTGTCCTTACTATCGATGTGATTGCACAACTATGAAAAGTCTGGACTATAAGTAGAAAAAAATAACGACGGTTGAATCTAAAGTAACAATTTCATACAAAATTGTGCATCAAATCGAGCAGTTAATCTCTCTCAGTTCCGAGGAAAACAAAACATATTATTTAACCACGATACATCCTAGTCTGAAGTTAAAGTAAATTGATATAAAACTGAAATTAGGTCACGCGCAGTAGGGTTCCGTTGAACTCTAACTAGGGCAAGTTGTTTTCAAGTTCCCTTTCCTTGTTTTGTTCTTCAAATTTTCGTTAATTGGTTATATAGTTTAGCCGGCAGGGGGGGACACATGACTAACTAAGAGGTACCCTGAAAAAATATTATTCAGTATTTTATTCTAATATTTTGGAGTTTAAATAAATATGTAAAACCATGCCAAATTACAGCTTTCTAGCACTAAGGGTCTCGGACAGACGAACGGATGGATAGACGGACATGACGAAGCTATAAGGGTTCCGAGTTTACTTCGGAACCCTAAAAAAGGGCATTTGTTTAACTTTGTTTAAGTGAACTTTGTTTTCGTTACATGTAAGACTTGCCATTCGCTTTTGCACGTTGCATTGCTTCCTAGTGTTATGAATACCTCCATACTAATAATATACAATTTTCTAAATGTATAGAAAAGCTCAAATATTACAATGCAAAGACGAAATTTACAGTACCTAATTATATTTGTACAAGAATCATCATATTTCACATAGATATGAAACTACCCACTTAGGTTGATTAAAATTAGTCAGTCTAAAATATCGACTATTCTTTAAAACCCTTAGCATTATTATAACACCGATATCAGATTTGGTTTATAAAAAAGGCTTAACACTTAAACATAATTATATAGGAATAGGTACGAGATAGTTCCAACACTAAACGTCGCGCGTCGTCCTAATACTTAGTCGTTTAGTTTTTTGCAGAATAATCGCACACAGTGATCTTTTGTCCTTATATAAAAGAGTATGTTGCTACTTAAGAACAATTCTTAATAATGCTTCGTAATCGGTCACTGATTTGCTGCCGGCGGTCATTCGTCATATTGGAAAGAGTATCGCTTAGCTCTCCCTGCTTCAATATGGTCTCGCTCAATAATTTTTCGCCTTCTGCAAGTAATACATTACTTTTGTCGTTTGTATCCAGGCTTGATTCCTGGAAAGAAAAACAACAAAGTTAATTAATATTTAATATTATAGATTCAATTTTAGTTTCTATTGTTAGTTACGAATAATTCAGCAGTTTTTTCATGAACCTTAAAGCAAAGTAGGTAATAGGATAAAATTAATACCCTTACACGGAAGTCAATAAAGTCGGATGTAATTTCAACAACAAATTCAGTGAAACACCCATAATAATACCAGCTCTCTATTCGTATAAGTATACACCCACACATTGACACCATACTGTTAAAATCGGACCGCACTCGAGTCATACGGACAACGGGAGTTCATAAAAAATAATAAAAATGTTTTTGTGTGCTGTTAAAAGTTGCAAGAACAATAGTAATTCAATTAAAAAACATCAACAATATCTTTCACCGATAAGTTTGTAATTTAATCACTGATACTTTTATTTTTCGTTAAGTTATTAACAAAATAAACTAAAAATATTGTAACCAAAAATAGGGAACCCTTTACTTTTACACATTTAACAAATGTACTCTCTCATTTAAAAGATACAACACCAAGAATTGATGGAATACCATATTCCTTCTTGACTAATAACAGTCAAGATCTTTTACGTTATTATTTAAATCTTATTAACTCAGTGATGGTTAGCGGACGTATTCCATCTTCGTGGAAATCTCAAATAATTATTCCCATTTTAAAACCTCATAAGCCACCGTCGGATGCATCTTCATATCGTCCCATTGCCCTTTCAACTACTGCAGCTAAGGTTGCTGAACACTTAGTTAATAACATTTTAACAAAAAAATAACCGACTTCAAATGAAGTACACAGTACTTTTGACATGGATACCGTAGTCAGATCTCGTTCAAATTTATGTGGGACCACACGACAAGCACCAGCTTTCCATTAAAAAAAGAATCATCCAAATCGGTTCACCCAGTCCAGAGAACGGAGGTAACAAACATAAAAAAAAAAAAAAAAAAAAATACAGTCGAATTGAGAACCTCCTCCTTTTTTTGAAGTCGGTTAAAAATAGACTAGAATGGTTTATTGAAAGTAATAATCTTATATCTAACAGTCAATATGGTTTTAGGAGATGTAGAGGTACTATGGATAATTTAAGTATACTAATAACTGATATTAGATTAGCCTTTTCCAAAAATGAAAATGTATTGGCGGCTTTCTTAGATATACATTCGGCGTATGATAATGTACTGATTTCAGTTTTGAGACTAAAGCTCATTTCATTGAAGGTTCCTTCCTTACTTATTATGTTCATATTGTGGTAATGGTAACCCCAAAATTACGCACACGTGGTAAGCGGGCGGCCATTTCTATGTTTCATTCTCGATTAGATGAGGTTACGTCCGTCCTTTTTTAACGTCCGTGTACCCATATGAAAAAGTTTATCACATATTTAATCTTACCGTGAGATCCAGCTCTATATTAGGTTGACCTTGAGCGTCTGAAGACTTTGCTTCATTTGTAGATTTTCTGGAATATGTCTTAACATTCTTATACACATAATCAGCTACCTGGGTTTTGTGCATTAGTCCATTTTTAGTTAATACCTGTAGAGATAAATGTATTTAATGCATTGAGCTCATTAACATACTAATTTGTTAATTTTAATCATAATATAAGGCATATATTTACTTACGTGATCAGGATTTAAGTCTTGTTGTGTAAGTTGTTTTAACTTACGCAATTCCTTCTTTGTTTTTACAACAGACCAATGAATATTCACATTCTCAGGGATATATACTTTCCGAGCCAGGACTCTGAAATAAAGATTTATAATAATCTATACTAATATTATAAAGAGGAAATATTTGATTGTTTGCATTGAATAGGCTTCGAAACTACTGAACCGATTTGAAAAATTCTTTCACTGTTGGGAAGCTACACTATCCCCGGGTGACATAGGCTATATTTTTTTTACTATTTTTCCCGAGGCGAAGCGAGGGCGATTTCCTAGTATAATATATAACATAAACTTAGAGATTCTTAATAACACGTTATACACGGGTAATATCTAGGAATTATAATATGTAAAAAAACGGGAACGAACGAACGGGAAGATATTAAAACCTAGCTTAGATAACCAGATAATGTGAACACTCATGGAAAGAATTTCCATAATATATTTTTTTATTTTCTTAAGTCGAAATAAAAAAATGTCTTTTGAGTTTTTCTGCCGGCCAAGCATTTTGGGCAAATTCGACTAGGGCAGGGTAACTACTTCACAAATTTTTCAATTTCATTTATGTTTTATTTACAGTAAACGTATGTAATATGTATACTACTAGGCATTGTTACTGTAGTGAAAAACTGTACAACAGTAATACTCACTGGGTAATTTTCGCATATGCTTCTCGTTCTGGATAAAACTCAGTGAACTTAAACCCTGGAAATTCGAAACTCAAGTTCCCATTTTGATCTTGCCGCCCAGGAATCCATCCTATCTTTTTTACACTCCTACAAATTATCCATACCTCTTTATAACTACTTTCGATTGATGGTTTAGTGTTGCAATAGTCTTCATCGTCAGAAATCACATATACGTCATTGGTAGGTGCAGTACATTCAACTGAGTTAGCAAGAAAATTTTCAATATCCATATTGATGTCATTATTGGCTGGTGTAATGTTTTCTAAAGGCGGAGTTGTAAAGCAAATTTTGTTTACTAGAGATCTACTATTGATTTCTTCGGGTTTTAGAACAAACATTCCACCTTCAAACTTTCTAACAGGTGGGTTTTGTAGTATATTATTTGATTTTTGACACTTTTCAACAACTTTAATTTGTGGTGCTATTTCTGCAATCGGTCTCTTAGTAGACGACTTCTGTTTTTCATCGATACATATATATTTATTGTTATCATTTGATTGTGGTATTATTGATCTGCACGGCAAAGAGGAACTGGTAGAACTTGCTTCTAAATCAATATGCATGCCTTGACTTCTTTTTTTTATTAAAATTGTTCGTCTAGGTAACTGCTTTTCGGGTGACACAGATATTGGTTTCAGGAATCCAGCTGGTGTAAGGTGATAGAAATTGTTTGTTCTTGTTATTTTAATTGGCTTAACTAATTTAACTACTTTATTATTTTCTTTCTCTTTACCCGCACTCTTCATATCATTACTAGATACGGAATCCATTGTTTCATTCTGTAAAGAATCTTCTAAAATTTGCCCTTGTTCCAAATTAATTTGTGCCATAAATGATAATGGATTGTCAATTACTCGTAAATTATCAACTTTGTTAGTTGTAATCCAAACTCCCCTTGTCTTTAATTTTTGATTACTTGTAGTAGTTTTTACAGTTTCTATTCCCAAAGGCTGATTTTTTTCATATGGTCCTATAAATACACAATATTCATTTGCGTTAGGTATTGCATAAATTCCAAACTGAGGATCATTGCTACCTTCAACACATTTTTGCGAAGACAATCTTACTGTTTTATTTGAGACGCGAGCTACGTTTATAGCCTTTATTATACTATCATATTTAACAAAGAATCCTCTGTTGTAAAATTGAATTTCACTGAAATCATTTTCTATAGTCATAACAAACCATTTTGACTGTTCTGTGTTATTTTCTAAAGCAATGGATAATGATGTATCCTTAACTGGTGATGCAGATAAGTTTGTGCACGAAGATAATTTTTGTGGTGATTCTGCGTCAACGTCTAAAGGCAACTCATTGGTATCGTTCTCAGAATTCCTACGATCACCCACTTTTTTAACAGAACCAACCAATTCCCAACAGAAATCGAATCCACGTAATATACATAACTGATCGTTTAAATAATCTACTTCCTGTCTTATTATATTTTTTATACTTATCGGATACTTGTCCAAATCCTCAATAGAGCTTATGTCTATACAGTTTTTGAATAAAGCATTTCTATGATCTACGGCCATAAATATACGAAATGGTTTTTGATTTGTCACCAAAAAAAGATTTTTTTTTTCGTGGTATCTTTCTATGATGAAATCCCAGGGGTAAAGTGATATTTTCCCAGCTTTTGGTGGTTCTAAAGATTTTCTGAAGAAACCATTGCGAAACCGCTGTCTATACATTTTCAAACTTGGTTCTAACCATGCTTTTAATTTCATATTGATATGTCGCTCTGCTGGTGATGTGAATTGAGTAGTTATGACATCTTCAGTCAATTTATAGGATTTTGAAGAAGTAGGTGATTTCTTTTTAGGTTCATCTTTAGGTTCATCTAGAGCTTCGCTACTTTGGCTATTCAATACTACTGTTGGAGTTGTTGGTAAATCATTGGCAAAAAGATTGGCAGAATCATCTTTAGTTTTCTTTCCGTCACCATTTTCATCGATTTTCAAAATTTCCATCATTCTTTTGTGTAATCCGCTATCGTTTTGTTCCAGTTCCACAATCTTCTTATTAGTATTAAAGTAAAAAACATCACTATATTTCCTTTTCCTGTATGGTCTTACTCTCGCACACCGATAACTATTATGTGAAGAAATATCTGTATTGCCAGTATTAGATTTTGTTTTTTCTACTTCATTGTTAGCGACATAGGGAATTCTTGGTCTCAGAATAGTTTTCCTGGTTATTACTTCATTATTACCACAATTTATACCCATTTCAAGATTTTCTTGTGAACGTTTGTTAATGTCGCCATATTCGCTGGCGACTAATTTTGTTTCGTCATTTGAGACATTAGTAGAAAGCTTTTCTGTAAATTTACCTTTACAAAAACACTTATATAAATTATGAACCATACACCAAGGTTCAATATTTGCACAGTTCAACTTTACCTCAATTACAGACAGAATACGTTTGATATCCTTTTTTGCCTTTAGACACATGTTACTATAAAAATCTGCATATTTTTCAGGAGCCTTCCAATTTCTTCTTTGAGATTTCAATAATATACTTTTTTCACCGGATAATATAACAGTTTGATGAAATTTTTGTTCCTCTTTAGACAGTTTCGAATTGTTTTCTCTATCTAAACTTATCAACCCGGGTATAATATTATCTTCAAAGGAACTATGCAGGTTATACATATTAAAATCACACCTGCATTCAAACATACATTCAATATATCCACAATGATTTTTCAAACGATAAGAAGACTTTAAAGAATCGCATATACAACCTAAAGTGCAAAATTGTTTTCGACATGCATCAATTTCATTTTTCTCCTGACTATCGCACAGTCTTATAACAGTAACATCAAGGCGATTTAATTCTGATTGTCCTTTCCTTTTAACTTTATCCTTGGGATGACTATCAAAACTATTATTTATATCTCCTCTATCTACCTCCCTAGGAGGATCTTCTCCAGTATACATATTAGGCTCCATTATGTTAATTTCAACTGAAATTAACATTTCATCAAGCATTTTTTGTATTTCCTGATTCATTTTATCTTCATTTTCTATAAATACATTTCGAAATTCTTGTTTCTCTAGTTCTCCATTAATTAGTTTATCAGCATCCTGCCGCATTAACAGCTGTCGCTGATCGTATTTGTAACTTAAATCAAATGTTATATAGTTATCTTTATTCAACTGAACAGCACGTCCTTCATCACATGTTCCTAAAGCAGAAATAGCAAATTCTGCCCATTTGTCAGATATTATTCCACTCTCATCTCGCAAATTGTGTAAAAAATTTGCTACTGACGTATCTAACGGTTTGCCGTACTCAGTTAAAATTTCCAACCCCGGTTTAGGAAGATGAACTAATTCTGTGTCACCAATATTGTACTTCTGGTAGGAATCATCAAGGTGTATTTTTCGCGAAAGTGGTCCGGGCTTAAATCTTACATTTAATGAATGCTTCAGCAAATCTTTTTTTACAATTAAATTACTTTTCTTGAATTTAGAACTTCGCAACAAAGACGCTCTACGTTCACCCAAATCGTACTTGTAAATGAATTTTGATTTTCCTCCCCTACTACCATTCACTTGTATACATTTTCCATTCCATAATACATACTGTGATGGATGACAATAATTATCAGGATTGATATTAATCACCATATGCCATGCCGTTCTAGATATTGGCTTTTCACTTTTAAGCATATTTCTTGCTAACAATTTTGTTTTCTCATCTTTTGAAAAACCTCCTCTTATTTTGCGCAATAATAAGTTTTGTTGTTTTTCTATATCTACAGATAAGTCATTACAGACATCTTTCTCAAATATATTTCTTATATCTCTTACAGTTTTTACTTTTGGCCTTGGATTTCTTTTTGGAATGAAATATTTCTCTGTTTTTGGCACAAAATCACAAGATATAAATTTAGTGTTATCTATTGGCAAAGGTTCCACTGGATTAACTGTTAATAAGTCGTAGAGGTTGTTCTTTAATTTATTGTGGGTTCTTGTAATATCTGATCCAAACACTTTTTCATTCGCCATCTTTACAGTATTAATGAACTGGAATGATAAAAAAAATTCGTAAACAAAAAAGAAATTCCTAAACAAGAAAGAATTTACATACCTAATTTTATCGACAAAAACACCTACACGTGGCATGCGTGTGTTTAGCAATCTTTTTTTTCAATGTAGCACGTAGCTGGACGCAAGAAGTATGGAAATAAGTCAGAGCAATGATTTTGATGTCGTTTTGTACATAATATCCTTGTTAATAAATGCATATTATACTAAAACTGGTTGTCTATAAAGTCGGTTTATGCCACGGATGATAGTTTTAGGTGATAACATCATTAAGAAATATTGATGAAAAATTTCACACTTTTATGAATTGAATTGAATTATTATCACTGAATTATCATATTTTTTTTATAATACAAATTATATAGAGTTACAGGCGTTCCAGTAGCTATTTGAATTGCTAGCTCCCGTGCTAGCTGTAGCTAGCCATGAAAAAATTAATGATTGCAGTTTTTTCAGTACGAGAGGTATTTTGGCCACTATACCCCTAGAGACACAGAAGACTATCACAGCTTCCTAGTACATAAATGTCTCCCAAAAGTTTTTGAAGCTTTGAAAAATGAGCGGCCTAATTCGAGACTCGATACTTGGTTTTTCTATCATAAGAATGCTCCAGCACATTGAGCCGGCCAAACAACTACATTTCTGGAAGAATCCAAATTAAAATTACTCAGTCATCCTCCCTACAGTCCGGACTTGGCACCATGCGATTTCGCCTTGTTCCCCTACGTGAAGAAACAGTTAAAAGGACGAAGGTTTTCTAGCAACCCCTAGGAGTTTGACGAAATTTGCGCAAATGTTCCACAGTTGTTTTGGAAGGAGACTTTTACCACTTAGTTCGAGTGTATGAAGGCTTGTATAGCTGCTGAAGGTGATTACTTTGAAAAAAAGTAAATACTCTGTGGGTACGACAAAATTTATCTAGCAACCTATGTATTATAAAGCTGAAGAGTTTCTTTGTTTGGTTGAACGCGCTAATCTCTACTACTGGTTCAAATTGAAAAAAAAATATTTTTGGGTTTGATATTCCATTTATCGAGGAAAGCTGTAGGCTAATTATAACATCATATGTTTTAGTAGTTAGTTTTATCCACAAATTAACGCGGGTGAAACCACGGAGCTGTACACCGTGGTGTATGCAGTGCTGGGTAAAGGTTTATTATTTTTGGTGTCCCTTTTTATCGTATTACACCACTTTTTTCTTACAGTTTCACCTCTTGGCATAAAAATAAAGATTTTATTAGGTCCTTGAATAAGTTCTCGCTGTTTTCAAACAGACGGCATTACTAGGACTACGTGCATGTGATTTCTGATGGTAACGCATGGACCCAAAATTACTGTCTGTAACCTTGAACTTTAGTCTGTGTTAGTCAGCCACGCTGTAAACAACGTTGTTTTTTGTAGTGATAAAAATGTCGAGTTTTGTACCAAGTATTTGCGGAATTTGCATTATTTTATTCAAAAGAAATCTGTCACTGAATCATACAGAATTCTTGTAGAGAACATGCTTTGTCAGAGACAAAAACGATGATTTTGATCTTGAAGATAGAGAACGCTCAGGCGCACCGAAAAAGTTTCAAGACAAAGAATTACAAGAATTACTTGATGAAGAACTGTGTCAGACGCTATCTGCACTTGCAGGTTCATTACAAGTACATAGATGATACAACCATTTCGAAATGTTTAAAGCTTTAGAAATAATCCAGAAGGAAGGACATTGGGTCCCTTATGAGTTAAAGCTGAGTGACATCGAACGGCGTTTTTTAACATGCCCAATTTTGCTTGAACGATACAAAAGAAAAAGTTTTCTGCATCGTATCGTGACGGGCGATGAAAAGTGGATACATTATGATAACCTTAAGCGTAAAAAATCGTGAGGTAAGCCCGGTCATGCCTCTACACCGTGCGCAAAGCCAAATATTCATGGTTCTAAGCTTCTCTGTATTTGGTGGGATCAGCAAGGTGTTATATTATGAGCTCCTCAAATCGAATGAGACTATCACGGGAGATCGCTATCGACTACAATTAATGTGTTTAAGCCGAGCCCTGAAAGAATAATCACTTTACAAGCAGAGGTAGGAGAAAGTGATTTTGTTGCACGACAACTCTCGGTCACATGTTACGATACCAGTGAAAATTTATTTGGAAACAGTTCGATGGGAAGTCTTACCCCACCCGCCATTTCCACCGGATATAGCCCCTTCCGACTACCACCTATTCCGTTCAATGGCACATGGCCTATATGAGCAGCATTTCTAATCGTATCCAAAAAATGGATTTATTCATGGATAGCCTCAAAAGACTTTTTCCGACGCGGGATTCATTTGCTGCCATAAAGATGGGAAAAGGTGGTGTCTAGTGACGGGCAATACTTTGACTGAAGTATGTTTTAATAATTACTGTGGATAAAGCATTTATTTTTCCGAAAAAAATAACAGCAAGAACTCATTCAAGGACCTAATATTTGGTGTACGGAGTGATGTATTTTTACACTGATTTATAAACCGTTTTTTGAAGACATTTTGATAATTATGATGTTACGCGTACAACATATCCTAGCGAAATGAGGCGGGCGACGCGACGCGACGGCCCATTCCATTTTCCCAAAATGGAATCCAATGACGTCACACCGGGCGCAAGTGGTCTTCACGAAAACAACAGCGCGTGGACATTTTTACGAAACTTAAAAAATTGATTGTGAAGGTATTTGGTGCTAGAGCAAAACTATAAAAGTCAAATTTTAAGTTGAGAACTGTACATTAAAACAAAATTAAAATAAATGACGTTCCCAAGCTCATGGTAGTCGCAGTACTCCGAACTGTTTAAAAATGTTTCTGTATAAATACATGATGTTTTCTAAAGAAGTTGGAAAACAAAAAACTGGCCCTCGTCGATTTTTCAAGTTATAGAAGTGTTTCAAGACTATCATGCATATTTCGAGATTAGGTTTGAGACTCGAATATACATATCAAATATGTTGGACTTACAACACCGTAGTGTAAAGTGTTGTAAGAAACATTCAAGTGAATCCACAGAACACATAATAGTACCTATAGGTAGTGAAACTTTAAAAGATCCCTCTAAACATCGGCAAAATTATGTACGCATGAATGTTGCACCAGACCAAATGTATTCTGGAGATTCAAAAATCATCTGTTTTCTGACTAAAAAATAAAATTGCCTCCTTATATCATACATAATTACCCTTTGTAAATTTTATTACTTGGAAAACCATTACTGAGGTAACAGGCAACATAGGGCAACCTCATCAATAAAAAGGTAGATAACGCATTCCGAAAAAAAATCAAGAAAGTTTTAACGTGATAACGTTTATAAAGACGATGAGCCTGAGAGGCATTCACGAAAACCGAGTAACGGCCGGAGTAACGTCACGGAAGCGCGCGCAGCATTAGAGAGAGAGGCACGCTAGACCGGCCGTCTCTCTCCCACTCAAGCGTAATCGGTCCGCTTGGAAGGCATTTTTCATTTCATTTTTATTTTATTTTACAATCTTTTGAAAAGAAATGATTTCTCGTAGCTCGTACGTATTATTATTATATGAAAACGAAAATCTACAATAGCGTCATCTCTGTTTATAGGTATGAACTACTTGAAAGAACTTTACACAGTACATCGACTCGGACTTTAGTTGTAGTCAAGAAAATCACAGATGTCGCGCAGCTCCTGATATTTAAAACGATTTAAACCAAATTTTCAACTCAAATATGTTTAAAATCGTATAGTTAGTATGAAATTTAATATTATAATCTAGCTAGATACGCGGGTCGCGGTGGCGCGTCAAGCCATGTTCAAGCTGACACAACTGGCGAGTAGCACCGCGGCTCCGTGCGTAGGGCTTCCATTACGTTCTTACATTACATTATTTATATCATAAATTATTCTTCTACGAAATAGACGTTATCACGTAAAACCATTGTCCGTAAACCGACTTTACAGACAACCAATTTTTTTACGTAAACATGTGTGCGTAAGTGATCCAGTGTGCGTAAAATATTGCCAAAATTGGCAAGTTCAATTAGATCTCCCTACAAAATATATTAGGAATAGTATAGAATGTTATACCTATTTATGTTCGTCTTATTAAAATAATAATTTCTCAAAACGATGTATTTTATCAGTCAACATTCAGTAGAATGACAATGCTCGTTGCAATTGTACTGTACTTAACTACCTACATCACATTATGAATTGGTTTTTTTAGTAGGTTAGTAAGTGCTCAGGGTAGAAAGGGAAAAAAAAGTAAATTGAATGTATGTAAAAACAATATTTATTCAAGAAATATATACACTTATCATTATATTTTTTATTTAAAAATCCGATTTTTTTTGTACATCTCTAGTGTCACTGTGATGACAAACGACAAAACGGGCCTATTATTTCCCGATGACTATAATAGTAATCGTAACTTCCACCAAGAACAAAACGCGAGATGACTAGTAGTTACTTTAGAAAATCAAACATAAATAAGTACAATGTGGTTTATCCGTAAAAAAAAACACATTTAATAAAAACCAATTAAAAATATGGAATAAAATAAATAGGTAATTAAAACTATAATACCATTTTCGGACATCCATCTTTAGTTATTCGAAGGAGTTCCCATTTTGTTTTGTTTATATCAGTGTCATCAAAATGGTCTAAACCTCAGATTAAAGAAATAAAAGGCAGATATAACATTCGCAAAGAAATGCAACGAATGACGTGAAGCCGCTTTTTCACTATGTGTGCATGACAACCATATTGACATCTAGCAATGGCATCGTAGAGACACATACTTCTTTGTGTGTGTAAGTTGCCAGACATTGAAAACAAAGTCGCAATCTCCCGCAATTTAGTGAATATTTTTTGCCATATTTTCAACTTGAAATATTATGCACAATTAAATTGCCAAATTATTTATTATTATATCACTAGTTATCAAAAAGTATAGATATTAAATATGTCAAATGTTCTTACTTACTACTTAATATGTTGAATTGTTTTAATTTATAGTTTTTTTCTCTTTTGGGTAGTTATTTTTAATTGAAAAATATCAAAATTTTAATACATTTATTATAATTAAAATACATGAAATGTCGGAGATGGCCATCCACTGATTGCGGAGTAGAAGAGAGTGAATATTATGTTTTGTGCTCGCACTTAACCCCGACGTCGCCCACTGGTCCTATGACCGCTAACGATGATGTCGAGGAGGATGGGTTTTCTCCGACATATATAATATACGTCATCTTCATTAAAATGCAATAAATAAACAAAGCGAAATTTGGATGGCCAATCATTATCTTGCCTACTTTAAGGAATAATAAAAACCCATTTATCTCGTATAATAGCATTTATCGGCAATCTGCAAAATAAAATAATTTACTGAGTAGGCTAAACAGGAACTAAAATAGAATATAATATTTTCTTTAAATCGTGCATTTTATCGTAGGCAAACGTGATATTTTCAATCAACCAGGTTTACCTATGTTAAAATCCTTATTTTATCCCTCTAATACTTTGTACAATCTATCTTATGTTTGTAATAACCCAGCGACAGGTATTTATGCATTGGCTGCATTTCCTGATATTTATATTTAAATAAATACAACTATTTACCTACTTTTAAAATATTTTTTTTCTTTATAAGTTTATAATCGATCAGTGTTCAAATAACCCATGCATATTTCCCCTAATTTAGGGTAATCGATTTTCATATATAGCTGGTATAAAATTGAATATTTGTCGAGGTTTTGTGTTCCGAGCGCACCGCAAAAATATTATTATAAATAAATAATAAAATAATGAACAGTTACCTATGACAAGATATCTAATCTTCTTTTCCTTGATTTTGGGAACAACTTTAGCAGTGTTTAAAATTGCAAGACGGCATTTTATCTGAGAAAATTATTTAATAAATTTTGACAATTGTGACATGCAAGCTATTTGACGCTTTCATTAGTACTGACTCGGGTTTGTATTTGCTTTTTTAGTTTGTATTTGCTTTGGTAGCTTTACATTTTAGTTGGATGAATATATCGTCCCCGTAGAGCGAAAAGTCATTAAGTGCAAAAAACGTGTTTTGAGATATTGAGGGTTAAAGTTTTGAAATATATAAATCGCCATAACTTTAATATGTCATAACATGTCTCTATGTTTTTAGTTTTATTTTGAAGGAACTTAAATCAAATTAATATTATACTACCTGTAACAAGTGAAAATCGAGTAGTTAATGAGAAAATATAAAATACCCTAAAAAACGCAAATTAATTATTTGTTCTCAATAGAATGTCTGAGTTAGTTAGGAGTTAGTTAATTTTCGCCCTTAGTTAGTGATCTTTCACTCTGTTCTAAATTATTTTTACGAAAACCACCTCTAGTTATTTTTTTTGCTAACGTGTTGCTGTGCTTCAAGAGCCGTAATAAAGTTTTTTCATTTTCATTTTCATTTTTTTTTTAGTTATGTAAATTGGAACTTAGTGCTAGACGTACGAAATGTGCATTGTAAATAATACCTAGTATCTTAAGATTCGAAGTTTGGGTGGTAAGATTTGTTTTGATAATAATAAATATAATATATGTAATAATTATATAATAAATATATAACTTTTAATGTAACCAAGTGTAACCATTGCTTTAAGATAACTTAAGCATTAAAAATAAACGACACAAAAAAACAAACAATCGAAGCGACAAAAACAAAGTTTAGTAGGTCTACTACCCAAATAATAGGCACCATACTTAATAATTACTTTCTATAACAGATCTCGTGAAGTCTTCAAAGGAGCAGATTCCTATAAAATAATATTATTAGATATTTATCTGTATTCTTAAATAATGTAGGTACATAATTTTCACCTCCAGAAGACAACATCAAAATACTAAACTAAAATATAAAGTATCCATCCATCCATCAGCCCTTGGAGGTCCACTGCTGGACATAGGCCTCCCCTAACTTGCGCAACTCTGACCGGTTCTGAGCCTTCTGAATCCAGCGGATGCCCGCTGTCTTTTTCAGGTCGTCAGTCCACCTGGTCGGAGGGCGTTCTATGCTCCTTTTTCCGAGACGTGGGTGCTATTCGAGGACCTTTCTTCCCCAACGGTTATCGGTCCTTCGCACTATGTGGCCAGCCCATTGCCACTTCAGCCGGCTAATTCTTTGAGCTATGTCGGTTACCCTTGTTCGTCTACGGATTTCGTCTACGTCTCCTCATTTCTGATAAATCACGTAGATAATCACGTAGAGAAATACCGAGCATAGCCCTCTCCATAGCCCACTGCGCTACTTTGAACTTGTGGATTAGGCCAATAGTAAAGCACCACGTCTCGAATAAGTATGTCATCACTGGCAACACACATTGCTCGAACATCTTCGACTTCAGGCACTGAGGTAGTGTTTTGGACGACAAGATATGACGTAGTTTCCCGAACGCAGCCCATCCGAGTTGGATTCTACGAGTGACTTCTTTCTCGAAGTTAGACTTACCCATCTGGATCACTTGTCCCAGGTAATTGTATTCGTCTACAACTTCGAGAGCAGCGCCGTCACAATAACCGGTACGGGGGTGACATGGACATTCGACATGATTTTCGTCTTGTCATGGACAAGACCCACCCGTTGTGAGGCGCTGTTCCCAAGCATTGTACTAAGTTCTTTCAGGGAACCCGCCAGGATGACTATATTATCGGCATATCGCAGGTGTGTGATGTATTCGCCGTTTATGTTAATGCCACGTCGTTTCCACTCCATCAGCTTGAACATGTCTTTTAACGCAGCGGTGAACAGTTTTGGGGATATGACATCCCCTTGTCTGACACCTCTCTGCAATTGGATGGGGTTCGTTGCTGTATCGTGTACTCTGACGGACATAGTGGCAGATGAGTACAAACATTTCATCACCTCGATATACCGGTAGTCGATCTGGCACCGCTGGAGAGAATTTAGTTCCACCCAGGTCTCGATAGAATCAAAGGCTTTCTCATAGTCCACATAGGCAACACATAACGGCAAATTATACTCCTCGGTCTTTTGTATAACCTGCCGCAGTGTGTGTATAATATGGTCTATAGTGCTGTAGCCTTTTCGGAATCCTGCTTATTCGGGAGGCTGGAAGTCGTGAAGCCTGCGTGCAATGCGATTTGTGAGGACCCTCGAAAACAGCTCATAAACGTGGCTCAGAAGTGCATTGGGCCTGTAGTTCTTCAAAAGGGCTTTATCGCCCTTCTTGAAGAACAGCGTCACCACACTTCTGCTCCACGCTTCCGGGGTAGTTGCAGTGTTGATGAAGGAATCGAACAGTTTTTGGAGAGCCACTAGAAGGGGTTTCACTCCAGCTCTCAGAAGCTCGCTTGTGATTCCGTCATCTCCCGGTGCTTTGTTGTTTTTAACCTGTTTGAGAGCCTCTCTAATCTCATACAGGCTGACGTCGGTGCTGGAAATGGTGCTGGACTCGGTCTTCAACCTCGTAAGCTGACTTTGCCCAATAGACATATCCCTGGTGAACACTTTTTAACCGACTTCAAAAAAAGGAGGAGGTTCTCAATTCGACTGTATTTTTTTTATGTTTGTTACCTCAGAACTATGGACTGGGTGAACCGATTTGGATGATTTTTTTTTTATCGAAAGCTGGTGCTTACCGTGTGGTCTCACAAAAATTTGAACGAGATCTGACAATGGCATCCATGTCAAAATCATATAAGTCTTAAATTTGCATTAAGTATGTGCGCGATAAATCGACGAATAACTCAATATCGCGCCAACCGATTTTAATGATTCTTTTTTTAATTGAAAGCTGGTGCTTGTCGCGTAGTCCCACATAAATTTGAGTGAGATCTGACAATGGTATCCATATCAAAAGTACAATGTACTTCATTTGAAGTCGGTTAATTTTTTGTTAAAATGTTAGATTATGAGCCCTGGTTTCACTCAATAGTGCTTTTTACACGATTTGCGTTGTGTTTTCGCAGATCGCGTCGCCTGCACTTGGAGATCTATTCATTAAGCCATCGGTATTCCCTCATAGAGGTTGGAGTCTGCACACATAGTTCTCGTCGATCCCTCATAAGACCAAGAGATAAATATAAAGTATGATTCCAAAAATCACTTACCTCTACAATAGCTTTTTCGTTTTGATTTAATAAATCAATAATAAATTTTGCACGACTCATTTTTACAAAGTGCACAAAATAATACTCAAAAACGCAAGTGGTCAGTGCCGAGAATTAAAGTCACCACGCGCCGCGCTCGTCTCTCTAGCCGCGACAAAATCACTAACTCGCAAGCGATATGTACCTAAATGTAAGGATGCTCGTCGAAGGTATAAAAATAATAACTAAAACATTTTAAGTATCATTCACAATAGGTCTTTTAATCCATTTTTATTAGAGAAGAAATCATTATGTTGAAATAATGATTTTTCACTTTGGTAGTATTTTACAAAATCATATAACAGTAAGGAGTGAGAAGTCACTATTTGGAGTTAGTTGATTTTCGCTTTCGAGTATTTTAGCAAAGTGCTGAATTTAATAACTCACTAAATCATTTTAGTGATTATAGTCTACCTAAAAGCCTGCGTATGCATTGAAAATTTAATAGAAAAAGTAATTAAATCGTTTTAGTTCCGACCTACGTAAAGTTTCGATAAGTATAAAATAATTAAGAAAATTTAGTTATTTCTCTCATTTCGCTGTGGGATCCAAAGCATACATTTACTTAATTTTCACATTTCGTAAATCGGAAACGAACGCACTTAGAACATAGATGGTTAGACAGATATTTAGAGAAAAAAAATGTGGTTTTAGTGACATTGATAACTCATTTTGGCCCTTTTTCGACTTAGTGACTTTTCGAACTACGGGGACGATATCTGCCTTTTATTTCTTTAATCTGAGGTCTAAACAAACTATACTTGACAAAGATGGCTGCCAGTGAGGATCATTTTGACTTCGTCTTATGACAGATTCCCATTTTTCTCCTATCAAGACAGTTTTAGGAAACCTATAATAACGACAACGACGGTGAAGTGGTATCGAAGCGAAATTTTTAATAAATATATTTAGATTTATATGCCCGTGACTTCGCGCGCGTGGATATCGATTTTTTTACAAATCCCGCGGGAACCCTGTACTTTTCCGGGATAAAAAGTAGCCTCTGTGTTAATCCAGAGTATAGGCTATCTCCATTCCAAATTTCAGCCAAATCGGCTAAGTAGTTGTGGCGTGATTGAGGAACAAACATCCAAACATCTTCACAAACTTTCACATATTTTATAATATTAAAATAAAATAAGATAGGATAATGTTTATTTTAAATTTCATATAAAAAAAAACATTTACTTTGATAATAATTGACATATTTGCCCCACTTTAACTTATAACCTCTTAATGTATTCGTTGTGTGTTTAAAAATATAGTTATAAGTGCATTTACAAGTGAAATGTTATTCCTTCGGACTTTTTACTTGATGTTGTATTGTTTTTGCACGACTTCACTACACAGGATGGCATTTTTTCATGTAAGTATAGCACGACGGTCCGGGAGATACTGGCAGAAATCGGCTTGGTTTTAATTTAACGTATGTGTGGGCGTGGTTGTTTGTAAATACACGAAATGCGTAAACCGGCATTTTTCTGCCTCACTCAAATAAAAGTCGGTGAGTTATCTACCTTTTTATTGATCTTAGGGGCAACATAGTACAAGAATACGACACTCACTACACTTATACAGCCACAGATTCATGAGATGGCACTATATAAGTTTATATATAACACTATATCAGGATAAGTAACCTACAATCACAATAGGTAAGTCATGTTGGATATTACCGCCCGAATAGTAACTTAAAAAATGAAATACTTCGTAAACTCACTTCGTACATTACAAAACAAAAACATTTTCATAAGTCACAGTTCACATTATTCAAAAGAACAAAATGTACCTACCTATTTACTTTATCATAAACGCCATCGCCATTTTATATTATTGTTCAATGTTGCTTACACCGATAAATATTTGGTTACGTTGCTTGCAACAATAATTCTTATTCCAGCAGCACTAAAAATTCATATGAAACAATAAAATTACAGGCGTTTGTATTAATCAAAAAGTTAAATTTATCAAAATATTTACCTACCTTTATAACAAGCTAAAGAAGCTACGTAATAAAATAACAGTTGAAACTTGAACATGAACTGAAATCACGTGGTACTTTAGTAACTCAAAATGGCGGACTTTATTCATAGTGACCGGGATTATACGCTAACTATATCTCCTCTAATCACAAGAAGTGTTGGAAATTTGTTTCATTTCTTTTGAAACTCTGATCCACTGAAAGGTTAACAAATCAAAACACGCTTTATTTATGAGATAATCACACTTATCACACAAATATCAAGAACTAGATACACGTAGACTGTCCGGAAAACAATCATAATCAGAGACAAAAATGGCACAGACTGCCATAACCTAATACAGATTAAGCACAAAGTACATAAACATTACATAAATTAAGAATAAATAAAGTATATAACTTAAGTTTGGATCTTTTTTGGAATATAATTATTAAAGTTATTATAGCTAAGATTAACCTACCTACTAAATTGAAAAGGTTTTGTGTTTTTTTGTTATTAGTTTACGGAACACAGACAACAGGTTTACCGCTATTTAAAACGGCAACATCGTACGGTAAGTAGGTATAGATTACTTATTTACTTTATGATATCTGTTTTGATTATTTTAATATGTGTGATGTGTTTGTGTCGCATTAAAACTTCTGTTCTTTATGATGTAAATCACAAATGGAATGGATTAATAAAAATTGTACTTTGTTGCAGCATTTGTAATGTTTATTAGGTACATTCGAAGTTATTTTAATAAAACTTGAGCGTAGTGCATTATGGTCTGAGCTGTGATCTAATAAGGGTGTCACAAATGCCATGAATAGATAATTTAATGTGCACTTTTATTAAATTTCCACGGAACGGAGCAGCTTGAGCTGGCTAGAGCGGAGTAGATTGTCCGTGTTTGTCAATAGCGTACGGCGTACACGTGCCTAAAAACCTATGCTTTGCTGTATTGTTCTCCGCTTTGGTGCAAACCGGCCCACAATGAGCAAACAACGTATCGAAAACTGTCTGTAACTTGACTACTTTTTTAAGTATTTAGAAACATGTTAAAATTTCTATCGTAACATGTATCCACTCAAGTATTATATCGGTAATATCGGCTATCTTCCTTTTTCTTCTTTCTTTCTTGGTCGGCAACGCATCAGTGATGCCTTTGGTGTTGCTGATTTTCATGGGCGGCGATAGCCACTTACCATCAGGTGGATCGTCAGCTCGTTTGCCGGCTATTTCCATAAATAAAAATATATGACTACGTCATACATGTTGGTGTTATGCACAGACATGCGTTACGCGTACCCGTGCTACCTTAATATAAAAGCCAAATCCTAATTCCTAACCTAACTAAATTTTCATTAAATTTGAGTAAAACAAGTAAAATTTCTGCTCCCCTCTGGCAATCCTTTTCCGATTTATTTTCATAATTTAATATAGTAGTAAAAACCGGCCAAGTAAGTCCGATTCGCACACCGAGGGTTCCATTTACTGAATTGAGTTAGGTACCTACATAAGAACTTAATTTTGCGTTGAAAAACTGTCGTTCCCATACATCGATATAGGTAGCCGTCAATTTAACAACTGCAAATATTTTTTTAGGGTTCCAGACGAAAAAAAACGAAAAACGGAACCATTATAGGATCACTGGTGGTCTGGACGACCGCCTTTCACAGCCAATTTTCTCTGAAACTACTGGACCAAATCAGTTGAAATTTGGTACTCATGTGCTATTTTGTAACCCAAAGACGAAGATATAAAGAAAACAAATGTTAGAAAAAAAAATTAACGAAATCAAAATTAAAAAGGAACTGTTTTACAAACCGTATCGTATAACATGTCAAATGAAAGGGCTTATTGTAAGAATCTCAAATATATTTATGTTATAATTCTACAATGGATAGTTTAAAAATTATTCAAGAAAATTGAAGACGAAAATTTACCATTCCCCCATTACTGAGGCTAGAATTTTGAGAAAAATACAGAAAATAGTTCTGTACTTAAATATTACAGAAAAACCTATAAGTCTATGGTGTTTAAAAAGGGCCAAAAATATAATAGAAAAATAACTGCAAATACACAATCAACGTACGGAACCCCCTCCCAGCGAGTTTAACTCGCACTTGTCAAGTTTATTTATATACTTAGGTTACATAATTATAATTAAGTTTTTTCCATTTACTTGTGCTATCCTATGACATAATATGTCAGAATCATAAATGATTCTTGCCTAATTATATGTATGATACATTTTCATTTTACTATCATATTATTATGGGTACTCACGCACGATGTAGGTACATATATTTTGTACGCCGATATTTCAACCTAGTTGCATGGATCGTGGTCACGGCAAACCTGTTTTAGAATAATAAAAAGTTTTTTTGAAGTGAAAATTTCTTTAGGCGCGTAAACACCTGTGGCGCCATCTCTGAGAAGTACAGAACTATAGTTACTTAATTTACAACTCATTACTATCAATATTCTAGTTTACATATACTTTACGAGGCGTTGGCAGCCATTCACTAAAATGTAATGAGTAGAAAAACACTTCATTTCAATAATATTTCCTGATGATTCAAAAAATACACACGTAATTGTTCAAGTTTACACTCCTGTCGGCACCCCCGCAGTGCTTTTTCCTTCTTTATTTTATTTATTTATTCAATCGTAACACACATCTATCATTACAGGTGAAAACCCCAATGCGACAGAGTGGGACTATACATTAAACTTTAAAATAATTCAAACGCATCCAAAACTATAAAAATAATCTAATACTAGTCATACCATGTTAAACTTGTCATACCCGCATGGTATTAAGAGGTCTTCAGTCCACGTGTGACGATAAGTTGTTTTGTTATGATTCTAGGTCAATGTGTTATGATTTCCTTGCGAGTGTCAAAATATAGGTTGGTACGGTACGAAACAACCAGATTTTTTTATTTACGTAGAAGCCTCATTTTTTCACAACTACTTGGGTTTACAGACCTGAGTTGATATTGAATGTTAATTTCAACTTGATATCTCCACGCGTTCCTGAAAAAAAAGAATCTTTACTTGACAGACAGACACAATCAAGTGATCCTAAAAAGGTTACGTTTTTTTTATTATTTTGGAGTACGGAACTCTAAAACAACAAATCGATATTTAATCATTATCTAGTTAAATCAATAAAAATACCTAGTTAAATATAATACAAACTAACTTGAATCTAATTTCAATTCACCGTTTCCTTAAACTGCCGAATGTGATGATATAATCAACAATTTTTTTCTTTCAGTCAAGTACTCTCATTGTCAGTGTTACACTTCTTTCCTACTCAACTTCCCACTTCATGCCAAACAGTAAAATTACACTGGTTGGTTTCCTTTAACGTCGAGTCTGAGAGTCTATTGTTCTCAAAAATTTGGTCGTCGACTCGTCGAGTTTGGTTAAACAGTACATTTTCTATTATTTTAACAAATACATTAGAAGACCGTTAATTTATGGTCTGGCACGGTAACTGCAGTAGTGACTTACCCGCTTGGACCTTTTTTCATGTCATCCAAAAATGAGGCACAGATCGATTGTATTTTATCATACCTACATCATTTTAGTTATTAATACATGTTCAATTTGTAATTCCAGTTTCATTATTCGGTGTTGCAGTTGTTAGATCAACATTGAAGAATAAGTGACGACATATTATGTTGCTAACGAAGAAAATTGAATGTCAATATATCCACGCCATTCTCCACCGATTGCCACCGTAAAGCACATTCCCAGATCACTTCTTGCCTCGATTCCTCCACATGTCTGGAGCTGCAGGGCATATTTACTGCAACTACGATGCTCCTATGCGGGTAGACATGTAGCTATATGTTCTGTTGCCGGGTACCAGCTACCTGTTTGTATGAACATCTGATGTTACTAGTAAACAGCCGTTTAGATATTCACACCGTAGATTAGTTAGAAATTCATTGAATACCATGCCACTTTATACAGGCTGGAAAAAAGGCGATAGTTGGAGAAAAAGTACCCTGAATATTTTCAAAAATCTTTGAATGTAGTTTTATTCATTTTTGAAAATTAAAGAATGTTTCCTTTCAGTAAAATTTACCAACATCAATATTCAGGGTACTTTTCCTCCAATTATCGCCTTTTTTCCACCCTGTATACTGAGTTTTTTACGAGTCCTCTTTAGTAAACAAACTTACACTGTATTTTTATATTATCATTATATAATGATAATATATTATCATTATATTTTTATATTATCATTTTGTGTGTGCCTTATTAAAAATAAGGCACACACAAAATGATACTAAATAATTCAAAGACCTCAGTTTTCAACAGCTCTAGCTCGATTTTTTAGGGTTCCGAAGTAAAATCGACAATTGAAATTTCAGGTATCGACGTGATCTCCAAAGCGTGGAGGTAATAATTTTTCATTGGTGATCCTTCATCGTTGTATAGGTTACTTTATGAGTGTGCTCGTAGATTAGATCGCATCTAACAACTGATGCTTGTGCTTTGGAAAGGTGTTGGGTTTATCGAAATTTGCAATGACACGTTCCATCTCCATGCTCAAAGCATGGTTTCATTTCTCTTTGACGGATCACATACCTGCCTGAAAAGATATGTAGGCTTAGATACTGTTGAAAAATTTTTAGTTATCTATCTAATACCTTTAAACGAGCAATTCTTGTATATATATATATATATATAATTGGAATCTCGGAATCGGCTCCAACGATTTTCATGAAATTTAGTATATGGGGGGTTTCGGGGGCGATAAATCGATCTAGCTAGGATTCATTTTTAGAAAATGTCGTTTTATCGGTGTTTTCAGGCAATGATAAACTTCTACAATATACTCTTCCTGACATCTATTGGCAAGTAGAAATACTAAAGCTACTTCAGTAAATGGCGTTGTTAAGCAACACTAAACCGAGCAAAGCTCGGTCATCCGGATATTATTAACTTATAAGACATCCATACTGCAGTCGACAATTAGGTCATTTTTGTTAAAAATAGCGAGGAATATCTGATAACATGCAGTCATTTGATGAACAGATGTTGCAAATCATACCTAATCACAAATATCCACAATAAACAACTACGGTATGGATACACCATTAAAGAAATTTGTTTTCAAGAAAAAAAAATTACAACATCACTCTTGATATGACTGTGGTCAAAGTTATATCATATTTTCCCTCAATAAAAGAGTTAAGTTTTTTAAATAGGTAAATATGCTCAACCTTTAAAGCACCGATTTGAAAAAATCCTGCTAAAGAGGATCATATTAATATGACATTATTTCATCTAAAATAATACAACCAAATGGTATTTCGAACACGATATTTAATTCATCGCAGTAAATGAATTTTATACTACGTGTCAAATTATTAATTCCTTAAATAATCTGTTTTTTTCCAAACTGCTTAGTCAGCGATTCCGCTTATCGTCTTATTTTAGTATCATTGGCCCGTCTGGTATAGCAATGTTAAGGAATTAAAAATATATTACATCACTTAAAATATACAACAAATGACTCTCTTTTCTCTCTCTCTCTTCTCTTTACTTCTTTCATTCCCATTCCCATTTCATTTACAAAATTAGTTCTAATAAAGTAGACTAATAAAGTAGAACATCGCGAAATCTGCTCACCCAAGAGTTCTTCACAATATTCTCATAGGTGTGTAAAGTCTGATAATCAGTTCTTGTCCATTGTGGTAAAACAGGCCTGTAACCCTCAAATTCTGAGACCCAAGCCCTGAAGAATGAATGAATGAATGAAATAAGTTTTATTCGATAATAAGTGTAGGTTTGTTACAAACACTTTTCGAAAAGAAGTGGGAAAGTTATGGGTTTTCATTATGAACCAGATAGAAAACATAAAAGAGAAAAAACAAAGGAGTCCTATAAATTGCGACAAATTCACACTAGCTTATGTAGCAGAAAATAATATGTATACAAATGTAAGTATCTCTTCATAATACATAATAACTCTGAATGTATAGTTTTAATTAAAAAGGATATTGTTTGTCCCGTGATTCCTCGTGTGACCGATCTCTAAAGGGTGACTTTTCCTGAAAATAAATACAATATTTTATAAAGGAGTAGGATCAACCATGCATCCTATCATCTACCTCATGCATCCTATCATCAAACGTATTTTGATAAATATGGGTCCATGGGGACCAGTCAAATAAGCTTTCAAGTAAGAAAGGATTTTCCTAATCGGCTGATAAATGACGGAGTTCTGAGGTAACAAACATTGAACAAAAACTCAACCGAATTGATAACCTTTTTTTTAAATATGTATGTTGAAATCAGCTCAATTTACAGTAAATTTTCTAAAGTTGTTTTTACATACATAAAAGTTGCATAAATAAAAGGTTTGTATACTGTTTGTATACATAAAATGTTTTTATATTGACTGAAGAAGAGTTACGAATAGCTGGAAAAAATACTGGAGCCTAAAAGAAGTAATGAAAGACAAGAACCTATACATCTCAACCAAAAGCAAATTATTTAACACATGCATCCTGCCTGTGTTGACATATGGGAGCGAAACATGGGTTTTAACAAAAAACGTGACAAATAAACTCTCCGTATGTCGACATGCCATGGAAAGGAGTATGATTGGGATCAAAAAAAGAGATAAAGTTAAGAATAGAAGCATCAGAAGCAAAACTAAGGTCCAGGATATAACTCTGAAAATAAGGAGACAAAAGTGGAAATGGACAGGAACATGATCAGGGGAAAGGATAAATGGAGTAAAATAATCACGCAATGGTACCTAAGAGATGGAAAGAGGTAGACCACAAAGGAGGTGGGACGACATCATTAGACAAGTCGCGAGAATAACATGGTAGAGTGGCCACAGAAAGGCCAGAATACAGAAGATTGGAGGAGGTTTGCCACCTGGCAAACGGACACGCAAAATTGGAACAAAAGAACAATATACGACACGCAAAAGTGGAACAAAAGAACAATATACGACACGCAAAAGTGGAACAAAAGAACAATTTAGGAATAATTAAAGAAATATTGTCATGTCCGAAGGAAAAAAAATATATTGTCTTACCCTTTTGTGGTATTTTTCATAGTGGTGATCGTCCTGAGATCCATTCTGATGGCTTCCAATCTTGACCACTACTGAAATGAATAATGAAATTACATTAAAAAACTGCACAAACAGCCAGCATGGTAAAACTTTACAAGAAAACTTTGCAAGAAAACGTTTTGTTACCCTGCCTCGTCGAAAACGATCTTGGTAGTGTCTAATTTGTTATCACACTTATCACTAACCTTTTTGATCGTCGCGACGTCGTTTTTGCTCTAAGAGAGCTGACTCTTCAGCTCTATCCTAAAATAAAACAGAGAAATCCATTACAATTATTTAATCATATTGAAGCAATCATTACATATATTGTATTTATCGAACATATTGTTAGTTCCAAGTGTAGATGGAAAATCTCAATCTAAGCACCCATTTTTAACACGTTTTTTTATTAGCTTCATACATATTATGTGCCTATGCAACGGAAACTTTCAACATGATTTTGACCTCCTTCAAAACGTCGAATTAAATCGAAAGGCATACTTATCAAGGACCGATGACAACTCAATATTTAAAAAAAGAAAGAAAAAACACGCAGTTTGATTTCAAAAAAAATAATAGTTAACAAAACTAAAAAACGCATTTATAGATTTTTTTTAATTTAACTAGTCTTTTTACAATAACTTTTAAAGTTATGGAGACAAAATTTGTACCAATACCACTTCCTATTCTTTAAAAAAGAATCCTGTTTTATATTAACGGCATGGTTAAGCGTGCAATGATTTTTATTACATCTTATTATTATTAGAGCTCAACTAAACTCAGTCAACGTACGCCATTCCATTGCTCTCCACAAATACGTAATTTTTTATACGCTTTCAATATTTATTTTATTGAAGAACCGCACTATCATCAAACCTGAATAAGAATGAACTTCAATTACTAATTGCTGTACATAAAGCCGCGACGTAAAAAGACGAGACTCGAACTACTGTCTACTCTGAAATATTAATGACATAGCCACTCAAAAATCTTTGAGCTTCGACGTTATGACACTTCGCTAGAACATCAACATAATGACCTAGCCCACGGAGCGTTTGGTCCCAGGTTTGATTGCTGTGTGTTTTCCTGTGTGTTTATGTAGCAGACAAATGTTTCTTCTTTAGTCGAGGCTGTTCGTGATTATTGTAATCTATTATTATTATTTTATGCTAGCATTATTTACGTACTGTGTCAATATGAAATTCAATGTTTTAATCACTAAAATTTATTGACTGACACATTACAGAAAAATCTTTATTTCTAGAAAATATAAATCTTTTATCTTTTTATATCTCAGAAAATTTCTATAAAATTACATAGTCTAGTACTTTGTTTCACCTGTAATATAGAAGACAACGTCATCTTATGTAGAAGACACACTTCTCCAAGTTAAAGATAAGATGAAAGCCGCAGCTGTTACATCCATACCACCTGCGTCCATTTCGTATTGTCATATCCGTATTCCGACCATGGAGTCCGTACGTTTTCAAGGCAACACTTCATCTTTTATTAGGATTAATAAATCGAAGATAACGAAATAATGTTATTGACGAAATGCACAAAGAGCTTTATAAACAAACTTTAATAAACTTAGTGTAACACTTACCCGTTTCCGATTCATCTTACGCTCTTTACGCTCGTCCCCTCTCACTTTAGTTTTTCTTTTCTCCTTTTCTGGCGAACGTTCCTCAATGTCTTTGCTACCCTGCTTCAGAAAATATATGTTATTATTTATTCTTAATCTACACCTACAAACTAACTACAACATTTTAAAGAAACAAACAATTCAGGAATATTACACTAGCTGCTTACACATCAAAACGGTCAGGTCAAAAGGGCAACGAATTACAATAACACTATATTGTCTCTTTACATTACTATGATTCTTCAAATCCTTCTCAACTCCATTCTTAGTTCGGATATTCATCATTAGAAGGCTCCTTCGAATTCTTCGCAGATCTCTTATTCCATAACTGAATCTCTTGGAAGGTCTTGATTGATATATTTTGTGGTATGTTGCATAACATTGCGCATAATTTTCAATAATGGGAATATCTTTCTTGAAGGAGGAATTTTAAATACTATGTTGTTGACTTCCTGTAAAGGTTATCGTCTGGATTCTTACATTTTAAGCATCTCGCAATGCACCTTGGTTATATTTAAATGTGCTTTTGATTCGTCTTGTAAGCAATTATGTTAAACTCAATAGCTGGCTGGCTGGCCTTAGAACAGATTCTTCACCAGAACTTTAAGATTCATTTGTCTTCATTCTCTCCTAAAAATGATTGTTTGAAACTTCTTGACGATCTTCATGAATTTTAAATGCAGTTATAATTATTATTTGAGAAGATAGTTTGGTTGAGCATTTATTAGATTTTACTCAACATGAAATATATTGAATTTAACATCAAAATTTAATTATTATTTTGTTTTTTCCTTGGTATGTCATGTTTATGAATTATTCACTCATGCTTCTTCCTCGAATACTTATGAATTTTGATGTATAAATAGGTGTGCAAATTCCCATAATAATCTTAATGAGCTCTGTCACCATAGCTTTAATAAGTTCTTAATGATATCGAAGTTCTTCTGTATTTTCTGAAGTCCATTGCATTTAGTACAGCATAGATAAATTGATGGATGATATAAAGGATATTTTAAAATAATAGGAAATAATGGTTATCCCTGTGCTTTGTGACGAAGTATAGCTTCCTTATGTTTACAGCAACTCGGTAATATTTCTTCATTCTCAGTTTCTCTAATTATCTTCAACATTCTATAACAAGTAAATCCAGTCTTCGTTTGAAATATCTTCTCCACGGGGTTGTAACAGCTTGTCGACGGCGGATTTTTATATTTGATTTTTGATTGTCTTTATTTATATTTTTTTTTATTTGATTTGATTTTGAATATTTGCAAATATTTTAACACATTTTTATCACTTGGTCCTTCAGTTCTAGCACTTGTCTTCTTCACGTTCGATTGTCTTCTAGTAAGGCGGGTGGGTGGTATCGCAGGGGCCGCCCCTCAGTCCGGAGCGAGCGCGACGCTAGGTCGATTAATTTTTACGATACTCACCTTCACAGAGCCGCTGCTTTCTAGTTTTCGACGCTTCACATCTGCAATAACACAAATAATATTGAACTGATAGAAAAACGGCATTATAACAATACATTTTTGTATTATGTTCTTGGATTAAACAATAGATGCCATAAATGGGAGAAGACACTGGTCCTTGAAACACAGTTATGACTACCTCAAGGACCAGAGGATTCATAAATATCATGTACCTACATATTATGTTTAATCTATAAATAGATTATTATTATTATTTTTACATAATGATTTGTATAGTTGTAGCTCGACTTAATGACAGTTATAGTACCAGGTAATGAGTACAACAGAACTATGGCTAGCAGTTGTAGAGATAGTTATCGTACTAAAATTTCCTAATGATTTAGTACTGGAACAGTAATAGAATATATTCAGTGCATATAAATTATACAAAACAGTATTTTAAGATACTAATGCAATTGTTTTTCAAGAACAGATGCATTCCATTAAAAAGCAGGTGCGAACGCACTCTCGCACGCACTAAGTGACATTTATTTTTGACAACAAACCCTGCTCCTTACATATAATTAAGATATTTTTGTTACTGTACTGGTGTACAATAAAGTGATTGTATTGTAAGTTTATGCATTTTTAATAATTTTTCATTGCAACCACCTTCATTACTGTCCAACTGCCCTAAGGTTGACTGGCAGAATGCTTTTAGCATTAAGTCCGCCTTTTGTACTAATACATTTTGTATGGTTCAAAAAAGTTTAAATAAATAAATAAGTGACATACCACGATCAATGTCATCAGATGGATGGCGATGGTCATGAGGCGGGGACACTGCCTCCAGGTAACGCTCCTCCTGCGGTACAACGATATGATTACATAAAATAGACAAACTGCTTTTTCATCTCTTTCTAAATTAACACTTATCTAATGTTAAGTACATACACGTAACACGATATATATTATGACTATGGCATCGTGACGTCACGAATACTAAAAATAACATTTCATCACATTAGCCCACATACGCTATTAGTTTAATAGTTTATAACAACAGTAGACTTGGTGATATAAGAAAAAAATAAGGTAAATGCTACTCACTCTATGAGAGCGTTCTTTTGGCGACCGCTCCTTACTTCTTACTTCCTCTTTAATACGCTCCTTCACAGATCTAAAACCAAAGATACACATGCTTACATGAAACTGTGAAACAATTATTAATGTATCAGGAAAATATAATAAAATGCCAGTGAATAATAATTAGGACAATACATACGATCTCGATTCTCTCTTGCTATCCTTTTCCCGATCAGATTCGTCACGGCGTCTGTCGCTTACGCGGGATTCCTTTTTATCTGCATCTGAAATATTTAATTATATTCTCTAAAATTACTGAATAACTGAATATATTATAATTTTCTTCTTGAGATTTAATTTGATTAAGAGGTTGTTAATTGAAACCACAGATCAATAAATAAGGTAGATAAGACACCGTCTTGTATTTGACTGAGGAAGAAAACTACCATGATGGATTACGTAATTCCTGTATTTACAAGCTACCATGCCCATCCACGTCAAAAACCACGCTGTTTTTGTTTTTCTGTCCGGAAGTTACTGGCAGAAAACAACATGGTTTTTGACGTGGATGGGCGTGGTAGCTTATAAATACAGGAATCACGTAATCCATCATGGTAGTTTTCTTCCTCAGTCAAATACAAGGCGGTGTCTTATCTACCTTATTTATTGATCTGTGATTGAAACAGATAAGTTTGAATGGATTATTAAGGATGTTTATTTCATACAAAAACTACAAAACATGAAATTTAGCACATATGATCTGGAATAAGACAGGGTACAGTAAGTACGGCCAACTTATCTTGCCGCGTCTGAACTTCGCGCAGAAGGCTACGCTGCAACATAATTCGGCAATGCTCGGTACGCGACGTATTATGTCTCAGTCACACGTTAGCATGTTCGTGTCGCTATCTCTGTCTTACATGCGCTAAAGTTCGCAAAGCCTATGTTCAGACGCGCCAAGATACGTCGGCCGTACTGTACTTCTTATCCCGGAAACGCGTCCAAATCATTAGTTGTACGCAATGATATTATATACAAGATATGCCAAGATGGCGCTGAAATTATATCAGTCGAATTTAGACAAGTGTAGCGATTTTAATTCAGACAGTTGATAGCTGCCTCTGAGTGAGGCCGTCTAGCTGTCTTTTTCACTATTATGGTTTTAGTAGTGCCATCCCTTTTACATAATTTACCAATGTAATAGTGATTGGTGTAGTGAAACAAAAGATAAACGTGTGTGTGTTGTAGCTCGGTCGGAACAGATTTTTTGGTTGATTTGTAAGGGCATAACGTATCTATAGTTTAATATCATTGGTTGTACGATATAAATAGTTGTACGATAGACTGGTTGTACCAGAGTTATTGTGTGGCGAGGTGGGCGTGTCCTCCTGCTTGGCGACGGGCTCCGCGCGCGGCGCTGCAGCTCCCGCCGGCTTCTGCTCCACCTGTTTTACAATCTTGCACATGGTGCAAGGGTCACATTATATCCCTGTCATATCTACGGCCTAACGCGCTAATTAACACGTTAAGTATGACATGCAGGTGAGGTCAACAGTTAGCGTGTTGAAAGGGGCGTGGCCGTTTTAATGCCGTGACATGGTAAGCGATAACTCGAATAACGGCTTTTTTTGACACATCAAAGAATTTTAATTCTGTTGATCACATCTGCGGCCTAACGCTAAGTGAGGTGCATTCCGGCGTAGCCATTAACATTAACGTTAATGTAGCTGAACTACTGACAGTAAAAATCAACGATATTGGAATTTCATATAGACGTGCTTTATAAAATCATAAAACATGTCTGTAACGATCACAATAAAATACGGATTTACAATAAATAACGCTTCACACGCTTCACACTCATAGCCCCACACTAGGATTCCCTGTGTCGTGGGTGCCATGGACAACACACAAGACAAGGACACTCACACCCAGACCGAGAACAGAAATAATAATAATACAATAATTTATTCTGTTCTTATAATGTTAAAAAGAAATTATCATATTGTTTAAATAGATAATCAAATGTTTTATTTCACCAAATAATTACACTGAGAGCCACAGGACAAAACAAAAAATGTACAATATTACAGAAGGTCCGATACTAAAATCAGTCTCCAAAATATTAAAGTTTTTTTTATATGAACGACCCAAGTAAATTATAAATTAATGATAGATAAAAGCTCACCTGATGAAAATCATTTTCCCTCATCATATTTGGCATCTTGTTACGCAGTTGGCCGCTGTAACCTGTCGCTAACACATACAAATCTGGACGTTGTATCTTCTCCTCTTCTTTAACCTATAGAAAAACCATTTACATAAAATAACAACACACAATCCACTTAAAGGCATATTTTATATGAGATTTCTATATAAGTAGAATATGATACAACATGTCTACAAATATTATTTTAAAAACATTGTGGTTGTTTATATTGCATAATAATTTTAGACTATTTAAATTATAACAAATAAAAATACTTCAGCATTGATATCAACGTGAGCTATGACAAAGTGTAAGAGCTTTACCTTCTCAATTTTCCTCTCAATAATCTGTGCAAGTTTCGCTAGAACAGGGAAGTGTGGCAGTACTCGAATCAGTACTATCAAGGAGTTGCGGATTTGTACATAATCTCCGGACTCCAGGCAAACCACCATGGCTTTCGTGATTTTGTAGTGCCACTTGTGACAAACATGCCTGAAACAATATTAACTTGTAACTAACCAATAAATAGTAATTTAGAACTACAGTCATAAAGTAATTCTTATAACAGCACAATATCTACATGGTTTGTTTTGTTAATGTATGTAAATTGTATGTAGAAACCATAATAATTATGGTAAATCATTAATGTATACCAGGAAAATAAAAAGGGCCCAAGATCAAGCCCTGCGGAACACCCACCACAACTAGTGACCCCAATAGCTTTTCATCATTTATACTAACCTTTTGTATTTAATTATTTAAATAAGAAGCGATCAAGCTAGGGGCCTTATTTTTCACGCCATAGTGACTAAGTTTAGATAACGATGTATCATGCTCAACACAATCAAACGCTTTTGATAAGTCACAAAATACACCTATAGCATTTTGTTCCATTAAATTTCGTAACAGAAGTGTTAACCGGTCTCATTGCTAATATGTATTCCAAGTTGTTTCTTCGTCCTAATTAATTGTTTTATCTTTTATGTATATTGACTTTTCTCCTCCATTGGTCAACAGATTTAAAAAAAACTAGCATAACAAACATTTTTCTCATCAATAATGATTTTAACAACTAGGCCATTTTTTAACCATAACCATATTTTACCAACTAGGCAAACACCACCAACAAACAGTACACTAACCTGTAGTTCTCATATCCAACGTGATCATTGGCCTCCGTGAACTGATTGGACACCCTATACTTGGTGACGAAGCCGGGGTAGTGCGCACACTCGCGGTGGAAGGCGGCGCGGTCGGCGTGCCAGCGCATGGCCGTGCCCAGCACCTTGCACAGGAACGTGCCGTAGCGCGCCGCCTCTCCCTCCGTACACGACATCACCGAGTATGTTATGTCGCAGAATAGCTGCAATGGAAGAATGACAATGATGATGTTAGGAATCAAAATAAAAGCAACATTTAACCCTGGAATAGGATTCCCTGTGCCTCTTGTGACATGGACATAGTCCTCTTTGGTAAATAATTTTAGTATTTCTAATTTAAAATTAAAACAGACACAAAATGAAAACATATCTAACTGTCTATAGTCTATGGATAAGGCAGAAAGTAGAGTGACAACCACGAGAACGTTGTCAAATTGCTAGTTAGGTATTGACAACGGCAGTTACCGATTACCGAACGGAACTTTATATTTTTTTCTGTAAACCATATTTGAAACATGCGTAATAATACACCAACAAAACCCAATTCCACTAACCCGATCATAGCACAGCAGCGTGGAGAAGTTGGGCGTCTTGAGCGCGTGGACAGTATGCACGAACTGCGCGCAGTAGAGCGCGTCGGCCGCGGTGAAGACGCACCGCGGGAACAGACACAGCTGCATCAGCCGCGTGACGGCCTCGTTGCGGGCGGACTTGGCGGCGCGCGCGGGGAACCAGCCCGCACTCTCGCGGCTGAGACGCGCGGCCACGCGAGACACGTGCTCCTCTTGACGACGACGCTCCTCCTGACGTGTTATTTATTTATTTATTTATCTTTATTAGATACACCATTGACTTATCACTATGCATTGATAACTATTGTAAGTAAATTGTTACGATTGATCCATCCAGTGTGATTTGTCATCTAAGGCGTATACAAGGCGTAAGGCGTAATAATATTGTAACATAGAAAACCGGTTAAAACCGAGAAAAAATAAATTGAATAAATAATAATAATAATACACTACAAAACAACAAAGTACAGTCGGCAAAAGAATTAGGTATGCAGGGCATGATTCTAAAACCTTCTGTAAGGGATGTATTATGCTACACCGTGGCGGGCACGAGCCGTGCCCCGAACGAGGTACGGATTCAAAACTTCACTAACATTTTATATGACTGACATCGAGTGTTTATACTACACCGTGCGACGTCCGCGTCCGAGCCGTGTAAAATGTAATGAAGTTGCTTGCGCCCGGCACGGTCTAGTATAAATCATCCTTAATTACTGATATTACAGATTGTTTGTGTTTAAGTATCAATGTTAAATAATAGCTGTATACGTAAGGTATGATTAAACATTTATAATAATAACCTGCATACTTAATTATTTGGTCGACTGTACATTACAATTACAAATATATTAAATACAGATAAATATTAAATACAGTAATTTGTGCAAATACAGTAATGGGCGCGTGTGGGTATGTGTCTAAACCCTTATCCACAAAAGGGTTGGGAATGTTTGAGGATTGCTGATTGGGTTATTGAGGATCTCGAATAAATAATATTCTTTTGTGATCTCTAATGCTGATGGTTAAGTTAACTCGGAACAAGATATAATTATGTAAACACAGGAAAATTTTATGATTGCTTGTTATGTGCCTATGGAATGGAACCCTGTGTTTTAATTACCTACTCCTCTATATTTACTGTTTAGAATAACTGTTTGATGAAAATATCTTAATGAAATAGCACACAAATTAACACCCAAACCAGCTGAATACTTCAAATACTCCTAATATATAACAAAAAAGGCTTCCAATAGCTATACCTGTAACTTTTCAATGAGTGTATTAAACCGCTCCTGTTCCTTCTTCCCTTTAGTTCCTTGCGAGGTGTCCTTGGCGGCGGTCGCTGCGGCGGTCTTCAGCCGTTCTACTTCTCTCTCGTAACTCTCCACAGGGACTCGAAGGTCGTACATTGACAACGACCTGCAAGAAATCATTCGTTCACGTAACACTGAACTGTATTTGGGTTTCAGACACTTAATATAAATAATCAATTAAATTATTTATATATTTACCAGAACGTGACATAAAATTCTGGTGAGATGTCCTCCCAAACTCTGGCAGGCAATAATGGTGTTATTGATTTAACTACTGGTTCCAGGGCATCCTGAGAGGCTTGCGTGTACAGTTCTACACTCATTCCTGATTTATCAGTTTTGATATCTGAGCTCTTTCTTAGCTGTTCAGCCTTTGCAGCAATTTTTTGAGTCAGTACTGGACGATGAAGGAAAAATGCTACATCAGCGTCGACGTGGTAGTCACGAAGAAGCTCCTGAATAAAGTAAAGAATATAAATTATAGGTATTTAATCCTCATTTTGAGAACCTTAATCACACGAAACAATAGCCAGATAAATACAGATAACAAATATTTATTAAATGCATAAACTTGACAAATTAATTTATATTTGCTGCCTGAAAATAATCGCTGCAGAACAAAACATAAAAGTAAATTTATTACCTGATTATTAAAATTATCTGTGGTGTACGAAAGAGTATAAATAAAAAAAGTAAACCTGCAAAGGTGGCAGCCTTGCGGCATACTCATCGGGAGCATGCGAGGACGCTAGGAAGGTGCCCAATTGTACCAGTGCGTCTTGACACTGGTCTGCCAGACGACCCACCACTTTCAACTGGGACCCTGGCGGCTCACCAGGAGTGGGTACATCTTCTGCGTATTCTAAAAATAAAAAATATCTTACCATATAGTAGAATCCACAATTCAGTGGACTACTTTGACAAATCTAAATGCACAAATGTTGCCAGAACATAGGCATTGC
Organism: Thymelicus lineola; assembly: GCA_963932265.1. Classification (NCBI taxonomy): domain Eukaryota; kingdom Metazoa; phylum Arthropoda; class Insecta; order Lepidoptera; family Hesperiidae; genus Thymelicus; species Thymelicus lineola. The sequence goes on along the minus strand of OZ010687.1, from coordinate 9,438,008 downwards.
TGTTCTATCATTGTTATCGATATTAAGAGAAGTTACATAATATTTTTGTATGATTTTTTAATGTGTGATTTTAACATGTAATCTAATGTTTCTAATAGTAATGTGATGTTGTTTACATTAAATACAACTTTATTGATATTTGTCTGCATTGAATTAATACATAGAAGATATATTAGTGACATTACAAGTACAAACATACAAATCAAACACTATTTTGCATAAATTATAAATGTGATACTTATGACAAGTTTCTTTTAGTGACAACAGACAAATATTGATAACTTTACCTTTCCAAACACAGCAATGACGTTGTTGTGCTGATAGAATGCACAATGCAATGTCCAGATTGTTGCCAACTATAGCATCTTTTAGCCGCGCTGAAGACCGTCTTGTGTTCCGTACTTGAGAAAAGTACCCGGCCTGCAAGTAATAAAATATTTAGTTGTCACCTTACTAACAAAGTTTGATACAAGGCATTGGGCTTCGAGATAACAATTTTTTAAAGTTATTATGTAAATATTAAATACTAGGAAATCGCCCTCGCTTTGCTTCGGGAAAAATAGTAGAAAAAAAAATAATATAGTTTATGTCACCCGGGGATAGTGTAGCTTCCCAACACTGAAAGAATTTTTCAAATCGGTTCGGTAGTTTCGGAGCCTATTCAATGCAAACAATCAAATCTTTTCTCTTTATAATATTAGTATAGAAGTATAGATAAAACACGAATAACAAGTAAATAATTATATACCTCTCCTTTGAGAAGCTCTCCACCAGCCATAGCCTCCAACTGATCGGGAGTCATTTCTTCAGCTGCTTCTATGCCAGCCATTTTTTGTACAATCTCTTTTAAAATCAGCAAGTCTTGACTGTAACAAATGTAATAGGATTATGTCGGAATAAAATTAAATGTCTGTACGTTAGTTTTATATTATGTGTATTTTGTGGAATAATATGTACAGTTTGACATTCTGAATAATCTTTAATATGATGTATTGTAAAACGGTTAGTGCATGATGAAAGGACCAATATCCAAACATTTAAACATCTTTGTAAATTACTAGGAAATCACCCTTGCTTCGCTTCGGGAAAAATAGTAAAAAATATATATATATATAATATAGCCTATGTCAGCCGGGGATAGTGTAGCTTTCCAACAGTGAAAGAATTTTTCAAATCAGTTCGGTAGTTTCGAAGCCTATTCAATGAAAACAAACAATCAAATCTTTCCTCTTTATAATATTGGTATATATCACTTTTATAATATTAGAAGGATGATATAGCTACCTCTGATGAGCTTTTAGCCGGTTGGCAACAAACTGTAGTAGGGCAGTGAGCTCAATGTTATGTTTCTTGAAGGCAGCGCCGGCGAAGGCAGCGAGGGCCTGCAGCCAGGGCGGGTGCGCCGCCCCCCCGCAGGAGCCCCGCACCGCCAGCGCCTCCACTAGACAGTATCCGAGCACGTCCAGAGACAGGGACGTCAGATACTTCAGCGACTCCACGACGGGACCGATTAGATTGTCGTATGTTTGGATCTGCAGGGTGAAAGTTCAAAATTGTTTGATATTGGTAATGGCAGAAAGATTGAAGTAGATCAAACTGATTTGTGTTATTTATATTAAATTTATAATATAACTAGCAATCGCCCTCGCTTCGCTTCGGAAAAAATCTTAAGTGCTTTAGTTAACTTACATAACATACTTACTCTTAAAGTAACATGATCGCTCATTAGAACCACGTTACTATGAAAGGTCAATACTCGAAATAACGATTCGATATTTTGAGGGTTCATTACCTCAAAAGAAAAAACACGGTTCCCTTAAGATCACTTACTTCATTGCCCGTCTGTCTGTTTGTATTTCAAGACCTTTTTTCTCAGGAACGCGTGAAGGTAACAAATTAAAATTAATCCAACACTCAGATCTGCAATCCCTAGGAGCTGTGAAAACATATAATATTCTGTATCCTCAACGCAATCAAAAAACATTCGGCTAGAAGAAATGTCTTAGGTAAAACGTAGGTTAAAAAATCTTAAAACTGTGAATTTGAACTGTGAACTGTAAATTTACTTACTCTCCTCTAAACGTATATTCGTAGGATATTATATACAGGGTGGATTTTTGAGACGGGTCAGTAAGGGCAGGTACCTTAACCGTTATAGTTACAGGAAAACGTTCCTAGGAGACTATCCACAACTTTTTAAGATATTCTGAACTGCATTCACAGATTTTTGAGAAAATGTATAGTCAGCGAAAAAAGTGCTAAAATCCAAAAAAAAAATATTTTTATGATTTAAAATACTCTATGGGACCATTTAAGGTATGAGTACTAGAAATGTCAGAAATCGCTAAAAACATTTTCCATACATTTTGTACTGAAAAACGATAAATCAACTCGTAATATTCTTTATCGCCGAACAACCTTATTTGTTCCTAAAAAAATAAGTAAAAAAAATTATAAAAAAGAAGTTTGAAAGTAAATTTTGAATTTTGAATCTTCAAAACCAGTTGGATGAATGGCCCCTGACGGAATTGCGAAAAGTTTATTTTCAACAAGATGGCGCACCGCCACATAACAGCCGTCTTACGCGTTCTAACTTGAACAAACAATTCGGGACACATTGCATAGGAACACATGGTCCAATTAAGTGGCCATCTCGCAGCCCAGAAGCGTTAGCCTCTCGATTTTTTTGTGAGGCCACCTAAAAAATGAAGTCTACAAAAGAAAGTACGACAGTGTTCAGGAGCTGAAAGAGGCATTAACGAGGATTTTAAATAATAACCATCAAAGAAAACTTTCCGCTGTTACTTGCTCAGTACAAAAACGAGTGAACTTATGTATTCGTGAAAACGGCGGTCATTTTGAACAATTTATTTCGTAGATAACCTATCTTTAAGTTTGTGTGTTAAGTTGTGTCTTAAGCCTCGTATTCATGGTAAACATTTGTTTAGCAACAGTTGATCAATGTTGTTGATGGACGCCGAGAATACTGCTGGGAACTTTGTTTAAATCAATATGGGTTGTCCACACACGCCAGTCTGCGTTAAAATGTTGCCTGAGGAAATAGTGTTGTTCTCTGTATCTGAAGTATAGGATTTCTAATAAAAAAAAGAAAAGAAGATGGTGGGTGTGAAACTATCTCCTGCAAAGAGAGAATTTGATGAATGACCTCAGAATAACAGATGGATCATTTAGTAAATTTACGAGAAAAGTGATTTCGAACATCTTCTAGAACTGTTTGGTCCATCAATAGCCAAAAGGAAAACAAATATTCGTCAGCCAGTTTCACTTAATTGTTTAGATTATGTTAGATTAAAATAATTTTATTAATTGCATAATTTTATAGTTGCTTCACACTACCGCCATGTTTATAAACAGTTGCAAACACGTCCATACACGTCAATATTTGTTGATAAACTGATGTTTACGCTCGTCGGGCGTCAACTCTGCAACATGGCGTGATCAACTCCGCAACACAAGTATAGCCCGCAACATGTTGACAGCAACTCGGCAACATGTTTATGCAACCATGTTGCTAAACAAATGTTTACCATGAATACGAGGCTTTACCGTGGTTTTTGTATTTAAATTTCAATAGGCCTTAAAGAATGTTTTAATCGTAGTAAGAAATAGGATTGTTTGGCAATAAAGAATATTACGAGTTGATTTATCGTTTTTCAGTACAAAATGTATGGAAAATGTTTTTAGCGTTTTCTGACATTTCTAGTACTCATACCTTAAATGGTCCCATAGAGTATTTTGATCCCCATACGAAGTAGGGTCGACAGGCATAAAAATATTTTTTTTTGGATTTTAGCACTTTTTTCGCTGACCGTACATTTTCTCAAAAATCTGTGAATGCAGTTCAGAATATCCTTAAAAGTTATGGATAGTCTCCTCGGAACGTTTTCCTGTAACTATAACGGTTAAGGTACCTGCCCTTACTGACCCGTCTCAAAAATCCACCCTGTATATGTATATATTATATATATTTATATATATTATGTATTTATATTATTTATATATATATATGAATGTAATGGTATGTATTTATATATTTTATATAATGTCTATATACAGTATTGGACGTAAGATATGTAATATAAAAATTAGAATTTTTTTTTGACTGTTAATATCGACAGTGCGCCTATCTAACATTTTCACCAGCACCCAGGGCTGACTGGTAGAGAATGCCATTAGGCATTAAGTTTTTGCCCTTGTATACCCTAGATTTAGGTGTTGCAAAAATAAATAAATTAAATTAAATTTGTATGTATCACAAAAAAAAATTATCCTATTTGCAGAACTTGGTAATTTGATCGGGACCCATGTAACATATATGGGGACAACAGTTTTTCAACGGCAAAGTTAAGTTTGTTCCGTTTATCTTTTCGTTACACAGCTATGTTAGGTTTTACTAAATAGCTAAGTTAGATTCAACAACCCTAGGTCACACTGAGCCGGTTGCTTTTACTTATTATTATTATTTCATCATATTATTTTCAAATTTTTTGTTTCCTACTTAATCCTTAGTACTTAAATAACATTGAATAAATAAATTTGTACGATGACGTTTGCTGATCCATCAGTATTTCACATTAGGTACCCAGACTTTAAAAAAGAAATATTCTTATATCGTTCTCCAAGGTACAATCTATGTCTATACCAAAACACATCAAGATTGGTTCAGCGATGAGAGAGAGTTAAGGTTAATTCGATGAGTTGTGTGAGTAAAAAGGAATAAGGAAGGTGGAATAAAGGTGCAACACATTTTCGCATTTATTACATTTTAGTTTTGGCAAATCAATAATTTGGCAAAGGGAAGATATTGCTTCACAGAAAATGAGAAAATTCAGCACTCTGCACCCTCAACACGATGTTCCTCAGGACGCATTATAACAGAATTACAACATCACTACTACGGAACTCTAAAAATGACGGAACACTTAGTTATTTCAAAGAATAACTAATAACAATAAGTTTTGTTTAGTGGAGTAATGTATTTTATTATCAATTATTCAATTTGTTCAATGTTTATTATTTGTACAACTTATTAGTTACTTACTTATTAGTTGTATTTGAATTATTATAAATTTGTAAAAAATAAGTAGGTACTCCAGTGCCACGCTTTGGCTCCACCTTGCAAAATATAAAAAACTAAGAAATATAAATAAATAAAATGTATGTTTATGTACCTATGCCTCAATTTGTGTGAAGAAAAGGTTTTTGTATGTTTAAAACAAATCGACTCATATTTTATTTTCTCGCTTTGTTATGGAACCCTAAAAAATTGCCTATAATTTAAGTCGAAGACTCGATATTGTAGTAAAGTCCTATTGAAATCCATTCAGTAGCTTCAGAGATAAATGAAGACAAACAAATAGACAAACAAAAATTAAAAAGCTCATTTTTCGGTTTTGATATCCTGTTAGTAATGATTTATAACATGAAAAATGCAGTTATTTCAAAATCATAATTATATTATGTATTAAAGGCGTATGTATTAAAGTCGTTGGCTTGAATCAACAAATACAGAGCCATCTAGTTGCCAAGATAGTAATCGATTATTTATTGGATATCGGTTATTCATACAGATTTAATTTACGTTTTTCTACCACTTCCCAGGTGAAATTAACAAAATGCTGAAATTATATTAGAGGACATAGATACGCAAACAATATGCTCTTAAAAACAAAATACAAAAATAGATATCCACTCAGTAATAGGGATTTGAATTAATGAAAAAAATAACCTTTAAATGCATTTTATGGCCTTTCCATGCAATATAAGTAAAATCTAAGAAATGCATGTATAACTCTTTTTTTACGGAGAATACGTTTTTAATAGTTTGAAACAAATCAACTCATATTTTTTTATTTTTCCATACAAACCATCCCCAAGGAACCCTTTAGAATAGAACCCTAAAAAATTGCTTAGTTGTTAAGTTGAACACTTTGTAATATCCTAGTAAAATTGTTGTTAAAATTCGTTCAGTGGTTTCGGAGATTAGCGGAAACAAACAAACAGACAGACAGACAAAAATTTGAAAAACTCATTTTTCTGTGTTGGTATCGTGCAAGTAACGATTTGCAACTTGAAAAAATCATTTATCTCGAAATCACAGACAGACTCTTCAATTTTATTAATATGTATAGATACAAAATTCTGTTTAGTAGAGTAGTCTTTTAAAGAAACACAAACCAAATGTTTTAGTACATTTTTCTAGTTTTCAATTTTATTTTTGCATCCAATCAAGAAATTTTACTCACTTGCAGGAGCATGTAATCGAAAAGAAAAGCAGGGGCAGCATGCGATAGTTTCCCAATGAGGCGACCCTGCGGCTTTATATTTTCCTTAGAAACACGTTTCATTATGTGTTTGATTCGCTGTAAGGAATTCCCGCGAACGCGCATCAAAGATGGAATGCGCTCACCTGATTCGTTTTTCCAACGAGAATACAGGCAATACCTAAAATAAAATTAAGCACATTAACACGGACGGATTATTAATAACATTACTTTAAATATATAATAATAGTGGGGTAATGATATTACCGGCAGTGATATGGATATAACTTGAGAAGAGTATAAACCTCTTCAGCCATACAACAATTTCCTTCCATCAATGTAAGTGCTGGGAGTATAGCTGTGTCTAATATTGTAAGAGCTTCATGGTACAATGGATCTTCTTTTAACGATCGGGAGGTTCTTAGTATACGAATTATCTGAAAATTATTATTACCAGTGAAATGACTGTGAAGAGAAAGAAAAATTCAAATCATTTCACAAAAATGATCCTTACTTTGTACATCAGTACTGGATCACAATGAAGAGATGGTCCCAATAATATTAACGCTGGAATTACTGTCTCCCGCATACCTTCGAATGTTTTACAAGCTGGAGGTGCCAGGCTTGATTTTAACGGTGGAACTGGCTTACCTATAATTTTTGGTGCTACCCGACAATGACTAAAAAGTAAAAGAATACATACATTACTGAATGCAATTCAAAAGAAATGTCTTAAAATAAATTCAAGACATAATTAAGATTAATTAATAATTTTAAGAAAGTTTTGAATGTGATAGAGTAACACACTTTGTTGACTGTTAATTTTACGCTGAACAGATATAGTTCCGAAAGCATTCATATCCCTTTTAAAGGATCTCTTCTTGACAACTTTAGACCATGTTGTGAGTTGCATTTAACCAAGGGACTATCTGTATTTCATATGAGTAACTTATCATATTGTCATGATATGCTGTAGTTACTTTTACAATTAAACTGTAGTTTTACAACTAATTAATACCACTCCTTCAAGAAGCGGGTCTATCGTCATCTTCTTGGCCGGCAACGCGTTGGTGACGCCCCTGGTGTCACTAATGTCCATGGCCGGCGGTGATCATTTACCATTAGGTGACCCGTCTGCTCGTTTGCCTGCTCTAAGCATAAAAAAAAACTCACGTTCTATAGAGCGGTTCAACCAAAGCATTGAGCATGGTGCACAAGGCCGCGGCGGGTCTCGGCGCCATGCCGCTAGTGGGCAGCCGGGCGGAGAGCGCCGCGAACTCGCGCCACGCCGTCACTTTCAACAACGCCTCTCCTAACACTAACTTCTGATTGCTCCAATACTCCTGGAAGATAAATTTAGTATTTTACGCAACAGGTATTTTTGTGAATCTTATTTACTGTAAATTTATTTATTTATAATCTTTATTGTAAAACCTACAAGCTAGGCTTACAAAGGGCGGACTTAATGCCATGGGGCATTCTCTCCCAGTCAACCCAGGGTGTAGGTGAGAAGGTGTGGTAAATGTACATAGTATTCATTAAAATTGGTCAATAATAAATCTGTCTGCTGAAAATCTCCTACAGACTTGGCCATGGCCACTTGGAAAAATTCATAACAATGTCAGCTTATTTGTATTGTATCAAGTTATTTTCAAACTACCTGAGGGTCAGCCTTTTCTTCAATAAATTCAGTGGGTCCATTGGCTTGTGGTCCTTTGGTAGATACAATGCTAAGTTTACGGATATAATCTTGAACTGCTTTTAATTCTTTCTCTGCTTCCTTTGCCATGACTACATCATCAGGGCGAAGCTGCAATACCAAATTGTTTAAGTGATAAAAGTCAAATGATAAATTCCTTAGAAAGATATTCCGAGTGTACATATATAACACTTACCCAAGGATATATATCATCTAAAGATATCACTTGATGTTGCAACAGTAGAGCTATGACAGTCATTAACGGAGGAGGCTCATTGTAACTTTCTAACACCTCCAAGTTACCAAGTTTAAACCCTAAAACTTCTGATATCACTTGAGGATCCCCCATGTAATTCTTAATGAGAGATATAAACAACTTATCTAGATGTGGTCTAGCCTCAAAAGATTCTAAAATTATATCTAAAACCCTATTTGGGTCTAAATTAAAACAACCTGAAAACAAACAATAGTAATGAATATATGAATATTAATAAATAAAGCCAGTGATACAAAATATTCAAACCCTATTGTAACATAAACAGACATTACCTATAAGTGACTGAATTATTTCAAGTAATGTTTTCCATTCTGTATTTTCACATATTTCTTGATTTAATTCAACTATCAGCTTTGCATAGCCTTCACTTTCTTCTCGAAATAAATTAAACTTACGTTGTTTATAGCTGGAAAAGAAATAGCAAATTTGTAAAATAATTTACAAAACCTGTTTAATTTAATATGCTACTTGATAATTACTTACTATAACTTTGTTTTTATTTTGATAAATTTTGTGTAAAATATCTTGCTTTTCAATGTGCCGACATCTTGCAAGGTGTCTATTTCTAGTCTTTCCTTTAACAACTTGTCAGACATGAAAGATTCCAGTTCTCTGACCATGGAACAGAAATTTGACCTTTCCTCATTTTGCACCTCCGTGCATGTTTCTGCGTCCAATACACAAGTCACATCCAAAATAACAGATGGTATATCTGCATGTAAACCCTACAATTTGAAAAAATTACATAAATGTAAGTTTAATATTGAATGATCACCTTTGCTTAAACTAGAAATAAAATAATAATATTGTGGCAAGTTATATAAATTATTTAAAAACTTAATTCCAAAGATGCATTGTTTGAATGTATTAGCGGGCCTGGGACACTGCACTTTAGCTATGAAGTTACAAGTACATGCCGCGTTTGACGTGTCGGGCTAATTCAGAAAATTTATAAGGGCTGTCACACGTAATCTATCACACATGACGCCATCATACATGTCACACTTTAGTTCGATACAACGCGCTGCGTCGTGTTAAACAATATTAACTAAAATGAAGGGAAAAACATATTGCATCGCATTCTGCTACCGAAACAATTATGAGGATCCGTTTTGTGTCATATTTCACTCCAGATTTGATATGCAAACCTGCTTAAAACGAGATAATAATAATAGACAAGGTAAGTACATACCAACATAGCTTTATGTTGGTATGTACTTACCATATAACCATTGCCATATAACCATCTTCTTAAGTTAAAGTACATAAACAGACATTTTTAAATAAAAAAGTTTTTTAAACTACATCTTACTAAGTAAATACCTACTTACTAAGCCTAGATTTATTTGAAACGGCATTTGCTCATAAGAGTAGCATGGGCATTTATCTGGTAATTAAACCTTCAGATAAATTTTATTCATTCAAAAAAGACAACCTGACACTGCCAGAGAGGATAAGAGATAGTGTTAGAAAAGGCATTGGCAAAGACATTGAACTATTAGAAAAAGTTCAGGATAGACACGTATGGAGAGCGTATTTCTGAGCTGAAATCAACCAGTTTGGAACAATGGAGGCAAAGAGGAGATCTGATAGAAACTTTCAAAATCCTAAATGGACACTACAGCGTCAGAAATATAGCAGACCTTTATTTACTGAAAACAAATGCCCAGCTACGAGGAAACTCAATGAAAAACAACACCCTAGCTCAAGCAACCCTAGATATCACTTTTTGTCTAATTTTGTACTACAGCAGTGGAATAGGCTAACTGAATGAGTGATAAGTGTACCGACAGTGAACATTTTTAAAGACAGACTTGATGAACATATTCTGAATACATAACAATAAAAAATATATATTAAATTGAACACAAGTGAAGTGATATGCATGCATCAACTCCAGCAGCTTCTAAGGCATCATAAAATAATAATTATTATTATTAAGATTTTTTTTCAAAGTAATAATTAAGAAAAAGTGTAAACTGTATGTATGTACTTAAAACTTACAGAGATTTCACGAAGGACAGAGATAATGGCATCTCTCTTCAGATTCCCTCGTAAACCACAAAGCAGCAAATCATATATATTTTGTGATAAGCCAGACAGCTTTCCTGATTTACTAAACAAAGGACTTTTCGCTTCATCTTTGATATACTGGTTCACACATTTAATACTGAAAATGAAATAAATTGTGATGAATTATTATTAAAATTTAAAAATTTGAGATTAATCCCACTTACGCTTTGCAGATAGCCCCTAATGGACCATTCACCATAGCCAAATGATAGTGAAATTCATGTAACGCATTTTACATAACAGCAGGAGCACTTCGCAAGCACTAATCAACATTTAACTTGAGAAGTACGATTCCAAAAATATTTAAGATTATTGTACAATTTTACTAAACGTACACAACTATGTAACGCAAAACAAGTTACCTATAAGGCAAATGGCAATATGTGTAATGTGACTATTAGTCATGCATAAATTGAAAGTACACAAAGATAAAACAGTGTAATAAACATGGGCAAACGCTTCAGAAGTGTTATTTACAAAATATCTTGGAGCAATGAGATATAATACGTATTAAATTCGAAGGTTACATATCAACATGTGGTTAATGAAAATCGGCACAAAATACTTGAATAAAAGCTTACAAATGCTCTCGCCCTGATTTATCCCATGTCTTGCAGTACTCAGAAACAAATTTAGCAAACGTTCCCATGTTGCGAATTTGAAGAAATCGTTTTATAACATTTATTTCCTTTACACAAGCAAAACACAAGCTTCAGCCATGATCAATAGACAATAGATATAGAAAGCCATTATGATTTATGCCACAGACCGCACCGCACCGCAGACGTTTCTTTACGATGAACACTTGAACAGATAATAAAACATAACATATCCATAAAGTTCAGAATAGTAACTGCTTATGTTATGTACTCTGTGACTATTGTGATGTCATGTCCATGGATATATTACTCTATCTGGATCAAAGACTTTGTAGAGGTGCCTGACGTCTAATGACATCATATCAGAAGGACTATTTGACCAATTACAGGCCGGATTGAGGATGTCCTTCACAATTTGAAGTGTGTCCACACTTAGAAACATTGTGTCCCATTTTGATATGGTTCTTCAAAATGTTTTCTATTGGTAATTTTTCTGGTGGTAATAATAATGTTGAAATAATATTATACATTTTATTAGAATTCCTCCCAAATTACCGAATTTAATTTATTGCATTAAGAGTAAATTGAAAATGAAAGTAAGCAATTACTTCTACAAAGTCAGCAATCCAGATAGAGTAATATATCCATGGTTATGTCAATGTTGTGTTGTCATTTGTCAGTGTTGTGCTATCACTTGTCAATCTCAATTCTCAAATTCTCATTTGACATTTCTCAAATTTCTCATCTCAATTCAATTGTCAATTTTCTTGAATTTCCTGTAGATAGGTAATCATGTGGGAAATTCTAAATAAAATGCGATAAATTGACATTAAAATAAACAAGAGATTTTATTTTAATCTAAAAGTATTTTAGATAACGTCAAGTGCAAGTGTGTATTTATTTATTACCACAAAAAAGAGCTTCAGAAGGTAAATCATAAAAACTTTATTGTCATCATGCCTACTTACGAATTAGCTATGATGTTACGTGCTATGCCAAAACCAGAATTAAAAACAACTTTAAAACGGGTGTCTCATGCAATATTTAATCGAGGAGGTATAATAAGGAATATTGAAAATTTAGGCTTTAGACCACTCCCGTTCAAGACGAGTGCTCATGGGTTGGTACATCGTGAGGCGAATTACTTTATATTCAGAATAGACACAGCCACAAACGCAGTTGCCGACCTTAAAGAAGAATATAGTAGAGATGTGGATATTGTACGACAACGTGTATTTAAAATGCCAGAGGATATTAAACAGAAATGTACGTTGGAAAAGGAGCTGTTGCCACCGGCTTACCGCCAAGACGTGAAGCAGATGATCGAAATGGGAAAGACTCAAGTGAACCGCTTCACATACAAATTTAAGTATAACTCCGGTTTGGACTACTATCCCTTCCAAAAGTAATGAGTTTGTTAATCTTTTGTTATAATTGGTAGTTGTAAATAAATGTTAGAAATAGTTACACATTAGTTCTTTTCATTGTCAAATTCATACATGATATTTCTTCAACTGAAAATGAATACAGTACATATGAAACACTATTAAAGAGCATCACACATGCTAATCTGGCGGTCTATTATTATGGATCGGATAGCCTCAGGGATCTCAGATAATTACAATAAAAATACAATTATATTCCTTCTCTTTGCATGCTTATATTTTCAATATTTTCATTATTACAATATTTTGCTATTTTTCTAGCTTGACAATGAATGACAATACTGTTATTCTCTAATACTATGGTAAACAAAACAGGGTTGCTCATCTACAATGTACAAAATGTAGGGTCGCTACACATTCGTTTATAAAAATAGGCTTACATTATGAACTCTTAATTCCAGCCAAGTTCCAGTGTAAACGTCAAATTCGTGTTACAAAAGCAGTCACATGACACTTTTTAGCCAATCATACATTGTTTAAAGCCCGAGAAATGAATTGCCTGGAACATTAATGGTTAAATAAAAGTTCATAATATATAAAATGGGAGGCTGAATTAAAAGTTACAATATGTTTAAATACTTTATTACTAATAACATAAATTACATGTTGCAATTTGCAATATTGTTTTATATTGGACTCACTCATTGCCACTGATATTTTTAAAAGAAAGAATATTTACAACTTCTTCTACCCAACAGTTTTGTAAAGCAGCCCTGAGATTAGAAATATTATTTTCATTAATATAATAACTCCCGTGGAAAGACAGCTTACACCAATCTGTATACCACTGTTCTATTGTACCTGAAATAATCAGTGAAAATGAATAAACATATTATTATATACATTTTTCAACTCAAAACTGCTCAACTTTTCCATAGAATAACGTAGTGCATCTGCTTAAAAAATAAATCTGGGACAAATGGGAATAACCCTGGGCATTTAGGTGAATTAGGCATAGGTGCAACACACTAACTAGCTATTAACTAATCAGTTGACCATGTGATTGTATTCTCAATGTTTTTTTTAGTGAATATAATTTTTTTCTTACCTACAAGTTCATCAAAGTAGGTTTCTTTAGGGGAATTGCTAGCTGTTCCATTCAAAATCTCCTTATAATAAGGGCACAATACTGCTGTACTTTCGTCTTTAATTGCTGTATCATCTAAATCTAAAGAGCTGAAAAAATAGCATAATTTTAATACCAGTAGGTACTTAATATCTTTTTAATTAGTTTTTAACACATTCACTGCGGCATGGCTATTATTTTGCGCGGTGCGGGCCGCGGGCTAAACAAGGACAACAAGCTGTGCAGCAAAATAGTTGCCGTGCCGCAGCGAATGTGTTAATATGTATTAGCTTGTCTGATACATATTAACTCACTTGATTGCATCCCTTAGTTTATCCTCTTTACTTTTTTGATATTCAGACTCCATCAAATCACTTATACTTTGAAATAATTTAACACAACAGTCTTCTGCAATATCTAAAATTAAATCAAGATGTTTATTATCTACTAAAATCATGGTAGGACACTTTGTATAATTAAAAACTGAAAATCCAGTAGGCAAAAAATAAATTTATGTCCATCCCCGTGGGTACTTTTAGTCACCGTTATAATGGACGACTAACGCACACGAGGGACTGAGAGTTCCGCATACAAATAATCCCTCGCACATCGCATGAAAGTACGGTATTCTCTTCTACTACATCTCCTCCATAAAGTGCGCTCCAATAAACCTCGGGTGAGTAGATCTTCCACCAATCCGCACTGGAGCAGGTGCGGATTGGTGGTGGATCCAATAGATACACACTGGTGTAGTTTGCTCTAGACCTCCTCAAGAGGACTCGTGCTCAGAACTGTATAGATGCCAAGAATAGATGGCACATAATGACATGTGTACCTGATAAACTCTTTTTAGTTTTGTTCTAGGAGGACCACAGTCGTTTTTTGCCGTCCATAACATATCATTTTACTGCAAGGCACATGTATCCCCGAAACTTCGTAGAGGTGAATGAGTCATCTGGACTCTCGAGCATTCTCTAAGTTGCGTTAGAGCTCGTCGGTGGATAGTTGCATTTGTATTTATGAAAGTTGTAGCAGCAAGCGAAAGTGATGAAGGTGGGACTGTAGGTCAATACTTATGAAAATCATTTATTATTTTATTAAATGTACAAACCACATGATACATCCAGTTGAATGCTGTTTTTGACTGAACAATTCGATAAAACATCCCTTAAGACAGCAATAGAAGAAATGTTGTCACACTTAAATACAGCCAGTCCACGTCTGCAAATGAAATGATTATTAATCTAAATCAACATCTACAATTTAGAATACAAAATTCCAGTTTCATGACACTTGTTTTTTTTTATAATTCAGCAATATCTGAGATGTAGGTACCTAGATATATTACTGTCCTATATTACTTACTGATAACGACAAACGAGGAAAGTGCCTAGCAGGCTATGTGAACGAGCAATGGTTATACTGGCAGAAGGTCGAGGAAATTCGCCGGGCAAGGCTTCAGCCAACCAAGACGTCATTTCAGCAACGGAAAATCTACCAGACACACGCATTTCGCATAGATACCTGTTGATTATAAAAATTACAATATGTTTATGTTGCACAATCATGTTTTCAGTAAAAAAATTGTTATCTCGCAGTTATTGCAAATTAGATTACCTACTTCAAGCCAGCAAGGATATACTTAATTGTGTCCAAACCTGTTATCAAACGAATCATAGTCTTCATGTTTTGAATAGTACGGTAGTGCTGGAAGCTGTAGTTTGATGAGCCGTGCAACTCTGGGAGCACCGGACGGTAGAACATAAATAAGGACGTGGGTACTCTCAGCACTACTATTTGTGTCACTCGTATCTCGCGCTCTGCGGATTTGCATCCAAAACCTTCTTGTACCGGCTTGACATCGGACGGTTGCTAATAATTCTGTACCTTGCTCCTAATGAAAGAAATGAAGCTCTTTATGAATAATTCTACAGAGATATTGAACAAGACTCTAACGCAATGCAGTCAGCAATCATTCAGTCGCTCACGGCTTGTCCTATAAAATATTAGTCGGTTCTTGTATGTATATTTCATTGTATTTCATTATTATTTTTGTATGTATTTTCTAAGGATTAATCGTAGAATGGAGGTTTCTTTTTGAATTTATTTCAATTTTTACTTAAAAAACAGTCGAGTCGCTGGGTTTAGGAACATTACGAAACGTAGTTTTAAATCAATCGTTTTTACCTGTGCGGAACATAGACTCAGTACAGCTGCACTCTCCGTTTGAATATCTAACTTTTTATTGCAGTAAATAAATAGCATATCTAAGGGAACTGCTGATGTTACTTTTGCTTCTTGCCATTCATTGATTGTCGCCCCTGATAGCTGTAAAATCAGTCAAATATTTTATGCACGTCTTGGCCCGCCAAGATGAAACGGAAAAATGTTCAAAAAGTGGCAGGATGTTAGACGACTAAGTGGAGATCCTGTCAAAAAATTCTTATTAAAATACTTTCAAGAAGTGCACACGCCTTAATAGATCTAAGTATAAAACAAAAATTTTATCTTACTTCATATTGAATATCTAGAAGAGGTGGTGCAGAAACCCCTACGAATAGAGACCGTGTACTTTGTTGATATTTATCCCTTTCATTCGCAGTTTGCTTTTCCAATCTCGCTATCTCAGTCCTGTATATACGAATAGGACATTTTATTGAGTATCAAGACTTGTCTTGAATTAACCTATCTTTTCAGTATCATCATTTAACACAGTTATTTGATAACAATCTTATAGGTGCCCGCTGCTCACTGGAACCTGATATAATTTACTTACTCAAGTTTAGAACGCCGTAAGGTAAGAGCATCAAGAGAAGTGTTATTTAACACAGCAGACTGTACCGACGATCGTCTAGACTGCAACGCAAATACTCGACCTGAAAAGGTAGCTACCAGTAGCTCGCATTCTTGTGTTCCTATAACGCCGCCACATACTGATGTTACTGGTTCTCCACAAAACTGTAATTAAAACAGGATCTGGAATAAGAACCCCTTATAATAAAATAAGGACCTAAACCACGCGCAATATATTTGTAAGTGGCTTAAGGCCGCAGTTAATAGAAATTTTGGGACTTCCTTTATTCATTTTAAATTAATTACGCTTACGTATGTATACTTCAGCCTTGGCTTGTCTCCATAATCATTGGCGTTTAAAAGATAAAGCTGAATAGATCCATCGTGGCGTCCTAGAGCAAGATGCAATCCACCGTTGCCAGTATACCAGCCAAGACAAACCACTGAGCCTAGGCCTTTCCCTTCTACCAGGCACTTGCTCGATAAATTGGATCTGCAAAAGTTTAATAAGGAAGAGATTGTAATCATTTCATTGCAAGTAGATAGGTATACCCTTTGCCAGAAAATAAAGGGGATAAAATTGAATAGAAATAAAAAAAATAGGACCAACATTGTTAATTTTCTCGTAATCATCCCTCAAGCCAAGTTGCTTGAAACATTTCGAGAAGCAGTTTGATTTACCGCTTTGTTATCGGTAATTCCCTATGGGTGTTGCATTGCAAATGAGTATGCGGATGTAATGAGTATGCACTTACAATCACCACAAGGATCTTTAAATATTTGTCCTATTAACTCTTTCTAGATTAGAAGTAACTATTATCACATTTAGTACGTACTTTTCGTAAGATATGACACCGATTGATCCATCTACTGCACCATAAAATGAAAATACCTCAGTATTATGCGAGGTTGGTGGAACAGATAGACGAGAAGGCCCAGAAGACAGGTACATTCGAGATAATAATTGACCATTCTCTAAAATCGCAACCCCCTTGTTAGCTAATAGTACTAGTAGTCGAACTCGGGTACTCTGAAAATATTAATTTTTAGTTCATGAAAAACAATGATAGGTACAATTTTTGTCTTGTCGGTAAAAGAAACAAAGATAAGTTTAAAATTAATTGTGCCTGGGTCGATGATGATAATATTATCGAGTAGTCAGAAGGTAATCTAGAGCCTTACCTTTTCTTCCCTAGCAAAATAATTCGTACCTCATGACTGAAGAGCGAGGTTGAGTTCTATTCTTTCATACTAGGATAAGAGTCATAGCACGTAATCACGATACACACATAAACATGAATGATTTTATTTTTCAATACTTACATTAGGTGTAGCAAATGCTGTTATATCTAACACCCTGTCATCACACGTATAGGAGTAATGTTCCTGTAGATCTCGATAATATGTGATAGTATGTCCACTGCATAATATAAGATCACTGCCAAGAACGCACCTGCGATTATAAATTCTTACGTTTACCAAGACGTTTTACATAAGTTCTATACGCAATACCTGTATTATTAAAATTTTATTCAACAATAATTTTTATTTACATGGAGGTAATTGTTTCCGACATAGAAGTTTCAATACTGAGGAATACTTTTCCCTTTCGAGTATATCCTTTGACTTCATTGCCTGATGCAGCAAATATTTTGTCAGATGTTGTGCCTGAAAATATCCAACATACCTAATTATAAAATCTTGAGATGTTAGTTCATCTACTCTGATGTCAAATAAAAACCAGCCAAATGCATTTTAGGCAGCGAGCAATGGAGGGTTCCGTAGCTCATCGACTATTACTCGTTAATAGAACTCGGATTATTACTACCAAAGTGGCAAAATATGCATGCAAATATGCACTAAAAAGACGAAATATGCATAATCAAAAACCTAAAAAAATCATCTGGGGAGGGAGAGAGAATTTAATGGTCTCAGATTTGTTAAATCCACCAAAACTATAAAAGTTAAAAAGTACCTACATTCATTGATCGTTAAGCGATTACGAAGTTCGCCGGGTCAACTAGTACAACATATTTAAAATGGAATAAGCAATATCACTGAAAAAGTACTAAAATAACGCTAAAAAAATAGCGTTTTATGCATTTGCATATTATGTAAACATGCAAACGCATATATTAATCCAATTTCTACTCATTAGCTTTTTAATGAATCGTTATGGATTTAAGCATGACAGTTTTAACGAAATTTTGAATTTTGAATACATGTATACCTACTGATATAAAATAACAATGATATTCATTGTAAAATAATATTAAATTGCTTACCTGTAGCCAAAGGTACTTGCACCGACGTTATTGGTTTCCCGGGCAATGTTTTAAATTGAATTACCGGTTCTTCATCTTTAATGCACAAGCATTGTAAAACTCCGTTTTTGTCTCCTACAGCAAACTGAAAAAAAATAACAATATTATACTACCTATTAGAGTAGGTAGTAGGTTTTTTTTATAATGACATCTATTAATCGTGGTTTCTTGATGGACCAACTACCAACGCAGGTACACACAAATAGTGGTATGTTAAAACATTCCCATAGGCACAACTAATATTTTTTATGGTTTTGTTTAATCAGCGGTGTTACATTAGCAAAAATACCTTCTGTTGTACTTTTTGTCCTTGTCCTGGTAGAACCTTTAATGTATCTGGATACGTTATGCCACATAAGGTATAATCAATTCGTGCTAAATCGTAATCCATTGTTAGACAATATTTGCGTGTAGCAGTAGGCGCCTCCTTTAAAAATCAATAATACCTTAGCAACGTAAAAATAAAAACATTGGTATACAAATACAATACACGTACAGACAGAAGCGCAGATTGTCGATGGTAGTATCAGTGGTGGGTGATGGACAGTGAACGAATTCATTACTAAGTAGGTATATTAGTTTATTGGTGGTGGTTGATTATTCTTCATAATCGTTTCGCTCTTGGCAAAGCGGTCGTGGTCGTTATGCAATGGACCGTCCACAGCAGATTTGATTAGATCGGTCCATCGCATGGGCGATCTCTAGGTCTCAAGTTGAGGATGTAGCGCGCTACAGTGATCCGATCCCGCGGGTGCATCGTCGTTATCGATAAAAACGTTAATTTCTGCCGCCCGGGTGGCGTTACTGCAGCGGCAGCGATATGTTGTGTTGTGTGAGTGTAAGAACCGTCTAAACAATAATTTTATAATAATGGAGAATATAGAAATATTTCCATTTTAAAATTTTATTATAACAATAGTAAACAAACAAATAATATGAACCAAATTATACACTATCCATACCGCTTTTCGATAGCAATAATGCGCAGCACTGCGCCCTCCCGTAAAACTCACAAGTGGAAGAGAGAGCAAAATACTCTAGGTATACACCGTTCTTACGTTTTATGCATTTTATGACGGAGCCTGCAGCGAGCGAAAAAATGTAGAACAGCATACTATTGAGGTATTCCCCATTCCCCATAACGTAAAACATACATGAAAAGGGTTGCTAACTTAAAATTATGTAAAATCGGTAGAAAAATAGGGAGAATTTCCAAGTATTGTCTGAAATCGTGGAAAAATCGTTGCATTTCGGCATTACGGTAGGACAGAGCCCATATCGGTAGAAATATCGAAAAATCGGTAGGCTCAAGACCATTGGTCTGACATAAACAGCATCGTCTTCGCTACTCATTTTTCTTCGATCGTCGTTTCAACGGAGCGGATCAACTGAACACTGAACAGGTCAAAACTCAGGTCAGGTCAAGGTGAAGTGTGCAGAAATTACACCGCGCTGTCATTATGTACGTACCCTTTTAATTAGTTAGATCTTGTACCGCGAATTGAGTCGTTCCGCGCGGTCATGTGAACCTAGGCTAGGTTCACAACACAATAGTACAACACCACATTTGCAACACAAACAAAAACGACCACCACAGTCTTCACAAATCCCCGATCGCCGTAATCGCCACACTGAAAAATTGCATTAACTTTTTGGCGCAATGTTACAAACTACCACACAATTACGGTACTTATAATATTCATGTTAGATGTTTTTATATTATTATAAAAAATCATAATCGAATGATATATCCTGGGACTATATATAACATGGACACAATAGAAAACTGGTCCTTCGGTTATGACGTCATCCATCCACAGGTACCTCTACAAAGTTACTTATCCAGTTAGAGTAATACATCCATGCTTTACATCGAGTGTTTTTAAAACATCGATGTTTATCGTGCATCCCTATTGTCAAGATGACAAATGACTGACGTGAACTCACAACTACACAAAATAACCTCTTTCTTCAGAAAGTTTAGAAATACGTAGTGATCATTCTGTTCGTAAATAGTATTTCAAAATCAAATTCTGTACATATTTAAAATGGAAGGAGATAAAGAAAATATTGTACAGGCTGTAGTTATCACTGATTTGTTTAACAATAATTTTAATCCAATAAGTAAATATGAGCCCTTGGTGAGTGCATACTTTGCAGTTTTAATTATTGTTTTATTTAATTTACCTTTTATTTCTTTAATCTGAGCTTTATCACTATAAGAATGAATCATTCTTGCGGCTCATCACCCAGTAGTACGAATAGAAACTTCAACGGAAGTTTCTAAACTTCATGTATGCATGTATGTAGTTGTAAATAATGTTGTAATAAGTTTAAACTGTTGAATAATAATTTATTGTTCTTATTAACCATCAACGTTTAAGGTCTAAATCAACCATTTATTCATTGTTCAGTCTATCAACAATATAATATAATTTTTATTTCTGTGTAGGCTTTACTTCCCATTGCGGGGGTGCCACTTATAGATTATGTTCTGGAATCTCTGGTGTCTGGTGGCGTAGGAGAAACCATTTTGTTTAGCTGTCAAGATTCATTGAAAATAAAAAGCCACATCAGGTAAATAATGTTAAAATTTATTTTAATAATCAGGTACTTATTCTAACATTTTTGTCTTACTTTAATTTATGATACACTTTACCTTATCAGTAGAAAATAATTAACTATCAGTTTTCTTTCATGAAATTTAATTTTACTCATACAGGATAATAAACATAAGTAATCAAATTATATTACAGCAAACGGAAGGCAGAGAAAGTACCATGGAGTTTAGGCATGGATGTTCAAATCATAACGTCAGATACTTGCCAGACAATGGGTGATGTGATGAGAGAGATAGACGCTGCAGGGTTGATTAGAGGCTGCTTTGTGTTGTTGGGAGCCAATACTATCACTAATATCAATTTTGCTGCCCTCTTGGACCAACACAAGTAAGTGGGCTGGAATATGTTATTTTAAGACACTCATAATTCATTAACCTTTACAGGTACTGAGATCAATGATGAAAATAAGGATATGAAATTAAATGTGAATCTTTTGAGAAAATAAATGTGTATCCTTAAATTTATAGTATAGCGTAATTATAATTATAGGAGCAAAGCATAATTTATATATATAAAAGACAAAAAATGTTTGTATGGATATCCTATATAGACTCTGAAACCATCCAACCGATATGCCTCAAAGTGGTTTCATTTGAAAGGCAATAATTCGAAGGTGGTTTGAGACCACTAAAACAATGAATTAGGCGTATTCAGTCCAGGGATAAAGATTGTCAACACTGATATGTCATTGTCATCAGAAATTTTTTTAGCGTAGTGGAACACACTGGGTGTCCACTACTTATAAATAAACCTCATGGTGTAGTGAGTAAACACATAAATGTTTGATAAATAGAAATTTCTTTTCAGGCAGTTATTTAAGAAAGATAAAGGTGCTGCAATGACATTAGTATATAAGAAGGTATCTTGGGACCATCCGCTGATAAGTAATGACAAATCTACTTTTATTGCTGCTAATGCTAGGACCAGTAAAGTGCTCATGCATCAAAAATATAAACCAAAATCTAAAGATGCCACTATATCTTTGCCTTTGGTAAGTATCAAATTGTACTAAATAAATGCATAAAATAAAGCATATTGCTAATCATGCTTGCTAATTCATCATGTTTGAATAGAGCAACGGAATCAAATTAAACTTATTGATGCAATGTTCTCCTGTGTCAAATGTTTCTACTTCTCCGTGGATTTGATTTCTAATGTGGTTGAAATTTGAATAATGAACTAGAATTTCTGTTCTCAGTCTGGGTGTACATGTTGTTGTCTCTGGCACTTAGGATATAGGAATCCTAGTTCTATGAGCTAGTGCCTCAGCGTGTGTAGCTTTATAATTTTTTTATGTCGTTTTTTTAACTTATTCTATTGTGTTTCAGGAATGTGTTTTAAATAATCAAGAGGTAAAATTTCACCATAATATAGTAGACGCCAATATTGCATTGTGTTCACCATCAGTACCTCCACTTTTCTCTGACAACTTTGACTTTCAAACACGAAATGATTTTATTCACGGCATTTTAATTAATGAAGACATATTAGCTAGTTCTCTGTATTACACACTTTTGAAACCAAAGGAATATGCAGCTATTGTGTCTAATTGGAAAACATACCAAATTGTAAGGTATGTATTTTATTTAAGAACAATGTATACAGAGGCCTTTGAATATTATAATCATTAAATAATGGATTTTATTTTTGTTTCAGCTGGGACATATTACATGATTGGGTTCATCCACTTTCTATTGAGACTGGTTCTTTTGATCAGAACAGCTATATTTTCATGGGAAACCATAATTTTCGTAAACCGAGTTCAATATTAAGCAGGCAAGTTCAAATTTTTTTTTGCATTTGTTCAATACTTACAAACTACAGTGGAATCCGTTTATAATGACATCGAAGGGAATTGACAAACACGTCATACTAAGCGGACGTCATACAAAGCATTTTTGTGAAAAAAAAACCAATCTAATTTTTTTAGGTAAATAAATACTTATTTTAATAAAGAAACATAGCATATTAAATTAAAATTAAAATTGCACGTATGTATGTATATTTTACATTTTTTGAGATTCAAAACAAATACAAGCCACGTGCCGAACGTCGTCGGGAATCAACGAACATTGCCGAAGGTGTAAAGAATCATGTCGGTCACTATAAACGGGCAAAATTTATTAAAAATGGGTCATAATAAGCGACATGTCACTGTAAGCGAAGTCATTATATCCGACTTTGTTAAAAGAATTTTATATGAAAACCAAACTTCGTTCGTTGTGAATTACGTCATAATAGGCGGTTGGTCAATATAAGCGGAGTCAATAGTCATAATAAACGGATTTACGACTTGCTTGTAGTCCTTCCACACTTTTTATGACAGCTGTAGACATCTAGCTATATCATCTGTGGTATTTTTAATTTTAGATCATGTTCAGTAAAACAAGGTGTTCTTATTGGAGCTAATACTCATATCAGTGACTTGGCTGAGGTTTCAAAATCTATGATTGGTAATAATTGCACCATTGGTAAAAATGTCACCATTAGCAACAGCCACATCATGGATAATGTGGTTGTAAAAGATAACAGCCAAATTATCAACTGCTTCATTGACAATAACTCCACTGTAGAAGAAAATTCTGTATTAGAAGGTGTCATTGCATCAAGTAACACCAATATTAAGGCCGGAAGTAAATTGAAAGGAAACATGCTTGATGCATTAGAAGATATGAATACAGGTAAACAAAACTTTAAAATATGTTTTTATATCTATTTTTCTGTCATGGAAGCAGCAAATTGGTCAAAGTTTAAAACGTTAAAGCAGATTATAACATTTAAGATTGATAAGTTGCCATATTTACCGTTTTAGATTCAAGTGAATTATGGGTATCAATGCTATAATGGTCAAAATGTTTTATTATATATTATTCAGAATTGATTTTATTACAGAAAAACCAGCAAAATCTACATCAGACAGTGGAAATGAGTGGGAAAATGAATCCATGGGCAGTGGTGATGATGACTACATTGGCTTGGAGAAGCAATGGAGTGACAGTGAATCTTGCTATTCTTCAGATAGCAGTGCAGACTCATCTTTGCCTGACACTCCAGTGCAAGAAGATACTAATAGTATGTGAACATTGGTTATTCTTCAACCTATTAATGGCAATATTCAAAGCACTGTGGTATAGAATCCCATTGAAACCGCTTCTTGTAATAAAGAAACTTGGAAAAGAGTCCAAGCAGAATTTTAGATTTTAGAGCCTCTGCTTAAATTTAAACATATTGAGAAAATGGCTAATGGCCAAGAAATGTCAGAAGTTCTTATGCCTCCTATCATGTTTAGGATTCAATCTCATTTGGGGCTAGTATTAACCCATTTAAATCTATATTGTGCCTTTGCAATGTTTAAAATGCTTAAGTAAATAAAACACAAATGACAGGGCTATAGTGATTGCAATTATTTTATAAGATTGTATTGGTGTCAAACTAATATGTATCGTTGTTATTGCAGTTTTCCTTCAAGAAGTTATAGACAGTTTAGCCAGAGGTTACGAAGAACAATTAAAATGCGACTATTTAATATTGGAGATTAACTCTTCTAGATATGCATACAATATACAGCTGCATGAAGTTAACTTTTTTGTTGTGAGAGCACTGCTCAGCATACCAATATTGATAAATAACAAAAGTGTGATTGGAACTCTTAAGGATATCTTAAAATATTTCCGACCAGTTCTGTCCAATTACATTAAAACCAAATCTGCAATAATGGATTGTTTGAAAGCCGTTGAAGTAAGTGTTTTGTTACTTTTGTTTTAATTGGAGTATTTATACTTATTACTAGGAAATCGCCCTCACTTCACTTCGGAAAAAATAGAAGAAAAAAATATAAATAGCCTATGTCACCCGGGGATAGTGTAGCTTCCTAACAGTGTAAGAATTTTTCAAATCGGTTCAGTAGTTTCGGAGCCTATTAAATGCAAACAATCAAATCTTTCCTCATTATAATATTATAGTATAGATTATCTATCTATTTATATTTATCTTGATCTTTTTTAGGATAGCTGCATAAAATGTGAATGGCTTGATAGCAAAGCTGGACAGGTTGTGCATTTATTGTATGAAGCAGATGTGGTTGATGAAGATTCACTATTGGAATGGTATGAAGATTTAAAAGAAAATGAAAGTCAAATTGCAAATCAAACTTCTATTGTAAAATTCTTTGATTGGTTACAAGAAGCAAGTGAGGAAAGTGAAGATTCGGAGTAATATTATTTACTTGTAAATACATTTATTTTGGTTTACACATTTATAGGACTATTCTTATTTAATAAACATTTTTAACGAATTGTGGCATATTGCTGAAACTGTACTGTAGAAAAATTTCTAAATTTATTTATATCAAATGATGTAGGTTCACAAGGCGAGTGAATTTTAATTTGCCTCATGTGAGTATCCCGTCCATTCTGGTGGTTACTTAATACTGCTATTTGGATCATGTAGGTCCGGATTGGGATGTCATAAAGAGCTTTGATTGGTATCATTTCCCATCCTACAAAATTAAAAAAAAATTCAGGTAAAAGTTTGTAAAACCAATTACATTTTAAATTTTCAACCAACTGAAAAGAAACCTTGACACTTACCACTTGGTTCAATTAGCTCAATAACTTCTATCTCTTGTAAGTCATTAAAGTGTGTTCCTGCTCTTATTGAAATCCTACTTGGGGTATAACTTTCATCCAGTTTGTAATCAGTATAAATGTAGATATGTGACACCATTGTTTTCCTCTGGAACTGTATGTTTACAAGATGTGGTAGCTGGCCATCCGACTGCCAGTAGGTATCCATACAGTCATCCCTTAATTGGTCTATTCCAAATCCTGTAACATTGAAACCAATGTTTTTGTTATTGGTGTTAAACATTCTTAAACTGGCCAACCAGAAAACCTCACACTTTATGAATGGGTACAGAGTTAAAACAGATTTTTAAGTTCACAAATAAAATTATTCACAATGCAAGTTATTTAACTATTTATTGAATTTTATAATTTAGATTAAGACTAGGGATGTAACAGAAGTGATGATATTGGAACTGAATTTGGAATCGGAATTCGGTTTCGGTTTTCGAATTCGGAGGTTTTAGATTTGATGTCTCAGAATCGGAATTGGAACCAAAATCAAAATCTGAAGTGGAGGGTGAAGAAAGATGTGTTACGAGAAAGTAGGTTTAGTAAAATAAAATAATACAAGCATGTAACGTCATACTGTATTGTTTTTAATTTCAGCTAAAAACAATGCCTAATCTAACAGTACACTTAACTAGGCGTTGAAAAAAAAAACAGTATATTAATAAATGCATATAAAAGTATCATGTAATTTGAAGTGATACTTATTAAATGAAGTTTTGTTTTTGGATGACAATAATAAACAATATGTGTGTAAATTAAATCAAATCAGTCCAAAAGAAGCAAGATATACTTAATGAATAAAAGCTATGCAGATTTTTATCCTTCCAATCTATTTCTTAACGTGTCATAGATTTAGACCAGCACATAAAAGTTGTTCACTTGCTGCTGATATGAGCTTGGTGGACACAAGGTATTGGCGGAAAATAGGGTACAAGTTTTTGAATTTAGTAATTACTTTCAATCTTAATAAGGGATCGTTATTTCGTTGATAGGAATACGTCTTTCTCTATTGTACTCATTAAATAAGCCCTCCCTTATAAGTTATTTGTCCAAAACTGCATATTCGTCAGATGTATTATAATCATCATCACCGCCGTATCATCAAATTTACTCTAATTTGACCTTCGATCCGATTTAGAAGTTTCGGAACCGAAATCGAAACCGGAGGTTTAAAAACAAACGGAAGTTCCGACTTTTCGGAATCGAAATTGTTAAAATAAGGCAACATTCAATTTGTAAAAAAACAATTTATTAATCTATGATGTCTTCACTTCACTGTCTATGGGCTCGTACCTATGTCTCTCTCTCTTGTGTGTCAAGTAAAATACATAACGCTGCTTAAATATTGTAATGGTTGCAAAAATTATAATAAACGTTCTTTAGACAAAATATAAGTGTTTCTATAGCAATCCACTTCCACTGTACGCAAGATCACATATTCTGCGAACAGGTTATGGGCCCAGAATTCTGGATTGCTATAGATTTAATATCGCGGTAAAGCGTGGTCGGAAAAAAGAACGGGCCGGGTAAACGGTATAAGATACAATGGAGGCTACTTCAGAAAACCAAAACGTATTGGTATTGGAAGGATTATCGAATTGGATGTCTTGGAAGTTTCAAATTCGTGTAATATTAAAAGCACAAGGATTATTTGGAGTTGTGGACGGATCCGATGTAAATGATGGAAAAGACGTAAAATGGCCGACACGAGATGCAAAGGCACAATCTATAATTGTAACAAGACTGAACAATAAAAATATTTTACAAGTGTCGAACTGTGAGACTGCTCAACAAATATGGGAAAAGTTGTGTTCAATATATGAATCAAAATCAGACACGTCATTACACATATTGCAACAAAAATTTTTTGAAACTCAATATATAAAAAATGAGGAAGTATCATTATATATAGCAAAGTTAGAAGAATTGGCAAACAGAATAAATCAAGCAGGTGGAAATATACCCGAATCTATGCTCATCACTAAAATTATTAGTTCTTTGCCAGAAAATTTTAGACATTTCATTTCAGCTTGGGATTCAGTTCCGATGGCAGACAGAAAATTATCTGAATTAATATCCAGATTGATGCTAGAAGAGCAACGTAACAATGATTATGAGGAGAAAATGGCTTTATCTACACAATCAAGAAACAGTGAAAGAAAATGTTTTAAATGTCAACAAGTTGGGCACTATAAAAAAGACTGTAAGAAAAACATGAACAATTTTAACAGTGGTAAAAATTATAAACAGTGTAAAATATGTAAAAAGTTCAATCATAAAGAAAAAGACTGTTGGTTTAGAAATAAAAAGAATTCTTACCAAAAAGGTGACAACGTAAAAGGTAATATAAATGCATTCATTACGTCAGCAATAAACCTTTCCTGTGCAAACAATTTTCAAGAAACGTCCTGGGTGTTGGACAGTGGTGCCTCAGAACATATGTGCAAGAATAAAAATATGTTTGTAAACTATAAAACTTTATCAGCGCCAAAAGATATCATAATTGGTGATGGTTCGATCATAAAAGCTCTTGGTCAAGGTGAAATACACTTAAGCGCTTACAACGGAAAACAGTGGATACCTACAATTTTATACAATGTTTTATTTATACCAGACATAAAAGTAAATCTCTTTTCATCATCGGTAGCAATGGATAAAGGTTATAAAATGATGTGTGATCAAAAGACATGCACCTTTATAAAAGATAATTTAATTAAAGCAATTGCATACAGAAAAGGCAAAATGTTTTTAATGAATTTTAAATATGAATCAGATATCGCTATGGTTGGTCAATCAAATAGTGGACTCGCTGAGTGGCATTCGAAGTTAGGTCACCAGAATATTGAGCACGTGAAGACCATTCTGAAACAAAACAATATTGAGTATAAAGAAGGTGATTCAGAAATATGCACATCATGTTTACAAGGCAAACAACATAAGCTATCATTTAATAAAAGTGGCACGAGCAAAGGATATAGAGTATATATGCCACAGAAAAATGATGTAGAATTAAAAAGAGAAATTGTAGTAATTAAAAAGAAGTATCAGACACATAGTAATAAAAATAAAGAAATATATGGACAAAAAGAAGACTTACCAATAGATAACCCCGAAGAGGAGGAACAGGAGGATGGTAATATCAACTCATTCTATGAAGAACGTTCAATCCAATCTGAAACAGAAGAAGAAAACACAGAGTGTGAATTTTATGAAATACCAGAAACAGATGAAATAAATTTACCTGAAACAGAAAATAATATCTTACCTGAGGTAGAAGATAACACTAAGGATCAAACTCAAAAAAGGAAAAAACAACCACCGAATTGGATGAAAGATTATGACACAAACTTTTTTTGTCTAGGCGAAGAGCCAATATCTTATGAAGACGCAATGGCTAGTCCTGAAAAAATAAAGTGGGCTGAGGCCATAGAAAAGGAAATGACACAACTGGAAGAAAATGAAACCTGGGAAGAGGTGAAAAATATACCTAAAGAGGAAGATGTGATTAGTAGCAAATGGGTTTTTAAAATAAAAGAAACGGATGGCAACAAACTATATAAGGCCAGGCTAGTGGCAAGAGGTTTCGAACAGAAGAACTGTGACAACAATACATATACACCCGTAGCAAGTTTAACAACTTTCAGAACTATGATGGCGGTTGCAGTACAAAAGAGGTTACCTGTATTCCAGATGGATGTCGTAGGAGCCTTCCTGCATGGTGAAATTAAAGAAAAGGTATTTATGAAACTTCATAATGATAAAATAGTAAAACTTAAAAAATCTTTGTATGGTTTAAAGAAATCGCCCCGTTATTGGAATGAAAAATTTAATAATTTCATGTTACAAGAAAATTTCATTAGATCCAAAAATGACCCATGTTTATATTTTAGAAAGCAAAATGACAAGTTTATATACTTATTGTTATATGTAGACGATTTAATTTATTTTGGAAACGATGATATAGAGATAAAAACATTTAAAAATTCATTATGTAGTAAATTTAATATGAAAGATTTGGGAATAGCAAATGCATATTTAGGTATAAGTGTAAAACAAGACATAAAAAATTTTGTAACAGTAATTAACCAAGAAAAATATCTTAAATCATTATTAATTAAATATAATATGTATAAATGTAAAACAGTGTCTACGCCACTAGAGCAAAACTTTAATTTTGAATTGTTAAAGAGAGATAAACCAGAAAGCAAAGAAATTGAGAGTAATTGTAGAAGCATATTAGGTAGTTTATTATATGCATGTTGTACAAGACCTGATTTATCATTAGCAATAGGATTTCTTAGTAGATATTTAAACTGTGCAAGTATGGCATTGTATAAGTGTTTAAAGAGAGTTATGAGATATGTAAGAGGTACTATTTCTTTGTCATTAGTGTATAAGTATAATAATAATAACAATATAACTTTACAAGGATATAGTGATGCAGACTGGGCTGGGGATATAGCTGATAGAAAGTCAACTTCTGGATTTATATACTATATATTTAATTGTCCTATTTCATGGGGTACAAAAAAACAGCAATCTGTATCATTGTCATCTTGTGAAGCTGAATATATTGCATTGTGTTTAGCTATAACTGAGGGCTGTTGGCTTAAGCAATTATTAATTGATTTTGGATTTAATATTAATATAAATATTTTGGAAGATAACTTGAGTGTAATAAAAATTTCATCATCTAGTGATAGTAATAAAAGATTAAAACATGTAGATATAAAATATCATTATATAATGGATAAGGTTTGTAACGGTGAAGTTAATGTTACATATGTTAATACAAATGAGAATGTCGCAGACATGTTTACAAAGCCATTGGGCAAGCAATGTTTTGAGAAGTTAAGGGATTGTATAGTCAAGTAAAGTTAAATTAAGTATTATATATTTGTTATTCATTTATAAGAAGCCAGTCGGTCAAAGAATAATTTTATTTAAGGTTTTTTTTAATTAAGTTTCTTATCTGTACTTATTAAGGGGGTGTCATGGAAAAATTGTTAAGGGTATAATATAATAAAAAATTGATTGTTGAGGGGGTGTGTTAAAATAAGGCAACATTCAATTTGTAAAAAAACAATTTATTAATCTATGATGTCTTCACTTCACTGTCTATGGGCTCGTACCTATGTCTCTCTCTCTTGTGTGTCAAGTAAAATACATAACGCTGCTTAAATATTGTAATGGTTGCAAAAATTATAATAAACGTTCTTTAGACAAAATATAAGTGTTTCTATAGCAATCCACTTCCACTGTACGCAAGATCACATATTCTGCGAACAGAAATTTTTTCGAAGTCTAGATTTACAAATTACCTTCTATTCGAATACTGTCTTTTTTCTCAAAAGACATGTAAATGTGTAATGTAAATTGATTGTATAGTCAAAAGATAATATCGATGGCACATTTAGGTAATGGAAAAATAAAGTAATTTTGTTTTGTTACCTGGTTTACATGAGGAGAGGCTCCATATCGCATGATTTCCAACTTCTCGAACCGTTCCCGATCTTTCATTAACGAGAGGATCTTTTTCTGAAGTCATTACTTACGTATTCCTTACTTTTTGAATACCGTGATGTGTATAATTTTGATAATTTGCAACTGGAAACGTCTATTCTATCTACAAACAAATTCAACTTCACAATTCACATCAAATCAAATCAAAGTACAAACTGTACAAAACAAATTGTTTTTTAACAGTTGTTTTAAACAATGCAAAATTGCAAAATGACAAGTGATTGACACTGACTCTGACGGATAGTGAGAGCACAGAATAGTCCACAGATGTTATATTTCTACCAAGAAATTTATACATACAACTGGACTCCAAGTTTATTTTTAATTGATTTGTTCTTAATTCTTAATAGGAATTTGTTTTTTTAAACGTTGATTTTAAACAAACACCTCAAACTTTATCATTTGACATTTCACACATTGCTCAAACGAGTATTACCAAGTATATAAATTACTTAGGACTTAATAAAGAATGCCTGAATTACAAATTGATCCTACTTAGCGACACTATCGTATGGTGTAATAACACAGGGCTTGTTAAAAAATTACCGGTTTGATTCCTGGCCAGGAATATCGATTTTTCAAAAATCTAATAATGAAATTTAATTTTTCAACAAAATCGGCCTCGCGATTCCTTAGAGCACTTTTCGCTATTTCTCATAGTATGGGTTCTTCATAGTGGGTTTGGCTATCCATACCCACTTGAAAAATTCGCTATATTGTATAGGTATTGCAACACACAAGGTAAGGAACACTTCGTGAGTAGGTCTGGCTCGCCCTTGGCTGGTTTTTCACAAGAATCCCCGAAAATCCCCGAAAATTAGGGAGGTTTAACTGGACTACGACAAGCTTAAGATTTAATTTTAAAAAATTCACATTCCAATTCCATTGTCTGTTTGAAAAAACATAATTGATAAAATCGGTTTTTAACCGACTTCAAAAAAAGGAGGAGGTTCTCAATTTCACTGTATTTTTTTATGTTTGTTACCACAGAACGTTCGACTGGGTGAACCGATTTTGATGCTTCTTTTTTTAATCGAAAGCTGGTACTTGTCATGTGGTCCCACTTTTTGAGTGAGATCTGATTACGGCATCCATGAGAAAACCATATACCTAAGTCTTAAATTTGCATTAAGTTATGTGCCCGACAAATGGACGAATAACTCAATATCACGCCAACCGATTTCGATGATTCTTTTTTTATTGTTATTGGAAAGGATGTCATTTGAAGTCGGTTTTTATTTGTTAAAATTTTAATTGTAAAAGTCCATCGTAAGTCCAACGATTCCTCTATCAAAAGGTATTTTCTTTTGCGACTAGTTAAGATGGATTGCAGATTAAATAGTCTGTTAGTTTGATCGTTGGTTGGTCTTCGAGGTCTTCTGCACGGACGACCTGGTTTCAAATCCTGTACACCTGAATTTCAAACGTAAAATGAAGGAAAACACGAGGTTCTCAGAACGGCCGGGAATTAAATCTGGGACTACTTGCACACCGGGGTGGGCATTACCAACTGATACGAGCAAAATTTTCTATAAAATATATGGTAACAAAAACAGTAGACCAAGTACTCCTGTTTGTATTGTTTACTTACAAAATCACAAAGTGTAGGTGCATATTAACAAGGATCGAGTTCGGGATTCGGGCACGTGTGCATACTTTATTGTAATCTCGAACAAAATAATTTTAACAATTACTGGTTCCAAGATCAGGTGTGTAAGATTTGTGTACTAAAATGTCAACTAACTCGTGCGCAGCCGGCGCCGGCGCACGCGCAGCTGCCCTCCGCCCTCCCGGTCGAGCTACACCGTAACACCCTCCCGACCGGACCTCTTTCTGTTTTATTATATTTAAATTATTTTAGGGTGTAATTGTTAACTTTGTTCCAGCAATAATTGTAATGCAAATTTTTATGTCAAGTAATAATCATGATTCAAGAGTGACCAAACGTGTGCCGTAAATGTAACTCCGATAACAAGCCGGGTAGCTCAGGCAGGTCACTGATGAACATTGAACACTGAACAAGCCATTAAAATTAATCTATTTGGATATTTTGTACATGACATGAAGTTTAAACATGATAATTGTTGTAAAAAATATTTTTACTTTAGATATAATACTAGTTTCTACTATTCTAATACCTTATACGTACTTGCTGGTACAACAGACGTTGATCTGCAGTTACAGTATCTATTATGTATAGGACAAACGACACACCTTTGATTAAATAAAAATCTCAGAAACTACCGAACCGATTAAGATGAAATATGGCAGAGAGATAGTTTATGCTATTCATCCTCTCAGGAGTAAAAATAGGGGTTGGAAGTCACTTTCATACAAACCAACTTCGTCAGTTTTAGAGTTATAAATATGAAATTTTTTATGTAAGGTTATAGTTTTGAACAAAAGTTAAATTTAATTTTTTTTTTGAAAAATCATCCCTCAAAGGGTTACTTTATATTTTAGAAAACTATTTATGCAGGAAAATAAAACTGTTTCTTTTGGGAAACAAGACAATTGTACGGATTTTTTAAAACGTTCTTGGATTTAATTCATACCTTCATTCATGTAATAGTTAATACGTATTTCCCAATTTTACAATGTTTGGGAAGAAAAAGAAAAAAGGAAAATTTTTCCAAAAACCGTATTTGACCGAAGCGAAATGACGACGGGTTTTCGTATTTATTAATTAGTAGGAAATCGCCCTCGCTTCGCTTCGGAAAATATAGTAAAAAAAATATAATAAGTATAGCCTATGTCACCCGGGGATAGTGTAGCTTCCCAACATTGAAAGAATTTTTCAAATCGGTTTGGTAGTTTCGGAGTCTATTCAATGCAAACAATCAAATCTTTCCTCTTTATAATATTATCTAGTATGGATTTACAACTAGTTGACGTCCTATCTAAATTTCAATTATGTTACTTTTCCCTTATAACTTTTCCTAGTGCGGTATCACAATTTTAGAGTTTCTCATTTAACAGACAGATAGGTATTTCTAATTTTATCATCATTTTATCATAATAATAATTTTTGCTACGAGGGCATTTCAATGTTTAATAGTTTGGCTGATCCCTTGATTATCCAGAACTTCGATTTTCATTCCTGTAACAACCATCATTGGATCATCACGAATAATTTAAAACCAGCCAAGTGCTTGTCAGGCCACGCGCAATGTAGGGTTCCAAAGGTGTAAGTTTATCCATTATTACAAATTAACTACTGAAGCTAACCTAGCCATGATAGTTTTCCTTGTAGATTCATCATATAAGCTATTTTTGTGAATTTTTTCACTAGTCCATCTCTAACCGTTCAGTTGACAGGGGGGGGGGGATACTTGACCCTAAGCAAAATTAGCACTTCAAAGTCGAATATTTCGCAAACGGACCCCTGAATTCAAAAATAGTTTTAGCAGACATAGTTAGTTTTAGCTTTTTAATTTTTTTTTTATAATATTTTCGAAAGATCTTTTGAACGATACCCCACACTAATCGATTTAGCCGTTTTCACGGTTTCTGGCTGGTAACAAATACTAAAATATTTTTTACTAATATGTATTTGAAATTAATCTTAGGAGTGCTTAAAGCTAAAATTGGTAATTGGAGTGGGTACTTAAATTATCTAATTAAGTGTCAACTAGAAGGCAAATTCTTGAAAAATTATATTCTTTGCAAAGAAATCAAAACGTGCATTTGTATGTTTGCTACGATCATCGTACCAATTTTTGGTAATACGTTACGAGTACGTTACGTATACCTAAATATGTACTACTATTACCTTCATTACTTTACTGCTATTAAATGAATTAATTATTTAACTCTAATTATGTTATAGAAAGTAATTTAGATCACAGCACAAAATATGGTTTCTTCGTGCCTGATTGAATAAATAGAAGGGAATCTATCCCAGTTTGACTGCCTAAAAAACTGAAACCTTAAAGTCGTCACCCCGTATCGTGTGAATAGGGTCCCACAATAAGGGCTACAAGACAATTCCAAGGGTGGGGTGGAAGGGTCTCGGGTGCAAGCGTTCCGATACAGGCTATGCGTTCCGATACCGGTGAAGGTACCTCGTTGACATTCAGACTCACACTTGCCTGTTGGACCGCTTTAAGCGCGGTTGTGCGCTGCGTGATTAGCTAGCTTGGTGCTATAAACACGTAAATAAATAAGAAACATTTATTTACGTGCATACATAAGTCATATTTCGTAAAAGTGCTTTCAAGAATTATTTTAGTGACATTATCGTTAGTGAAAGACTGTGCTGAAAATGGATTTGTCGTGTGGAGAAAATCTCGAGACGTCTGGGAATCACAGCAGTGGAAGCGGTAGAGCTGTGGATATGTGCGTCGCTGGTCCTGATCGTGCTTTGGACAGAGACCCTCGGCTGTTGATGAACCTGTTGAACCTAGAGAGATCTCATGCATTACACACAGATTACTTCCAACATGTGCAGATAGACATCCAGCCCTTCATGCGCAAGGTGGTCACTACCTGGATGCTTGAGGTAACTATATTTTTTTATAATATCAATAAAAAGACATTATTACATTACGAAATAAAGTGTTGAACGTTTCCATTTTAATAGAAGTGGAAGCAATAGACTTGGGTTACGTCCGTCAACAGCTGATTAAAGTTGGAGTCAATGACCCGAAATTTGTAAGCTTCCTTGAGCTTTCTATTCAGATTAGCTGAGTTTTTCAACTGTTCCCGTATCGCCTTTATGGTCTACTAGCAGTTTGTTCCGATGTTATTGTGAGTTCTACTACGTAGTACTATTAGCTATGATGAGGTTCTACCCACAATCAATATGGAATGATAAATTAATGAATGTGTAAATATGAAGATGTGGGTATTCAGCAGACTTACTAAGAATTAATGGAAATGTACAGGACCTGTACCTAAGTATTAAGTTATTTGCAGTTCCGTATATGTAAGTTATGTTTATTAAAATATGTGCAAGTAAGTTGTTTAGTAAAACTGTTTATAGAAGGGTCATGTCATAAAATGGAAATAGCTCAAAATATAATTTGAATATTTTTTTATATTTTTTACAAAATGTAAGCGTAATAACTAATTTGTAATTTCATTTGTATCGTGAGCTTAATGGTTCGTAATTTTTTACCCACATTTTTGGAATTAGGAGTTTCTTGTTAAAATAAAGAAAAACGAATTGGGGTCTGTTTATATTTTATAACATCGGAGGAGCACTTATAAATGACTATAATTACTGTAATGTCGTAGATACTACTGCTGGAGAGCGAGGATTCGAATCCTGCACATACATAATTATAAAAACAACGCTTATTATAATAATAATTATCACTAAAATAAGATTTGTGAGTTGGCTAACTATAAATAGTTTTCTGTAATATCTCTAAAAGTGTGCGAAATCTGTGAAGTGCAGACACTTTCCCTGCGTGGAGGAAATTTCATTGCCTGTAATCCTCGTATTGAGAGTGAGAGAGGAAAACCGACCTCAGTAGTGTGACAGTTATGAAATGTTTACATCTACTTATATCTGATAAATGTGAAGCTGCTAGCACTTATGTACTCTTTCAGTGCATTTGCAGTGCGTGTGTTTTACGTCTTTAAGTCTTGATTTCATATGCTACTATATTTTACCAACGTACTTTATTATCGTGCGTGTACTTTATTAGCGTGGGGCAGAAGTGTGGTGACGCTATTCTTCAAGAAGGGCGATAAAACCCTTCTGAAGAACTACAGGCCCATTGCACTTCTGAGCCACGTTTATAAGCTGTTTTCGAAGGTTCTCACAAATCGCATTGCACGCAGGCTTGACGACTTCCAGCCTCCCGAACAAGCAGGATTCCGAAAAGGCTACAGCACCATAGACCATATACACACACTGCGGCAGATTATACAAAAGACCGAGGAGTATAATTTGACGTTGTGTGTTGCCTATGTGGACTATGAGAAAGCCTTTGATTCTATCGAGACCTGGGCGGTACTAAATTCTCTCCAGCGGTGCCGGATCGACTACCGGTATATCGAGGTGTTGAAATGTTTATACTCATCTGCCACCATGTCCGTCAGAGTACACGACACGGTAACGAACCCCATCCAACTGCAGAGAGGTGTCAGACAAGGAGATGTTATATCCCCAAAACTGTTCACCGCTGCGTTGGAAGACGTGTTTAAGCTGATGGAGTGGAAAAGACGTGGCATTAACATCAATGGCGAATACATCACACACCTGCGATATGCCGATGATATAGTCATCCTGGCGAGTTCCCTGGAAGAACTTGGTACAATGCTCGGGGACTTGAACAGCGCCTCACAACGGGTGGGTCTTAAGATGAACATGGACAAGACGAAAATCATGTCGAATGTCCATGTCACACCCGTACCGGTTGTTGTTGACGGCGCTGCTCTCGAAGTTGTAGACGAATACAATTACCTGGGACAGGTGATCCAGATGGGTAAGTCCAACTTTGAGAAAGAAGTCACTCGTAGAATCCAACTCGGATGGGCTGCGTTCGGGAAACTGCGTCATATCTTGTCGTCCAAAACACTACCTCAGTGCCTGAAGTCGAAGGTGTTCGAGCAGTGTGTGTTGCCAGTGATAACATACGGATCCGAGACGTGGTGCTTTACTATTGGCCTAATCCACAAGCTCAGAGTAGCGCAGCGGGCTATGGAGAGGGCTATGCTCGGTATTTCTCTACGTGATCGAATCAGAAATGAGGAGATCCGTAGACGAACAAGGGTAACCGACATAGCTCAAAGAATCAGCCGGCTGAAGTGGCAATGGGCTGGCCACATAGTGCGAAGGACCGATAACCGTTGGGGAAGAAAAGTCCTTGAATGGCGCCCACGTCTCGGAAAAAGGAGCATAGGACGCCCCCCGACCAGGTGGACTGACGACCTGAAGAAGACAGCGGGTATCCGCTGGATTCAGAAGGCTCAGGACCGGTCAGAGTGGCGCAAATTAGGGGAGGCCTATGTCCAGCAGTGGACCTCCAAAGGCTGATGGGATGGGGATGGGACTTTATTATCTGTTTGTATTCTTAAATATTTCTTTTCTAAAGTTATTGGGTGTAAATATTATATTTGTGAGTAGGTGACTTTTATTAGTTGCTTTCTCACACTGGACACACCTAGTAGGTATATCAACAGTAATTTCAACCCAACCACAATGACAATATGAGTACCTAAGTACCTGTTTTGGGTTTTTCCATCCATGTCATGTCATTGTCATTGTGCCGCAGGCTGCAGCTGATAGATTAAAATTATAGCCAACTATAGTGAAGTACCAGCCTCGCAACGGGTACTCACAATTTTCGTTGTTTATGCAAGATCTCTCGATTCAAAATTCAAAATAATTTATTCATATAGGTATGACTGATACATTTATGGTGACTTATGCACGTAATTTATTTGGCTTTTCGGAAAGGTGCTTTGTCATGGAGGAGAAGAAAAGCCTAAAGAAACTCCTCAGCACATCTTTTAAAAGTAAAAATACAAAGGTATTATATTATTACAAAAAACTTTTATTATTAGAAATTATTTGATTATAGAATTGTACACCAAGCCCCATAAAAGATCGCTGCACTTTACAAAGACGGTAAGATGACGTTACTAATCTGTGCATTCTTCTTGTTTGGCGATTATGAATATGAATCGAATACATGATGCTATAGGTAGAAACTATCAGTAAAATTGATACAATCTGTGTGTTTCATACATCTGGCATTTCAATGGACTAACACATCATAAAGTCCTGAA
This sequence comes from Thymelicus lineola, assembly GCA_963932265.1. Taxonomy (NCBI): domain Eukaryota; kingdom Metazoa; phylum Arthropoda; class Insecta; order Lepidoptera; family Hesperiidae; genus Thymelicus; species Thymelicus lineola. The sequence goes on along the minus strand of OZ010687.1, from coordinate 9,398,927 downwards.
ACTTGGTAGGTATCTCTTTACCACTGTGCTATCGTCTGCATAGGTACCTACGCATAGATACCGGGCTCAATCGTTGCGTTATGGAAACTTAAAAACAATGAATTCCCCAGGTATGCGAGGAGCAGCAATGCGAGGAGCAAGTGTTCCCGCTGGCGGTCAGCTACATGGACAGGTTCCTGGCCCAGCGCGCCATCTCGCGGCAACAGCTGCAACTGCTCGCCGTCACCTCTCTCCTCCTCGCCTCGAAGTTCCGTCAGTGCCACCCACTCTCGGTGGATCTCCTCTGCGCCTACACCGACAACTCAGTCTACCCTCATGAAGTCCGGGTAAGAGTCGCTAATTTTTATGTTTACGGAGAAGTGCCGAAGAATTTATTATATTTTGCTGAAGACGTCCATTTGATAAACACGACTCTTCTAGTCGTGTCTAGTTTTTTGTTTTGAACATAAATTGTTATATTATGTATCAGAAAAGGTAAGCTTTTAAGGTACGTATAAGAAAATTTACAAATTTAATAATGTATACAAAAAAATAATTATAATGTAATTCATAAGACTGCAACACCACAAGACGCAAAGGTCAATTGCATGTTATAATGACGCAGTTCACTTTTTACTTCCTGTGGCGACCGCAAGACGGTGTGGGCACATTGCTTTCATTGCCTGTGAGGGAACTCTATTAGCTGAGTCAAATGTCATTTCTTCACCCCAAAGGGACGGGTTTATATTGCCCGTTTCCTTAAAATGTTGCTCGTGGACTTCCGGCAATTACTTCTTCCGCGGACATCAACTCTAGGGGCGACCAACTTGAAGACACCGTCCTTTCTTGTGACAAAATAAAGGCGTGACGAATCGAGCCACTGAATTTTCTGCTTTACGCGTTTCCGTCGGAAATGTGGGCGAAGACACACCGGTGATCAGATAAGAAGTCCATGGAGTTAGGTTTCGGATATAGGTACCACATACGTCACATTCCTTGCTGTTAATTACTTACATGATCATGCCCATGACTAAATAATTATATCGTGAATGTTGTCGTACTATTTGTCCACGATCCTTAAATCATCCATGATCCTTTAATCACAAAAAATAATATAATAATACACGGTGAACGCAACGCAAGCAGGTGTGATTCGGTAAATTAGTGCAGCTATGGTCACCGATGAATTTTAATTCTCACGCTACCATATCACCCTTTACAAATGACACGTTAGTACGGTCTCATCAAAATATTGTTACTTAAAGTGTTACTCATTGACTAAAATGTGTCCATTATTAGTCTTTAGGTTTATCTTCAAACCTTAATTGCCGCAAATGTCACGGGTTCTCTTATGAATAATTAAATTATGGAAAACTTTTGAGGGCGAGGTATAATAAAATACCGTGAGAAAAGTAACGCGGCATCGATGTGACTGATAGCACCCATCGGGCACCGTATGGCATCGAGGAACATACTTCCTTGCAATTAATGCGTGCGATGATCCCGATAACTCGACCACTTGCTTGATAATTATGCTCAAAATTCCACCTACAATTCGAGTTCCCACAATTATAAATACACTTTTTTAAAGTCAAATATTCAAAAAAGGGTAGGCGATAGATGAGTCACAAATAAATACCCTTAAACGTGACGTAAGTTAATAAGACAGAAGTTTAACAATCTTTTCAAAACAATAACATACAGTGTCCCCGTTACGTTCCCACAAGACCCCTTTCTTTTCTCCGGATGTTTAAAATGTAGGTCTTCTAAGGATTCATGTAACCTCAGCTAATATAAGTAGATAACTTACACACGCCCTTAACAATTTGATAAGCTTCCCTGCATAAACACAAGTCAATTCCTCGGTCTGTCCCTTCTGTTTTGTTTGTAATGTCGTTCGCTATTTTTTTGCGGTTTCCGCCTGATCCCTCGTGTATGACGGTTACGATTCAGCTGTAAAGAAAATGTAGATCTATCCTTTCTTAGGCTTTCTTCAGTACTTCAATTACTGTTCCTATTTATAGTGCCATACAAAAAGTAAGATAATAATACGAGTATATCAAATCAAAAACATTTTAAACGTATGCTCAAGATGTGACAAGTAGTTTAGATGTTATAAATTACGCGTTCAATTTTCACTACTTAAAGTTGCCATATTATTTTACACCCAAATCGGTTGATAAATCCTAAAATAAAAGCTTATTCTTAACCAACGGAATTTCAATAGTCTGCGATCAAAGCCGCGGCAGAAATTATGTGAAACAGGAAAATAGACTATGACCTTTTTCTCCCTTTTCAATACAATTCGTGAATTTTATTGCTTATCATTTGTTTCAGCAATGGGAAGTGATGCTGTTGCAGCGTCTGAACTGGCAGCTGTCTATTGCTACGGCTTTTGACTTCGTGGAACCGTTCTTGGCGCGAGTGCCCTGGGGCAGAGCGAACCCCCTAGTCCGCACACACGCTCTCACTCTCACCTCCGTATGCTATACCGGTAAGAAATTATCATGATTATCTTTTTTCTTCTTTTCTTTGTTGGTTAGCACCGCATCGGTGATGCCTGTGGCGACGGTAACCACTTAAAATTTGATGGTTCGTCTGCTTGGTTTTCGCCTATAGGCACAGAAGAAAATTACTTATAATAAGTACAGAAGGCAAACTCCGCAAAATCATTTAAATAAATAGCGATTCTAGCTCCAACGCAATAAAGTGTAATTCAGGTCGCACAGCGCTAATCAAAAGCCAAGTCAGTCAATTTTCATTGAATTGACTTCATTTCTAACACTATTGCTTTTCCTCTCTGGCAATGTCAGGGTTGGCTTTTTTGAAAGAATAAAGTTTAGTGACAATATGTGTCATATTTAATATGTGTCATAGATTACGAACGTATAGCAGCCATTATGAATTTTCTGAATTACCCAGACATGTCGAACGCGGCATGTACTTGTAACAAACTAGCTAAAAAGCGGAGTGCGCCAGGCAACTGTATGGGCTATCATCTTAAATATAAAGAGGCTATACTTACTACTCCCATTTCCCGAGTCTGTAATAATAAGACATGAATTTTAAGTAATTTGAATACACATTCATTGCCTATATTTTGTCTCTATGGAGACAATGAAATGCGGGTTACTTCGTTAGCTTCAATTTACAACTTACACATGTAACCTTCAAAAGTACTCACGATCAGGAATTGTTTTAAATTTTAATAGATAAAAGTTATGTGAAGCGACCAATTAATACGAGGTCAAACAGAAACTTGAAATTGTAATAGTAAGTGTAAACGTATCGTGATAGCATCAAGATGGCATAATTCGCGTAGTCGCAGGTGTCACACGACGGAAGTTCATTATCAATCACTCATTTGTTTGCCCAGGTCAGGCATCACATTCAGAAAATTTCTCTACAGTGAAGGATTTTTACTAATACAATTTTAATTATACTTAAAAATCCCATTGAACAGCTGAAACTTGGAGGATATTTCTTTTAAATAACTTTTAAAGCCGGAAAACAAAGTTCTAATTCTACTTCTCTACTTCTAAAATGACGTAATAAATAAAATAAAACATTTTAATGTAGTAACAACGTAACATAGAGTAGGAACAAGAAATGTTTTTTTCGGGAGTTAGACTAAATTGAGAATAAATAACGAAAAACTCTAAAAGGCACATACCTATATAGGTTCGTATGCAAAATCGTATGTCATTAGGGACCCTTGCACTGTAGCATAAAGGAACTACAGACTTAAATGCGACCTGTATCATGAATGATCATGAAATAACAAAAATTTTTCAGTTGTCGTATTACTGCTGTAAAGATTTTTAAAATTTTGATTCAACGCTTCCCTTTTCTCCGGCAACACGTCCGCAACCTTTGGTATAACGGGTGTCAATGGGCGATTGACCACTCATCCGAATGGCTTTTTTGTGCGTTTCGGCCATTGATATTAAAAAGTGTTGTATTAATCGCTAAAACTGGATTGAATCCCTCATTTATAATGCGATGGAGTGCTCGGCCTCTAATGACCATGTATGGGTATGGGAGGGTCGCTGGACTGTTAGCGCTGGCACGCACATGCCAGCACTGATATCGCACACCTTGTGCTCGCCCCTCGCCCACAGACCACCGCGGCACCGGTCCCTATCGACATTCCCTTTGTCAAATTATTGCAATTATTACGCTTTTACGATAAACAAAAATGCGCAGTTGGACTATTGTTAGTTTTTTGTTTACTTAAAAGTAAAAGTTTTAGCAAATTAAACTAGGTATGCACGTATACTATAATATTATGCACAATATTATGCAAAATTTTGTGATTGTTGTAAAGTTCGTTGATATTTTTGCAAGTTTTACATATATTTTGGTTTTTCGAAATATTGGTTTTAAAACTTTCTTAGAATTATTTAACAACAAGCATTACATGTTATTTACAATAAATTGTCTTCATGTTTAGATTTACTAACAATTTAAACAATTTACTTAAAAATTGTTCTACATTCTGAGTTCAAGTTTAAATATTATGTATAATGTAATTTTGTAACTCTTTCTTGTTTATAAAAATATGGTGTAGGTAGTTGGTTATTGTTTTAACTGGCTGTGGTGGTATCAGGCCAGATGTCTGAGTGTTGGCTCGTACCACGATTTTATCTGAACGCAATCTGATTTATGGAATCGACGCCATGTGTATGGGTACGCTATAACCATGGCATGCCAGTTAATAGCTTCGTAGCGAGTTAAAATAATGGTGTTGGTAGGTATTTGATATATCAACATGTATATAAGCTGTTTTAAGGGTTCCGCACATTACAATAAAAAGTCCTACTAGGAAAGTTTGTATGGATGTTTGTTGGTCATTCACGCAAAAAATACTGAACGGATTTTAATTACATTTAGCACAAAGGTAAACAATGATCTGGAATAAGAAGTAGGGTACACGCCATTCACGAAATTGTCTAAGCCGCCGATTGCAAAAAGTCTTGTATTTGGCAATGAGAGCGAAAAAGGAGTTTACTTATGAGTCTTGAGTCGCCGAGCTGAGATTTGCGACGTCGTCTTCGGACAAGGGCTAATCCACACATGTCTGTGGGGCCTAGGGCCTAGTCGGACCATGTGACAAAATCTTTGTTTTACCATGGTCCATGCCATGGACGATTGTATTTTTTCAACGTTTGTTACCTCAGAACTCCGTCAATTATGAACAGATTTGGAAAATAATTTTTAATTATTAAATTTATTGGTAATGAATTGTAAAATATTCCATAAACTAGTTTGTTATTGCAACTTAGTTTGAAGAAATAACATCCATTTAACCCTAAAATGCCCCTATGGTCTTTTAAATTCTGATAAAAAGTTATTTATAGCTGTCATGCCTTACCCTTCTTTAGATTGCTACTTAAACTCTTGCCACCGATTAAGATTTAAATGTAACTAAGTATGTCATTGTTAACATTTTTGACTTCGAATATACGGAGTTTTCGGTAATTTAACTGACTTACGTATTACATCCACAGATTTGCATAAAGTTTAACGATTATGTTTAGAAGTTCACGTTTTACAAACGATTTAATTACATGGGTCATGTATAGGATTTATTTTATTTATTTGATAGTTGTTTCTTTGAAGTAACAAAGATTACCCTATACTTTTTTATATTACAACCACCAATAAAGTATGAGAATAAATTCCATAGTAATTTGGATGAGTAAGGATGTATTTATTGTCTTCAATGGGTAAAATTATTATAAGCCATGTAATTTGAGCTAGCTAGGCACTTTTGCCAGTTGAAAGTTAACGTTTTGTTAATGGGTAAGTAGGAGGTTCGAGTTCCGAGACGGCCAGAGAACGGAAGTGGCATAATTGCTGGTAACTGATCGTGCATTGCTCAAGGTGTGAATAGGTTAATAACACTACTTGAACCCTAAAGTAATTTCATGTTGATAAATGCCCGTTTCATTTTTATGTCACGAGATTAATGAAATAACGCATATGCGTATGCGTGATTTGGACAGTGGAAGTGACATGTGTGTAGTAATTTACATAATATATTACGTATGTATGTAAGTTTTTAAAAGTGAATATTGATATGCTTTTTTGGGCATATATCGCAGGTAATTTGTTTACTACCAATAATTTTTACCTCTGTCAGTTACAAATTTCGTACATGTTACACACTCCAACGGATTTGTGAAGATGTATGCAAGATACGATTTATAATTCGAGTAACCGTGTCACGGTCGCGGTGACTTATGAGACTAGTCTGGGCAAGGGAGGGTTACGCCATCGTGCCAGCTGAGTCGGCGACAATACGCGAAGACGTCCCGGGGCCATTGTTGTTCAGCTACAGGGCTCCGAGGCTAGGGCTGTCCCGACCTCGCGACAAAGGACCCTCTACAAAGACCGTCTCGACGCGCACCTGGTGTTCCGACCCTAAACTATCTAACGCGATATTTAGCTACCTTCGTCTCAAATCTCAATCCATTGAAGGAGTTCCGAATATACTCGCATTTCCGTTCTAACCTTCCCAACTTTGTTCCGACATGGAAGCGGATCTTTACTACGGTTTTTATCATCTTCCGTTGTAAGATAAATACACAATAAATATAATGATACACTACACTGTACTTTTAACATAGAAATGGTTTAACAATCGGTTAAGTTGGAATATATTAGTACAAAATACATAATATGTTAATTTAGGAAAATAATTAATAGACTGAACTTAATTTCAAATAAGAACCTATCTGTTAACAAAATAAATAGTTTCTTTCTTTCTTTCTTTGTTAACATTTATTTAGAAGGGAATCGTCTATAATATATTCGCAGTTTCGTACTGATCGGTTTCTTCACTTAAATTATGCCGCGTAAGTATACCTACCACAGGTGTGCACTGTGCACTATACGAGTAAATGTCATTGTGTTGCCAAAAACTCGTCGACGTATGTATAAAAGCAGATCTAGTTTTGCACGTCTCGAAACAATACGACGACCCTTGCACTTTTGCACGTATTGGCATACGGATTCACTATCGGGGCGCAACAGGTTTTAAAAACGGAACTTAACGGTTCCTGCAGACAGTTAGAAAACATCGTTCAATTGCTTGGGTAATTAGAAGGGTAAGACGAGGGTGTAGTCTTAAACGGCCCCTTGGCGCGTGGTTCAGCAGATGTTGGGTCCAACTGACGGGCAACCTGTCGCGCAACGGATCGCGCCGCTCGGTTGCCCCCGCGTACAGATTACGCCTGATACGCGACCCGCTATTGTTTCCGATTTATGATAAGGTCCTTGTTTAAGGGCTACAGTTTCAAATGTTGCGCTTTATTAAAAATCAACACATGCAATGATTTATCGGTTACTGTTTTTATAATCAGGTGTATTTGTATAGTGTATACGATGCTAACGCGAACGATCGAATCGATGCATATTAATGTGGTTTTTATAAAATGTCTAGGAAAACGTTAGTGAACGTTACCTTCACGGATTCAGTTTCCTCGGGGGCTTAGCTTAATTTGCAATACATGGCTATAACGAACTCTTTTTTTATCGAAGGAGACGAGCTCGAACTAACTAGGTTGTCGGTGGGCGCTTTTTCTGTTAAGGCTTACGATGCGGTCGCGTGTTACGTTAGTGCTTTTTCTTGAAGCGAGTAGCTAGCGTGAAGAAACTTGTAAGGGCACGATCGCAAGGAAGGGTGTAGGTGGGCAGTGACCCCTTGTGCTTGAGTGGAGGCAGCGAACGGAAGGGTCGCGCCAGGTGCCGTCACATCTGCCGCGGCGTGCTCGCACTCGGTCGACAGTCGACACCCAATGTGACTTTATATTCCAAGTGTATCAAGTTGTTTTGCTTCATCGATTCGATATTGTCATCGAAAAATTTCCATAATTATTCGTCCGTTTGCACCTTGTTAACATTTAGTAAAGTAGGTATCAAAAAAAGATTTTATGGGAATGTAACAAATATTTATAATATAATAAGATATTAAGTAGAAATCTAATTTATATCAATTATTCCAATTACAGTTATAAATTACTACCGAAAATGTAATTTGTAGGGAAGCTCGGCAAAACAGATTCCAAAAGCTTAAAAAGTTCCAAAAAGCTCCAAAAGTTTTGAACGCATAGGATGTCCAATGAATTGATTAAGATAGGATGGTGTTGATCGGCTTATAGAAAAGATAGCAACAGATTCTGAATATTTGGTTCCAAATACATATGAAAATTAATGTTGTAATATTGCCAAACCTTAAACATACATCCGTTTGCATGAGCTAGGCGATTTGCGGACAAAATTTCAGGGGTAACAATAGGGTCCGTTTTTCGTCCGTGGCAAAATTGCAGCTGCGCTCACACTTAGAAGACGTAAGATGTAAATTACCATTATTCGGGGTCCATTGTCCCGGCTGTGCGCACAAAGATGCGGACTGGAACGGTGTGCACAAATCTCGCAGCTGTTTGATTTTACTTCCTTATTCTTAATACCAACAATACCCCGTCAGCGTATTGTGCAAAAGTATCGGGATTATTTTTTGCACTTTTCTCAATCAATTTAAATCGGTGACCTATGTTTTGTTGCGTTCTACAGAATTTTATAACATTAAATAGGTATATTTACTGGCATAGTTATAAAGTCGACACCAGATGTATGTCGGATCTCAGGCATTTTATTTTGTTTTGTAAATTACAAGACGTAAACAAAATGCAAGGACGCCCGAGATGCAAGGTGTCCGGCCGCCCGCCACCTGTCCATAGGAGGTTATTATCTCGCAACAGATGCGTTTTACCTGCGCGGCTGCGTCCGCCAACCTAAATATAACTTTACTGTAAGCACCAATCACGTATGCAATTCAATATATTTGTCTCATGAATAATTGTTGGCACATCAATTAGACACAAGATTTTAGATATTACAAGATTCGTGTGTGAATAGCTACGATACGATGCGCTGCGTAAAATGGTCTATAATTGTTGCACTGGTGTAAAGTTAACACCTGAGCACAGCGAGAGAGCTATATATGCCGTGAAATAATAGACTACCTACTTAATGTCATGAGTATCGTATATTATTTTATATTATAGCACAGTGTGACCTAAACCGGTGTTTTTTTTGTGATCAAAGTACCTAGTTCTTTTTTTACGCCTTGCAAATGTAACTTGTGATCAAAATCACGAATTTTCGCAATATGTATTATAAATAATCTAAAATGTTAACAAAAAAAAACGACTTCAAATGACATACATCCTTTCCAATAACAATAAAAAAGAATCATCGAAATCGGTTGGGGTGATATTGAGTTATTCGTCCATTTGTCGCGCACATACGTAATGAACATTTAAGACTTATATGGTTTTCTCATGGATGATGCCATCGTCAGATCTCGATAAAATTTAAGTGGAACCACAAGCGCCAGCTTTCGATTAAAAAAAGAATCATCAAAATCGGTTCACCCAGTCGAAAGTTCTGAGGTATCAATCATAAAAAAAATAAAGTTGAATTGAGAACCTCCTCCTTTTTTTGAAGTCGGTTATAAAAGACTTTAACGCACGGAAATGCATGACGTAAGGTCACAACTCATAGTTTGTTATAAAATATGATTTCGTATTTATTAATAATGTCCGCAATGCCCCTTGCTACATCTTATTTGTCTTACAAACAATCTTATTGGTGTTGGAGTACTGATTTTAATAAAGATGTTATCTTTGTCCACAGAGACAGAATTCCTTTTGGTGCCGCCGTCGCTGATCGCCGCTGCTTGCATAACGGCCGCGGCTCGAGGGTTGCGCGTGAGGATGTCAGTGAGCGACTTGTGTGCCCTGACGAGAACTCCGCCCGCTGCAGCAGAACTGGTGGCCAGGCATGTGGAGCGCGTGCTCGCTAGAGAGACGCAGCCACAGGAGCCCCGCACCAGACACATCCAGCCCACCAAGCAATCCTCGCAGGACCAAACCTCACTCCCCAACACTCCTACCGATGTTCAAGATGTCCGGTTCTGATTAACTGATGCAATTTGCATTGCAGCCTACATTTCTTTGCTCAAATTTTAATGCCGCGGAGCACTATAATGCCCATATACTTAGGTGAAGGCTCGAGTTTAGGAAAAAATATCGATATAATATAAAATGTCGTCTACAATCGTATCACAGAAGTTTGTATAGTTTACAGCGTTACAAGGAATGGCGATAGATTCTGTTTCTTTACTATTTTCGAATGAATAATACTATAATTTATTAATTTTGAGGTTATCAATTAAAGTTAAACGATGAATATTTAGATTCTCTAAAACTTAAGAATTAAATTAAATTATATAATTCCGCGGTATTGATAACTGAGAGACGATTTACGACTTTTCAACTTCTTTTCAACTGTTATATTGGTGTCCTAAAGAAATATTACGTCAATTGATCTCATCGGTATTAGGGAGCTGTTGTGGATTGGAATGAATCGTATTGTCCTATTCTAACAGTTTTTTTCTCTGTACACCTGGGGTCCTGGGGTACACAAAAAGAGAGGTAGACAATTTTTTTCAACGCACATTCGGATAATGTTATAGGAGGATTGCTCATTGATCTCAAATTATTTTTATGTACAATATTGCTATATAATAGATGCGCGTTATTTATTATTAGGAGACTTGATGAACTTACTGATTTTGCCGAGTTATTTAATACCTTTGTTATATTTATAGGCGATGTCCTGTAAATACGATCTCCATCGATCCAAAAAATAATTTATAAGAGTATTTATTTTAAGTATTCTATCAAAAGCATAATATTCTTATGCCAAAAGCCAATTCATGAAATGATTTTTATGTATTTTTTTATCTAAAGACAAACGATAACATATATTTGCACGTTTCAATTAGATCTTAGATAAGAGTACCTAATATAGATTTCATGTGAACAATGTATGTGGACATTTTTTTGTGTGGTTTGTATCATGATAATTATTGTAAGATCTCAGTTTACAGCAAAATCCAAATGAATTGTCTGTATAGCATGATTGTGTTTAGTTTTGCTAATGAAATAAAATGTTAAAAATATGTAATATTTATTTAGGTCGATGTTAAGTTTTAGTAAATTCTAGTCAATGTTTTACACATTCCTGTTTTCGACCAAACTTTACGTAGATTAGATAGTTATTAAGGATTATTATAATAGTATTGGAATGGCGCTTACTATAAAATTGTGTTTGAAGCGTTAAGTGAGCGCCCATTGTAGTGTACAATAATACTCATTAAGTAGGTATTAATGTAAGGATTAGGAGGGAAAGTATGAAAGTTCCAATGTTATAAGCGAAGACGTTAAGTTACAGAGTGAGTTGCGGCGTGGCGAGGCGCGTCGATGCCCGATGGTTACGGCCGTTGATTAAACTAATTAGAACGATCTAATAACAGAGCTTTCAAGTTTCCCTTGGATTTGCATCGTAAGCTTTCGAACGAGTGAACGCATTTACTCATCGTGTAGCCTCCATTCTTTATTTATTAACACAAATAAGAGCACTACAGTTACATTAAATTTTACTGTAATTGCTATAGTTTTGATAATGATATTATAATTGTATCTTTTGGTTGTAATTAAATGCAGTTTACAGTTTACTAAAGATTACCGATGCTATTGTATCTTGAAATATCCCGTTGAAAGTTTATCAATTTTATTGCATCTGAATCACCACTTGTTTATATTTTGCTTTTGTATAGTTTTTAGGACTATATTAGTCTAATTTTTAGTTATATTAAGGTAAAGATTTGTCGAATTTGTTGTAAAAAATATAAAAGAAATAAAAACACCTTGAACAAAATAATCTGTGTGATGATTGACTTACCTACCTGACTGGGCTTCCGTGAAGTCTGCCTGGCTATCTACCAACCTCTCCAAACGACTCTTCGTGTTCTGGCTGGAAGCTTGGGAGCTAGTTTTTGAAGTTAAAACTTCTTTAGGCGCGTTGGGTATTTTTGAGATGGGGAAAAAACCATTGAACTCTCGACACTGTTACCGTAACCGACACATCTGTATAAAAGTATGTACATTATATTTTGTTAAATAAAAATTGTAATATAATTTTTGTCGTAGTAGTTTATAATAATGAATAAAAAAACCATTCATTTAAAAGTATTTCCTGCACAGTTTTTTCCTGACAATTCAAAAAATACACACGTAGTTCAAGTTTTCACTTCTACCGGCGCTCTCGGAATGCTTATTTTTTCTTTTTGTTATTTCTTGGTCAGGTTACCATCAGGTGAATCGTCTGCTCATTTGTCGGCTTGTTACATAAAAAATAAATTATTATACACATCAAAATCGCGAATAGGCGTTGGATATGTACTTTTAATGGAAAGTGCTTGTATGTATCAAGACATGGATTCGTTATCATCATTTGAAACAAGGCAGAAACAGAGCTGAGATCTACTTTTAAATAAGGTCCAATTTCAATTTATGGTAGTGATACATATAAAATTATAAATCAATCAATCAATATGAAGATTTGTAATAGGCACAATAGGAGAAGAGCGAATTCAGTTACGAGGTCTTATTATCGATTTTGAACCTTTTTTCTTAATGATCTTAATATATCCTCCGAAGTACGCAACTCTCATGAAACAGTGGTCTATATTATATTTTATTTATTATTGTTAGCGTAGCGTAGTAGCGTAGAGATCCTAGAAAGCTAAAAAATGTTTTTCTTGTAGCATTGATGCCCCTTGTCACATCGCGTCTATGCAGAATTTTTTTTCAAATCGCCCATTTACTCCCTTGCAATATTACTTGCAATCAAACATAAATGTTTGTCGTGGGGCAGTGAATTTCATAAAGGTGTTTGATTAGAAGAAGAGGGGCCTTGGTGCTAAAAGCTAGAATTTGGCATATATATACATATTTATTAAAATTACAAAGTCTTAAGTAGGTAGAACAAAACCTTAAAAAATATTTTTTTTCAGTCTCTCTAACAGGTAACGTAGAGATGTACTTTTTTATATAAAGTTGTTGTAGGCGACCTAGAATCTAGGTGTGGTCCAAAAAGTACTTAGTAGGTATCTTATGATCTTATCTTAGTAGGTTCCGGTTCCGGGAGTAGGCAGGTACCTACTACCTACAATAAGATTTTCGGTAGCAGTAGTCTTAGGTAAAAGTTTAATGTTATTCATAGATATTTTATTTCAAAAAGATTTCGTCTCATCTCGTCTTCGGAAAGGCGTGTGCGCGTTTTTGACAACTATCCATCCATTGATAACGAATTGTGCATACTGCATACGGGCAACGCGCGGTCAACGCAGCGCTAAATACATGAAAGCGCCATCTGTCTTTCGCTGAGTTACATCGGGCTAAATTGTTACTTTGCAGTTGTTGCGTTGTACAGTATATTGTTTTTCTACTTGTCACTAGGTGGCGCAGTACTGTGGTAAAAATAAATTTTATGGTTTTGTCATTAGATGGCATTTGAAACGCTAACGGTGGTTTAATAAGATTTATTTTGGTATTTATTTTTAAAAAATTTAGGTATTTATTCACATAGATACTTAATATACTTACATAGGTACTGGTACACTTATTCCTGTAATTTTTACGGAAAGATAATCACGGCGAAAGAAACTCCTCAGCACGTCTTGTTTCCTGTTGTTAAAAGCCGCGCCATTAAAGAAACGAATCTAAAATGGCGGAAATTATCATTCCCCCACATTCGCACGTTATTCCTGTCTTTAGCGTGCGAGTGAGGAGGATTAATAATTTCCGCCATTTTAGATTCGTTTCTTTAATGGCGCGGCTTATATAGGGTTCTAATAATAATAACCACCAGAAAACTTTACTAAGGGATCCAGTGAAACCAGAAAATAAGTATAAACTTACATGGTCCTTTTAATTAATCACATCAATTAGGTTATTCATTAGGGTCATTAATTAGGTACATGTAAGTACATGCCTACCTGAGTTGCTCACGCATATCTAAGCAATTTCAATTACTTTGTACGTATAATAGTTTTAGTCCAACATTGTTATTAATAGGTGATTGCTTCACATAATCTGTTACATGGTCGTCAGCTCCGTGGAGGTATAGGGCGAGGGAAGGGAGGGACGGTGCACCTGAGCCGGTGATTGATGACTCCAACCATCGCCATGATTGCGACGCCATTGCTAGAGGGAACACTTGTTTTAAACATTAATATGTCTATAGGAACTTTAAAAAACGACACTATTTTCTATTACGACGATGCGAGTGTAATGAATGATAAAGACGAGAGATTCTATTCTTGATGTAAAAAAGTAAAAAAAAACTGTACACTAGTTGTTTCTTTCAGGAGTTATATTCCCACTCAGGAATTAAGTAGAATAATATTCTCCTTGGAAGTTTCTTGCCGATTCTCTCTGAACTGCTGTTGGTAGACTACTAGAGACGTATTCAAGCTACCTACGTTATTTTTTTTAGTAGTAGGTATGTGAAATACTACCCATAGAACTTTCTTAGAAAAATAAACAATACCTTAATCAAAATTTGAAGCAGTTTGTAATGAAACTTATGACTGCCATAACATGGTATGGCTTCAAACAAAATTATTTAGATATTATTTAGATGATAATCCTAGCTGAGGTACAATAAAATCAGTGTTCAAACAGTAAAGTGTAAATATTTATCGAATATAAGTATCTGTAATCGAGTTCCAGCAGATGGAATAGTCAAATTCATAGATTACCCCCAAAATCTATGAGTCAAATTACACCGAAATAAAAAAAAAAACTACAGTTTGGGTGTTTACTCCAATGAAGTAATGAACCCTAGTTCATCATTAAAAAGTTTAATACGTATATTCAATACTGACTATAAAGGAAAGTTAGGCTACAAATGCTACAATTACGTTTCTTATTGAGGAGCCTTTACGTATCCCTTTACTAACATGATTTAAAGACAAAATAGGTACTACATACTTAAAAAATTATTCATTTTTAATGGATTTTGTTTTTTCATTTTTGACTTATTGAATTTTAAGCAAAAAAGCTATAAGCGAAATTAGTTTTTTTTTTTAATTGGCATATATTTTTATTTGAACCGATTTGTCAATAAAACTAAACCGATAAGTAAAATTTCAATTCCATAGCATTAGACGAAGTAGGTACATAATTCTAATTCAGCTTGCAAGATTTGACTTATATCGCACCTTCAGTGGAAAAAAGGCATAAGATGAAAATTGCAATTTTACAGGAGAGCAAAAAAAACTGTTAAAATATCAGTAAATAGTCAAAGGAATTACGATTTACGATTTCTTGCACAAAACCGTCAAGATTAATGATAAAAATTTGAAAAAAATTGAGCATATGCAGCTTTTGTCCCTCTTTCCAATCATATTAATAACTAAAATTCACCGTAAGATGAACAACCAACAGGACAAGTTAAATAACAGATTTGTAAACGCTGTAAAGGTATTTTATTGTAAAACGTTCTTTAAAAGTGTCTAGCACTGGTACAATCACCATGCTCTGCAGTTCGATAGCTTTACTAAGCCTTAGATCGTTGAAGGGGAAGATCGGGAGACAGGACGGAGGCAAGTCCTGCCGCGCTGCTTGTCAAAGTGGCCGCCGGCGTGTTTGAACAACTAATGAGCGGCTCCCCGGAGATGGCGTGTTTGCACCCGACGCGACGCCCCGAGCGCTCGTACTCCGCTTGGCTTTTTCCTACGAATGCCTGGGTTTGCCGAAGTCCCCGAATACCCCCACCGCCCCTCACGCGGTCTGTTTGCTCCCCATTCGGTGTAGTATCGGACTTTAGAGTGCAAATAGGAAAATTGGAGATAAACCTTCGTGACCGAACCGAGGTCATGGAAGCGTGTGCGTGTGTGTGTGTGTTGTTTCCTTAACGATTTATGTACACGTATGGTTCGCACATCGAAATCGTATTAGGATTATTTATCGTATTAATTTACATTAGTCAAATAGGTATTTGAAAATGGATAGCACCTTTTAAAGACATCGATAAAATATCACAAGAACATAACACGTATTCCTAGATAGTGAAAAATATCAAAACCTAAAATAAAGTTTCTGTTTGAAAGTTTAATAATGATCAAGCAATTTTTTTTGCATATCACCAGCATAATTGACGTTTAGTACCAATACGTTAATTAAAAACAACGGACGTGCAGAGATGATCGCGAGCTCTCGGCATGTGGTCCGGGAGCAAATTGAATTACCGAGGGTAAGACGCACGCATCCGCCATAACCGCCGCATTATCAGATTAGGCGCTGCTGCAACTTGCTACACAACGCCAGTAACGCCACTGCATCCCATTATACAGTAATCGAGTTAGCGCCCTGATTGACACTTGACTTTTTTGGGCCATAAACGATTCATGGCTATAAACGTTAAGGCTTCTAAAACTTTTTCTTTTTACTTCTGACTTTACTACTAACAATACTAACAATACTTACGTAAAGCAAGCTAATTAAAGAGTATATACTGAATAGGCTTTCAAATTATAACAAAATAAAATTTTAAATCGTTTATTCATACATAGGTATCACTGATCACCGTTTCGGAAGGTTTTTATTGTACAGGTAAAGAAATAGTCAAAGAAAGTTTAGCTTTTACTAAATATTCTGTTTTTGATGGGTCCGAAGTAAAACTGAAACCCTTATAGTTTCGTCATGTCTGTCCGCCGGTCCGTCCGTCCGTCTGTCCGATTGTCCGAAGCAAAGCGCCGAGACTCTTATTGCTAGAAGGCTGTAATCTGGCATGGATATACATATTTATTAAAACTCCAAAAACGTAGAATAAAATAATGAAAAACATTTTTTTTGGAGTACCTTCCCTACAGGTAACGTGAGGATGAATTTTTTTTATACGTCGCGTAACCTATAGTGTGGGGTATCATTGAAAAGGTCTTTCAAAAATATTATGGCTCTTTTAAGACCATTTTTAAATTTAGGGGTCGTCAAGTGCAACCCCCCCCCCCCCTTGCTGGCTAAACGGTTGGAGTTGGACAAGTAAAAAATTCTCAAAAATAGGTTGGTTATATGATGAATTTACAAGGAAAACTATCACGGCTATGTTAGCATGAGTAGTTATTGAGTAATTTTGGAATCCTACTTGCCAATTGCCCTGTACTTATGTGCACTTACCATCCTGGACTTCATCGCCACTTACTATGAGGTGCGATTGCAGTCAAGCATCAACTTATCATTTGCAAAAAATAGATAGACGGATCTACCACGTGATGGTTAGTGGTTATTTCCCTACGAGCAAGAAGCTATGATTCACTTCAAATATTGCTATTTGTATAGGTGTACAGTGTACAATGTACATATTACAACGTAAATACTCTTACAATCTCCACCCATGTTAACGAAAACAAAAAATAAGGAAAAACTTGTTAGAGCCGAAAGAGCTACGCAGCATTGTTATTTGATTGGAGGTCGCTAAGTGATCGCATATTTTACGGAGACAATGTCGTAGTCTGTTCTGAGGTTGTTCGTAACTCGTTAGTGTTGTTAGGAACCCGAAGAACTCAATATAAAGGTTCTAATCAGGACTAAGGTACAATACATTTAGAAATGGGTTTGAATCAGATTTAGATACGTATTGGGATATAAGATATTTAGTCGTCAAATACTTAGTTGTTGGTTTAAAATGCTTTTAAACTTTGTATCTAAGTCACTATATTGGTACAAGTTCAAGTTTTAGGGATTCTTTTAATAACTAAGCGAAGCAATTTTGTAAAATTTTTATTTTGTATCTAGGGAATTTTTAGAAGGAAAGTTAAAATTAGATTAATATGCAACATATTTATCTAATATAGAATGTCTTTTGAGGCTTAAATAAGCTAGGCTACATGCACCTACAAGATTTTCACTTGCAAAGCCGCAAGGTTCTTCAGGCAAAGCTAGTGACGAATAAATCTTTATCTATGAAAAATATTCTACAATTCCATCCCCATAGGAGTGAATTATCTAATGCATGAAAACGTAATTGATAATTTTGAAATGTAATAGAATTGAATTTTCATTTTAGTGTCTCGGTGAAAAATAAATAAACAATTCTATCCTAATCTTTTATAGGTTCTGAAGCAAAGTGAATAGAAGCGGGAAACGGGAGCGATAAAAAGATATTAACTATTACACAAACGAAACTTTTTCAGTCAAAGATACTTCAATGAGCTGAATTCAATTAAAAGTTGTTGAGGTGTAAGAGCGTCGATATTTCATAACCCCCGATTGCCTTACTGCTTCTCATGTGCATTAATTGTACGAGTAAAAGTTATCAATTTAATGATACTTAATTTTATGAGGAAACATACATTTGGCAGTTCGATAGAAACTAAGTGTTACGTATTATTAGCAGCGTAAGTTATTCTTATCATAATATACTAAACAACATATTAATAAGAATACTTTTTAGGTCCGCATTACACTTTCCGCATTACAAATATAATGTATCTAGAGATATTTTCAACTTGCTACGAAAGTTTAAATCGTAACGTTTGGGTTGCCATGCCATGCCATAGAATTCTTACAATAGACCGCAAACAAGGACTTATACTTTCTATGTTGTCTAAATTTTAAGGTGAATAGATTATGTATTTGGTGTGTGGGAGGGATAATTTTATTTTTTTCATCTTTTTATTTTTGCCTGTTAAATTAAACATAAAAAAAATAAAACACCATATTTACAATACAACTTCAATAATAAACTCTTTGATGTTTTATATATTATCTTAGGTACATGAATTTGACTTTTTTGAAATTGCATGATTTTTTATAAGACATTCCGTATTTCATTAATGTACGAAACCCTAAAAAAATAACAAATGAAATATTACTTATTAATAATAAATAAATAAAGCAGCTACTTAGGTAGCAGCCGCGTGACATCGGCATTACGAGGTCCTCTAGACCCATGATGTGGAGTCCCGCGGGATCAGCTTCGCCTCCCATACTCCCAATGTTGTGAATATCGTACGAATTATTTTCACACGGGCAAGCCACATTACAAATCATTTTTATATCACTGTTCACATTAACATTGGGAATTGTGTTTGATTTTGTTTTATTCTAATAGCGATTATATCAGTTTTTATAACAACATTATCCATAACCACCCATAAATTGTTTTAGGAACTCGACCTTGTTGTACTAAAATGCTCAATTTGATTTTGTAACAATTACTATGAAAAATTTTGTTTCTAATTCACAAATGGAAGTCTTGTTTTTTTAATATGACAGGTAATAAATACTTGTCTAAAAATAATTTCAGTGTTTTTATTAAAAAATAGTTTCAGAATTCATTTAAAAATAACCAGAAACAAACTAAATTAAAACGGCAATTGCCTAACTTAGCTCTTTGTATTTTGGTGTAAAAGTTTGAATGAAAAGTAAAGTGACGTGTATAGTAAGAATTTTAAATAAGAAAAAAGTACACACATAATGTCTAGTTTAGTTAAAATTGCTTTTCTAAACTACTTTATTTTTCCGAAACATTCTAAAATTACACAACAAGAAAACCAATGAACAACTGAACAAATTTCTTTTAAATCATTGAAGTATTATTCTTATAAGTTTTGAATTGATATTTTATACTTAGGTGGTAGAAAAAACTCTGATATTATCGCCATCAATCACGGATCACCATACCTGCAATGGCATCGTTAAATAGTTAAGTAACTACTCTAAATTCCCACGACTTATTAAGTAGTACACATATGTATTCGATCTGTTGAAAAATAAAGTTTTTATTTTCAACGTATATCAACGAGACGATCCATACTACACACGCGCAGTAAGAGCAGGTAAGAGGTGATTTGATTCGCGTTCAGCATTGCACTTCTAAACTTTAAAATGTAGATCTTTACTGCAATTAAGTTATTTCAAATACTTAGCTCTCTTTCAGCAAGTTTAACATAATTAAAACACAAAGTTGCAAACAATAAACTCGGCAAAACTTAGTCAATGTAAGTAATATAAGTAAGTTCTGATACCTACCCACTGTTTTTAATTTTTTTAATGTCATAAATAATTTGTCAGGGCTAAAGTCGCGTGACGTCGTGAGGTGGCCTCCCGCGGGACCGCGCGGGTTACTGTGAATATATTGTGAATATTATCCGGCTCATTTTCTCACGCACCCTTTGCGTGCCAGTCTGCGCTCGTTGCAAAACACCCTCTTATCAAACTGTTTGTTTTCTTTAGTCTAAATGAAATAACCACTTCCCGTTATGTTAAACTATCCAAGTAAACTTTATGAAGGTCAGCTTTTGAAGCATTTTATAAATTTAACTAAGATAGAGTAATAAAACTGAAGTATTTAAGTTGGATGCTATTCGGGTGCAAAGATAACTCCAATCAAATATCAACACCCATTCATTAAGTAGTACCTACCTGGATCGTTAATTACAACTTTTTTATTTTTCTCAATGACAAAGGAACTGTCGGCGAAAAGAAAAGTAGACAAGTGTCGTGACACGCACCCTCGAGCGAGGCAGGGAGGGGGCGCGCGCGGCCAATGGGGCGGCGCGGCGCGGCGGTCCGGCGCGGCCATTGGCCTGGGCCCGGGGGTGCGCGCCCCGCCCCGTCCTCGAGGCAGCCCTTATTGAATTAGGCTTATCATTCGATTTCGAGTGGGGCGAGCGCGCGGTCCTCCACGCCGGCAAAAACTATCGCTGCGATCCGATACCGTCTGTAATCGGCATAATTCGATATACTCGCGGTTCATCTAATTATGCGGCTGTGAGCCTCGCGCGCGGCCTTCGGCAGGAGACGCACGCGCCCGCGCGGCGCGGTGCGGTGCGATCCGCGGTAGTTGGTTAACATCTGGACTGGATCCGGTAGGATAATCGTCACATGCCAGGTAGTGGGTGGGTTAGATAGCCGCGGTATCGACATGGAGTACGGGTACCTGAGCGGCGCCGGCGGCGGGTTCGAGGGTGGCTGCCTGGGCTCGGGCGGCGGCGAGCTGTCGTGGGGCGAGCTGGCGTCGTGCGGGCAGATGTCGCAGGCGGCGTACCGCTACCAGGGCATGCGCTACCAGCCGCCGCCGCCGCAGTGCGCGCGCCCGCAGGACGCCGCCATGAGGAACCACCACATATTTCCTCCAGCCATGAATTTACAACGTAAGTACGGTCCGCGCTCTCTGTTTACCTAGTCAGCTGATGACTATGTTGTTAGGTTAAGTTGACGAGCGTCGGTTAGTAAAGACGTTTGGCACCTCCATAAATCACTTATGATCCTTAAAAATGTTACTACATGTAAATGTTATGTACTTAACATAATTACATTATTAACCTAATTAACAACAACCTTAAGTATCTTTTTTACTTATAATGTTATTTGGTTTTTAATGTATAATTATGTGCATTCTCTTTATTAACTAGGAAAAAGTACATAATTATATTATAGAGAAAAAATGAATTTATTTATGACGTAGGCGTCTTACAACTGTAGCACTAAGAAGTGCTACGGGTCTACGGTATTCGTAGCATCATGGCGTAGAAACATTTTTCTCTTCAGGAACATCATGTAATTAGGCTTTAATATTTGTATGCTTATTACGAAAGGAAATAATTTTAATAGATACATGAAAAATGATGGTTATCACACAAATACCTCATTTGACTTGAAATATGAAATTTAACTATTTAGTATTACGGAATTCTTTTATCAATATTATTTGTAGGTATGTAACTTATCTAAAAGTCTTTCTCTTTCTTGAAATAATGCTATTCATCGATTAACTTTGTTACTAGTAAATTCACTGAAGTGTCATGGAACATAAATTTTAAAGATTTATTTCAAAACGCACATAACATTATTTAAACAAAACAGTTACATAAAAAACCGAAGAAAGAATGATAGTTATTGGTCCAATGACAGTAGAATTTCCACTGAAGCTGATTTGAAGTTGAAGTTGATGGCTGAAAACCGACGCTGGTGGTTTTATCTAACAACAACCTACATTGTTTAATCAATGGTTAGATTTCCACCTTTTAACAAAGGCTTCCTCTAATTAATCCGATTCCATCCAGTTCGTGGCATTCATTATGTACCTACCTAGATATAAAATTTTGTTGAACTTATTTAAGAGAATCAGTTTGAAAATAAAGAAAATTAACTAACTAGTCCAACTTAGTTCGGCTGTGACCTGATTCTCCATTGTGGGAGAAGACCATGTTAACAAAATTGAGGTAATTTTTCAAACGTTGAAAGGTCGCGTTCATTACCACTTCAGCCGGATCGCCCACATACATACTTTTTGGTTAAGATTCCAGTCTTATAGTGAAATACTTACCGACAGATTAACGGTTCTAAATACAGATTTGAACTAAAATAATTCAATAAAATGAATACATAAAACACACAAAAGGAACAATTTCAACATTTACAATTTCAACGAATGCTCCTATTTGCGACTTTGTCATCAAAATAGTAATTACACAAAATGTATAAAAATAAATTACACAAAGAGTTTATCATCTATTTTCAACCGGGGGATATGGCAAAAAATAATAGAGATTAATTAAGCACAGAAATTGTTAAGAGGGTACTATAGGTTTTACACTTCTTTTTTATTAAATGAATTCAAAGTTTTTGTTTCTCCAATAGTCATCACCTTCAAGCTTCCCATACAGCACATGCACTGATAGGTAATATCGTAAGAAGAGATATGGCATAATTTCTAATATCTTTCTTGACTGTTTTTGACACCAGCTAGCCTTCGTACCAGCTAGGCTTCGTACGAATATTGAACCATAGAAAACATCTTTTATGCAATATTTCACTTTTCATATTATTACATGAATTCAGACTACTTACTTACACTTATACTTAGACATAAAAAAAAAATATAGTAAAATTGTAACTACCTAATCAATTAACATGTTAATTTTGTGCAAAACCGGTTTTTTACCCACTCTCACATTCTTTCTGTCATTTCAGAGGCCTGTGTGTGTTTTTCACCTTAGAAGACATTATAGTACATAATAGTACAGAAGACTTACTCCACAAAATCATGTAAATTAATAGCTACCTACATTTGTTCCGACGCATAAAGTGTAATTCAGGTCGCACAGCGCTAATCAGAAACCCGTAATGATTAGCCTCCCTTTCTAACGCTATCTCTTATCTTCTCTGGCAATATCAGGGTTGTCTTTTTTCAAAGAATAAAATTAATCTGAAAGTTTAATTACCAGTTATATGCCCATGCTGCTCTTATGAACAAATGCCGTTTCAAATAAATCTAGACTATGTAAGTAGATATTTACTTAGTAGTATGTAGATCAAAAAACTATTCTATTTTACAATATCTGTATAGGTACTTAAACCTAAGAAGATGGTCATACGGCATTATGTTGGTATTGAATGTTGGTATGTACTTACCTTGTCTATGAAACAAATATTATCTGTTAGGTTTTTAAATTGGTATGCGTATCAAATCTGGAATAACATACAACAAAAAACGTGAGATTTGGATCCTCAGTATTGTTTGAGTAGCGGAATGCGAAGCAATAAGCTTTTGTCTTCATTTTAGTTAACTTATATCGTTTAGCACGACGCAGCGCGTTGTATCGAACTAACGTGTGACATGTGTGATGACATCATGTGTGATAGATTACGAACGTGTGACACCTCTTAGGAATTTTCTGAATTAGCCCGACATGTCGAACGCGGCATGTACTTATAACTTCACACCGAAAGTGCGGAGTGCGCCATGCCTGCTCTTACGATAAAAACTGAGACAGATGGCTTTATGTGCCCTCTGAAGAATGGAAGCGCTCAAGAAATATCTGCCACTAGTGGACACTTATTCAACAACCGACCGCGCCCGCTATTGCTTCTCAGTCGATCATCACGAGCCGCCGGGCTATGAGTGATGTCTAAAATATTATCTACGTAACTGAAAAGACCTAGAAAAAGAGTACCTAGAGCACAAATTTTGTATGAAGTGAAACATATAACTTCATCAATGAAAGGCTCAAAGGCTATTACTAGTTTACTCCTTGATTTTATCAATTCTTTATAATTGATTTTCTTAAATCTGTCTTGTATTGGACATTACCTGCGGTTTTTATCGAATTAGACTTTTCTGGATAAAATTAATGTTCTTCTTTAAAGTTTCGATTCTTATTTCTCAGCGTTAACAAATAAATTTAGACATAAGTATATCTTTATTTTTGTTGAAGAGTATAAGTACTGCATACCAAGTCTATTTAGAAAATTTGAAGACGAAAAACAACATTTTTTCACGATATAAACTTTCAAATACTCTTTATACCTTTAGAGGCGGAATTTTCAATAAACGTTGTTGTTTTCCTAGATCATAAATAAAATACCACAATACAATACGAATCCTGTAGTTTTAGCTAGAGACGACGGATTAGGTAATCAGCCACGCGAAAATGGCTTTCCTCTTTATAACATTAGCACAGAATATATAATACAGGTAATACTTAGTACTAATACTAGTTACTAGTAGGTAACATTAGTACTAATGATGTGCTCTGTGTGTTTGATGTGTTTTCGGTTGTGTATTTTGCTTACTGTGAAGAATTTTACTATGAATGAAAATATTTTATAGTTACCTCTTTTTAAACCATTTAAAAACATAGTATATAAGGATATATTACATTTCGTTAACAATCAGTATAGGTATTATTATTTCTCTTTAGCATTCATACAAAAAGATATGTATTTTTGGGTTCGGTGAAGAAGTCCACTGTCAGACCTATCCAATCAGAACAAAAATAGGTATATTTAGCCGTTAGTTCTGCTAAACTAAATGGTTGTAACAAATGTGTCCGCGATTATATAAAATTAGGTACAATTATTCCGATGGTGATCATATCATCTACTTCATAAATGTTATAGACCCACAAGCTACATAATCTAGACTATTAAAGTTAATAATTGATATTGATTGGAAGTTATTAAGATGATGATACTGATAATATTAGAGACTTGGGAGTTTTATTAGATAAAAAGTCAACTTTTTTACCTCACATTGAGAATACTCTCAAACGTGCGTCTAACATGCTGGATTTCATTATTAGTCGCAGTCTAGAATCTTTTTGTATTCTAGAATAGAATCCTTATTTTGTATTTATCCTTATAAAAATAAGTATGTTATTGTATTTTATAAAAGTAATTTAAGTGATTGTGCATTAAGATAAGTACAGTGTATGTTAAAATGTAACAGTCGTCGCCGTCGGTAAGCCTAGAAAAGAAAATAAATAGATTAATAATGCTACTCACTGAGATACCATTTTTGATTTGACTGTAAAAAGTAACCATCGCACTTAGGCATAATAGATTTTTACAAATTACAATTTTAAGCAGAAAATCTTATGTAGTTACCGTAATCAGCCCTAAAAATTATATTATTTCATTATGTACTTTTCTATACTAATCTATAGTAATATTATAAAGAGGAAAGATTTGATTGTTTGTTTGCATTGGATAGGCTCCGAAACTACCGAACCGATTTGAAAAATTCTTTCACTGTTGGGAAGCTACACCATCCCCGGATGACGAATATGGAATACATATGTTAATCTACTTGAAACATCAACATTGGTCGTAAGACATCACAGTGAACACTACGTAACACTACGTTTTATAGGACATTCTATGGGATTCGATTATTGATCACGGAGTAGTAGAGATTGTTATTGATGTGAACGTTAGGAGAACTGGAAATATATCATGGTGCGAAGTAAAAGAAATATTATTGACTAACCAATATCGTATACTCCTTCTGCTATATATACATAATATATTAAACTAAAAAACATAAACGTGTACATATGTACGCGCGTGAGAAGTTATACTTCTTTGGCATGAAAAAAAATTCAAAAAACAATATTAAAATAACATTGTTCAAAATACAATATTCAAAAACAGCAATATTAAAAATAAAAATTAATTTATATTTTGAAATAATAATAATTTACGAATCTCTATAGCCAAACTATATGTGTTAAGCGCCATCTGTAATTAATTTTGTATCTACATACTTGTAAAAACACCATCTATGTTCTATTACGAGAACTATTACGATACCATGCCACCTAGAACTAACTTCACGATGTAGAATTTAGCTAACTTCACGATGTACAATTTAGGTGTCGGTGTGCACGCACATCGTAAAAAATCACTCTCATCATTTTTCTCCATCGCGCCAAAAGAAGTATAACTTCAATTATTATAAAAATGGGAGAGTTTGTGAAAATGTTTGAAAATTGGATATTTTAATGTGCGCGTTAACTCTTGAGATATCCAACATAAGTACAGAATATTTAATATGTGACTTGCAGGCACAGCTTGCAGGTAGAATTGTTCAAGAAACATGTACCTAAAATCACAATATCACAAAATCAGAAAGACACATGGAATTGGCTAATTCTGAAACTATTCCGCTCAAGATAGTGATCCTTTTTGTTATTAAACGCTTTTATTTACTTTCACTTCGGAGCATCAAATCTTGTAACGTTAATTTGAATGACTTCCCTTTAATGAAAATTGATGAAATTTGGCAGACATGTGTATTTCCGATGACAATACACGAAAATCATATTTTAAACTAATTTTCATTGTTTATTTGTTGTTAAATTAAAAAAAACGATTTTCAGACTTTAGACGCATAATTCTCTATGTTCTATTTTACGTAGAGACTTGAAATTTTCACAACTTGTAGCTAATTTTATAAACTAAACATTATTGAAATAAAAGCGTTTAAAAAAAAAAATTTTTTTTCATTTGACTTATTATTTATATATCGAACTATGTATTATTTTGAAAAAAGTGCTCAAGAGTTTCTTTGGCCGTTTTTCTTCTCCATGACACCTTTCCGAAATGGAAATAGATTAAAAACACACACATAAGTGTCGTTAAAACACATACATAAGATGATCGCTGGTCATCACACATTCAGTACTAACAACATTTTCATAACTGATAGTAGGTATCCATTTAATCCTACTAATATATTAAATGCGGAAGTTGGTGAAGATATTTGTTTGACGCAAAAACTAATTCAGAACGTAGTAATAATACTTCAATGTTCAGAATGGATTTTTATGACATTTTGCACACAGGTAAACCATGATCTGGAATAAGATATCGCAATTTCTTATCATATACTTATCGTATACTTATTTATTATCCTGGAATACGCGGGCATAGCCGTGGGCAGAGCGCTAGTTTTGTTTATTTTGAATAACTACTACCTACACCTCAAAATATTCTGTATCATATTTATCTATCTTTCATACTTTTAGGTCCCGATAACTTTGTGTAAAAAATTGTTCGACACGATTCCACAAGAGCCGCCACAAAATTACATAAAAAGTTTTCACCTCAACAACAAAATTGGAAAAAACGTTACACAACTTCGTCGTATGGCTTCCTTGTAATGCCAAAGTGAAATCGTTTTCATTTGGCAAACAAGTGGCGGGGTTGCAACGACGGTCACGAAACAAAGAGTGCCTTGGGCGGGGCGGGCGGCCGCGGGCGAGGGGGAGGGGGAGGGGGCTCTTGCCGAGTGAGCGATTGCGCTCCTAATTGGCAGCGGCGTCCGCGAGAATCTTAAGGGGAGGACAGCGAAGCTCCAGCGAGTCTCGTATTCTCTACGTCTTGTGGCGGCGTCTCTTCCTGCGAGGACTCCCCGGTCCCCGTCGAGTCACCCTCTCCCCCGACGTCTATGCAACACAATAACTTACCTCCGCCTTTCACGTAATCTCGAGTAAACCCGGATTATACCCGTTAATCACGCAGAAATTAATTACAAGTTTGCGTATTAATTGTAGTACAATTACAAGAATTACGTTACCGGTAATATTAAGTGTTTTGATTCGCCGCTCGTATACTGTTTTGCAGTGTGTTCTATCTCGTAAGCCGCTAAATTAGTTTAGCGGATATTAAATAAAACGGTACTTCAAATAATGTAATGATACTTTAAAATAATGGTAATTTAAATAGCTTTTACGTTGCTTGTGATTGCATAATTTTGTAGTCTAAAGCAGATGAAATTATGCTTATTAAGTTAATACCTACGATTGAAGTGTTAAATATATTTCGGTTGTTAATGTGATCTTTTAAAGTGTGTATTTGAATTGATATTTTCTATTTCAATATTCCGTATCCTACTTTCCTAGATATATAACGAAGTTTTGGACTGTAAGGGCTTATCGTTAAATTCGGTTTGACCTCTCAATTCCCATCCTTGTGTTGAACAACGGACAACGGACACACGATTCCTTTCATCAGAGGTCGATTGGTTCTATAGCATTCAGTTTGATTCTGATGGTAGCTACTCGTGCATGGTGTGGTTTCCTACCTTCCGATTGGTCACACTCCTAAAGTCAATCGTGATAGGTACTGGTATATCTTTACGTGTTTCAATTCGATTACAATTACTTTCGGTTCCTTCTGTGTTTCAGCACTACATAATATCTTTAGTGCCATGGATATTACTTATTTACCACCAGGCTGTCCGTCTTCTTATTGGTATTATTTTTCTTCCTATATTTTCTAAAAGAAATTACGTAAAATATCCTTTATTTTATGATGTAACAAAACAAAGTTAAAGAAAACTACACGAATAATTCATCGAAAATATTAAGAACAGAATACACACTACATTTCTCCAACCAATAACTTGATTCGATTTGATTTTGCGCATAACGGGGAGGGTAAATACGAGGTTCGGTAGCGAGCCAATATCGCCATTTCTATTCTCATGTCGCCTTTGCATGCAAGTGGACGGGTTAATTCGATTTGGTGCGAGGACGAGAGCAATATTTTATCGCATCATGTGATCTATTCTGCCCCAAGAAGTATAGTATAGTATAGTGGAGTGGGTCATAAAAAAGGTAATATCTCACAGTCGAGCAGCGCCGCGGCCGCGATCGTAACTCTACAATGTTACAGTCGCTGGGTACATTCCATTTGAGTTTTTGTTCTTGGATAATACATGTCATATTTGGGATAATATTATGTAACTTATATAACGTACATATGTAACGTATATCAGTTGACTTTTACTTAAATTTGGGTATAAAAAATAAATGATCTGGGAGATAGAGCTTTACTCGACATGCAGGTATTCGGCAATTCAACGCAGCTGAGCTCATTAGGTATTGGCGTTCATTCTAAAAATTAAATATTGATGGTGGTGAAGTCCCAGTGCATTGCCTCTATCTGTGGTAGATGTTAAGAGTAACGGATAGCAGCATAAATAGTCGTTTTCCAAAATGACTATTCCTAAATATGAAACCTTGATTAATCGATTCCTTCCTCCAAAATAACCCTCAATTGCAATTTTCCTCTGAAACCAATTACGTTTTATGTAGGTTGTTCCTTTGTTGCTCCTTTAACAGTTTAGTACACATATATTTCTTATTATGACTTGAACACTATTCTCGAGTCATAACATAAAAAGAAATTTTTATTAAGTACTGATTAAACAAGTTACAATAAAGCCAGACATTCTATTATACTTATTTTTATGAGTACCGACCGCCCACCCGCCATCTCAATTTTGTTCCAACGTCGAAATATACGCGTTTTACTGCTACCATTACGAAAATTTACCCACATGTTTATTTGCAAATATAAAATATATTCATGCCGTGCATCAGTCTTCTGCGCTTTTTATAACTTTTATACGGCTTTTTATGTGAGCTATTGATGTAGACAATTACTGCTTACGTAAATACGTACCACCGTCGAGGTAATTCTTTTAGGAAACAATCTTCAGGAAAACGGTTTGATGTAGGAAAGCCTGGCGGAGGGACCATTAATCTGTGCTGCAACCCTTTCTCAGAGCTGCGGCGAAAAACGGCTCCCGGCCTGCGCAATATGCCGTGATGACGCGCCGACAACGCCTGCATTATGGATGTCGGCAAACTTTCCGCGTGACGCGAGAAAAATGATCCGGGGGCAAGTGGATGGATGGCGAAACAATTTACTACCAAGATTTACTTACGTATTCAATGATGCAAATAGTATATCATCATTGTTATGGTGTTAACCGCATTAGGCATGTTTAAGGTTATCTTAAAATAATAGTGAACTGTGCGGATCGCTTTTTAGATTTGATTTAAATAAATCAGATATGAATTAGATTTGAAAATAAAACCAATAGTATTTATTGTTGCATTTGAAGTAGCTCTTGTTTGCAACGCTTATTAATTAAAAATACAGTTAAAGAGGAGGAGGGTTTTTATCTACAACGTTACGGCAATTCAAAAAATCTGGTATGGTTTTGTATTGACATTTACGATCGCCTGTGGTTAAATAAAAAGAGTGGCCTGAAAGTTAAAAACGATTCTTACATACCACTTTTTACAAAAACATTCTTTGAATCCAGAGCGGAGCGAAGGAATGTAGAGTAGAATCACGATCGTAGCAAGGGATTCTGAAGTAGAATCCTGAGCGCAGTGAGGGATTCAAAGTACACGAGCGAGAGTAAACCACACGATCTTAAAACTGTGTAGCTACCGAGGTCGACACTACTTTTTATCACCATCTAAGTATAAAAAGATAAGAGAAAGTAAGTGCAATATATGAATAAGAATAGTACATTTAGTTATATTTACCTATAATTTTAGGAACATTATGACATATCATATAAAAAAGAGGCTTTTTACTTGTTTATACAATTCGTGATATTATGATTCTAAATCCTCTTTTTATCCATAAAATATCCTTGTACTAAATTAGCTCATTAAAAATCAAGAATAATACAAACTCGTAATCGAATCGTTGTGACAAAAACCTTTTTTTCTCTATTAATACCTATAAAAAGTTTTTGTTGTTGTAACTTCATTCTCATCTCTAAGTCTAATTTACTCTTTATTTTAATACCGTTTCGCTATCATTTATGGTATCAATTTTTTATAGATTAAGTGATTTTACTTCTAGCTCATTGTCGACTAGGGCAAAGAGTAAGATACCTGCGACACTGGCATAATGGCTAGTAACAAAAATAGAAGTTTACCACCAGGAACACAGTACGGGACAAGAAATACATGTTTGAAGAAGCAAAGTTCTAAAAAATAATTTACAAAATAAAATTAGAGATGCTAAAAGTATACAGCATTTCAAAAATCAAATAAAGGTACTCGATGACACTGGCTTAAACTTTTAATTTTTAAGACTAAATTTTTACACTTTTACATATATGTGAAAATGTCATAAGTGAATGCCATTTACTTTAGAGAAAAAAATTAAAATATCTTCAACCTCAAATTTAGTTCAACTACATTAATCAAAAGATTTAAATCCTCGACAGTAAATTTATTTTAGATATTTTCGGAGGTTGTTGAAGTATTTCTCAGTTCGGTAATTAGTGAAGGCTCCGGAATGCGAGGGGTGGCTGGGTCGGGGCTCGGGGGGCACGGATCATATCACCTGTAAATTAATCGGTTACCGACGATTAATTACCACCACGTACTTAAAACGGTAATGGTGCGCGTTGTCTAAATACACGTGATCTGCGTTGCTACTACGCATTTAACGTCACTTTAGTTTCAACACTGCGGAATTTAAGGTCGTATTTACAGATTAAATATTTTCTATTGACTATTGATGCTTTAAATAACACCAATAGATGTTGGTGTATGACGACGAAATATCTGAACAATACAAGTTACTCGAGACATTAAGTTAACTTGAATGAAAATGAGAATATATACGTGAGCATTCTTTTTCACAGATTTCTTGCGCGACTTTACACTAATTACTTACGGAACGTCGATAAAACAGAAAATGTATGAGAAACCCGCACAGTAAACTGAGCAGCATAACGATAAAGGTTGCAATAACAATTCAAACCCTCGAGCTGACCCACGAACTGTAAACTCAAATTAAACATCATAAGAACGGAAACATCTTGGCAAAATCCTCTTCATTAGGTCCCGCAATTTGCAGGGGGCGTGAGGTGCGGGGGGACAGTGACACGGCCCACCCCCCCGCTTCCCCTTCCTCCCGGAAGCCTCTATTAATAATGCAAATGAGACCGCAGCTCGGCCAAGAAGCGAGTCTCGATTAATTCCGGTTCATTTGAGGTAATTGTCGCTGCGCGCGTGCGGTCTGTGGTCTAGCGGCTACGTCCACGCGTCTAATGTCATCCCCCTAATGGTTTCAGGATTTTGGCTTTATAGTCACAACCATTTCTTATGACCCGCATAACTCTCTTGAACACTGTCCCATAGGTACCAATGCTTTTAAATTTTTACTCATTTAAATTCCTTAAGGTATTCCTAGCCGTTACTTTTGAAACACTATTAATACAATCGCAAATTTTCATAAATAAATCGAGTGGGTTGAATACTTTCAAGTTTGAATTGCCTTAATAAGCATTTCTCTATTATTGCATTCCCTTTACGCTTCTATATTGAAGTTAAAATAAACAAAATAATAAACTATGATGGTAAAAAAAACCCTATACCTACTTCCAATGCTTTTGATCTGTCACATACATATATATGTACTTAATGAAATAAAACTTTTAAAAACCTTTCACAGTATTCTATTTACATATCTTTGGGTACAAGAAATAGTACCTTTATAGAATTATATCTTTTACAGTATATTTTTCTTTTCGTAGCAGTGGCAAGGCTCCGCTACGAGCTACGAGCTACGAGCTACGATCAATACGTATGGCACGCGACATCCGCCGCTATTGCTCTACGTATTTATAGACACCGGAAGATTTTACAGATAGAACCTCGGAACGTTTTATATTATTATGATTGCTTGATGATATTATATTAAAATACTCCTGTCCAGTACTAAAACATTATGTACTTTACATAACAGTGTCTTGTACTGTATGTAATATCCGTGGATACGTACAAAATATTCAAATTTAGGTTGAAACTTTTCATTGGTTTAAAAATATTTAAGCTGCGGTATATGTAGGTATATATATGTAGATAGCTACAGATCACTTTTTACAACTTTTGAGTCTATCAAAATTTCGATAGAATTAAATCGACTTGATTTTAAACTACAATAAAACTACGTTAATATTACCGCGAATACAATCATTATATTCGCCTTGCTAATGAATTATAATTGCTATATAAACAATATTTACCGCCATTTTTGCAACAAAATCACATACTTT
This sequence comes from Thymelicus lineola, assembly GCA_963932265.1. Taxonomy (NCBI): domain Eukaryota; kingdom Metazoa; phylum Arthropoda; class Insecta; order Lepidoptera; family Hesperiidae; genus Thymelicus; species Thymelicus lineola. The sequence continues at coordinate 9,365,858 of OZ010687.1, read as the reverse complement.
TATTTTAATTTAGGGATATGTACTTGATTATATGAAATAAAGAGCGTTTTTTCGTTGTGTTCACAAAATTTTAATTTGATTTTGACGACCGGTGTGCCGCTGATTATTAAAAAATAAGAAGTTTTTAGAAGAAAAAATTTGTTATTAATGATTAATACCCATATACACCAATACCGATACATACCTGCAGTTTAAGTAGAATGCACATTTTATTTAAGGAACCTGTAGGTATAACTACGGTGCTATATCAAAGGTTACGTAGGTACATAATATGTAGGTACAAGGGCGAGAGGGCGCAACTGCCGGAGGGGAGACAAAATGGCGGAACACAACCTGTATTCTTTCCTTGTGCAAGATGCTCTGGTTTCGTAAGGTTTAAAATAATTTCGGTTAGAAAATCATTTCGAATGCAAGCTTTGAACGCCGTTTGGTTTTAAGTTGTGAAAATAGGTAGGGTTTAATTTCTATAAACCTTTTATTTAATGTGTAAATAAAATAAATAAGTTATTACTGTAATGTAATAAAATTAAAAGATTTAGTTACTTCGCGAAAGCCGCGGAATGGCCTAGCAACTTTTTAGGTTAGACCTTGTAGACGGATGTTGTTGTACTTTGCCTAAAGAATTTGTTTATTAAATACTAGCTAACCCGGCGAACTTTGTATCGCGTTTTTTTCTAAAACTATTTTTTTCTAAAATAAAAGTAGCCTAAGTTACTACTTGTTACATCAGCTATCTGCCAGTGAAAGTCCCGTCAAAATTGGTCCAGCCATTTCAGAGATTAGCCGAAACAAACAGACATACAGACAAAAATTGTAAAAAATGTTGTTTTGGTATATGTACTGTGTATACTTACCGATCACCATTACACATCCAAATGCACTTAGTAAAACGCGGTTATTTTAATATTACAAACAGACATCCCAATTTTATTTATTTGTATAGATAAGGCGTGGCGGAAAGTAGTTTAAAAAAATGTAGACTTTACATCCTATATCTGACATATACATATACCTATATACTTATATCCACATTCACCGTTTGTTAACTATCATATTGTTGCAGCCGGTCTTCCCTACAAAGTTTACGGCGGGCACGAAGGTTCCCTGACGGAGAAACGCAAGCAGCGGCGGATCCGAACCACCTTCACGTCGGCGCAGCTCAAGGAACTGGAGCGGGCCTTCCAGGAGACACACTACCCCGACATCTACACGAGAGAAGAGATCGCCATGAAAATAGACCTCACTGAAGCGAGGGTACAGGTATGTTTATATTTTAATTTACTAAACAGGAAAAAGCAGGTAATAAGTATATGGTAATAAGTGACTCACTTACATAGTAAAGACTACATCGAGGTGGTACATAATGTGTTATATTTCTATAGTCATAATATCGCACCTTCAGTGGAAAAAACGCATAAGTTGTCTTATGTTGAATTTTAGTAATTAATATGATTGGGAAGAGGGACAAAAGCTGCATAATACCTATGCAATATGCAATTTTTCAATTTTTTATCATTAATCTTGACGGTTTTGTGCAAGAAATCTTAATGTTTTTTTGCTCTCCTATAAAATTGCAATTTTCATCTCATGCCTTTTTTCCACTGAAGGTGCGATATGTTATCTACAGGCATGCTTGCAACTTTTTATAACCTTACTCATGCTTGTAAATACTTATACTAACATTATGGTCGTAAATACTTTTTTGCAAGTTCAAGTTTATGACTATATAGATATGGATTTATAATTATCTATTACAATGCATAATTATTTATAGTTGATTAAAAAAATATTATTTACTAGCTGATCTGGCAGTCATTGTTCTGCAGCATAAGTTTTTCGTCGCAAATAAGCTACTGACGTGAAAAATTGTTAAAAACTATTCTTCAAGCGTATAGAATATTGTGTCAAAATTTGAACTCAATCTTAACTAACATAACATTTTTGTATATGTATTACATATATGGATTTATTAATTATTTATTACGGTTCATTTTATACCTGAACAGTGAACTTAATATCTTTCGATAAAATATTACTAGTTATTAGTATGGAGCATTGTCATTTATTTAAGTGATACACCACGCTGCGCTGGTCCGATCCAACAGTAATCAGTCAATATAAATAGGTACCTACTACATTAAACAAAATTGGAAACAGTTGATTAAAAACTTTTTTCTTTTCATTGTGGCGTTACCGACGTTTAATATGTTAAAACTGTTTGAGCCACGTCCTCGTCGGCCAAAAAAATATTGTTTTTGCTCCGGCCGTCACTGCATTTTCGCAGTCCAATTAGTGTCCTGTAATTTGGCCGCGGCTGACGTTCGCCGAACCTTGGTAAAAAAAGATAGGGATATCTCGCGGTGTAACTGTAGTTAATTTTGTAATAGATGCTTATTTTTATGTTAACCGTACTGGCTGCACGTCGTACTCCTTGTGAATGTTTAATGCAATAAAGAATCGAGCGAACACCGCGACCGCCCGCTAGTCCCGGTACCCGATAGCTGATCATGTATGAATCCACTAGCGACCTGTCCGCCGACACAACGATTCTAATTTCATATTCTAAGAACGATGACGCTCTCCACGAACCTTTTCTATTATTATTTCAAGGCATGACATACTGATCATTTTCGTAAGAAGTTAAACAATAAATGAAAGAATTTTCCATTACATCAATACGTAAGTATAAAACAAGTAAATTACTTAAAAATAATTTGTTATTGCTACAAGGAAGATATAGCAACAACATGACGACATTGAATTATTGTTCACAGTTATGTCAGAGGCTGAAAAAGTGGTTGTATGTCATGTCATATGAGTAAGTACATAATGGAAAAACAATGGCGAGGCTGTGTACATAGCGGTGGCATGGGCGGCGCGGGAAGGCACCCTCGCCTCGCAGTGGCGCGGGAAGCGCTCATTACGTTAAAAAGTGTATCGGAATGCTAGGGAGCGGCCATAAATATCGCGAGCGGTCGCGTAACTCAAGCGCGCGCGACTCCTGATAATTAAAACTCGACTGGAAAATACGAATTCACATATTACAATTAAAATTTGGTAAAGCGACCCACGGCAAATACAGCAGTAGTGCACACGCAAATGTATCCGTAATGAAATTATTTTGAAACATTGTTTCATTTCCATTATTTTATTTGTTTGTATATCCTTTTGTAGTAAAATTATATTTATTATAAAGAGATCGAATTGATTGCTCGGGGATTGGATTTTGTGAGTACGATTGTATCTTGATTGTACATTTTCAAAAATGTATTGAAAGGAAAATCAGTTATAATGTTATCATTAAAATAAATATGCAAGGGAGACCGAGAAGAGTTGAAACATTTTTTTATTTTGCCCATAATTTTTCAAATAAGCGACAGTAAGAACGTGTACTGTATGTACTGAATGAAACCTTATTTATTTGACTGACAGATAGGATAAAAACTGAAACATTTTCCTTTTTACTAATAAAAAGTCTATCTCTCCTCTTACAAAAATCTACAAAAATCGGGGAACAAAGCGCGAAGCCGCAAAAAATGCGCGAAACGGCTCCACACTTGTGTTCGCGGACCTTTCACGGAGTCGCGCGCGATTCGCGCAGTAATTGTGGATCTGTCATTACATGCAAACATACAAACATGCATACCTGTACACAAGATACGCACGAAAAACATAACCTTCCTAGCATTCGGGTAAAAAGCCAGAGTTTCCTGATAATGCACGGCATTTAGCACCCTTCGCTACGCGCTAATATTATGGTCAAGCAAATTGAGTACACTTTACGCATATAACGTAATGTACCTTTAATACTATTTAGAAATACGAAATTTATTTAATTTTAATACGAGTGTAGCGGGTAACAGGCTCTGCCTGGTGTCCATCGCAAACAACCTAAAACTATAATATTTGTTAATGTATATGGTATACACTTATTTTAAACGGTGGCACCTTTTTACGAGGAATTCTTTCGCCTAGAGCCAATCCTGACTCCTATATTAGGACATGCTTGTAAAACTATAGCGATACCTTATAATGGCGGCTAACCGTTCTGCAATAATGTGCCAAGTAGTTAAGTTTCGTTTAATAATTTTTACATATTATGTTTCACTATCGTCTCCTTAATTATAAAAGCCGTACTATGTTAATTTTAAAAACGTGTTTAACATTCTAATCTCATTACGCACACAATAAAACAACATGAAAGGAAGAGTAATTGTATAACAGAACGGATATGCAAAATAACGAAAAACAAAAATAAATACGGCGTGTCCTAATTCAACACGTGAATCCTCAAATTCATCAGGCGGTTCGCAAACATGGCTACCTGAAAGCGTTGTGCAAACGAACAATTTGCTGTAAACCGTCCGCACTCTGTAATAAAAAGCCGACCACCTGCTCCTACAGAGCAAAAGGAATCATTTGAAAAATGACCAGCTGCTTTATAATACACAGCGTATTTTTCCGTGCGCGCGTTGTCATAGGGACAGGGCAATTTAATCCATCAAGCGCCTGCACGCCGCCGCCCGACCCGATAAATTGTATATAATTGCCAACGATTTTGGTTTTATTGTGATTCTCGAATGGCATGAGGTTAGATGACGACGTACAAAAACTATTTGTGATTATTAACTAGAATTACAGTGGAATCCGTTTATAATGACATCGAAGGGAATTGACAAACACGTCATACTAAGCGGACGTCATACAAAGCATTTTTGTGAAAAAAAAAACAACCTTATTTTTTTAGGTAAATAAATACTTATTTCAATAAAGAAACATAGCATATTAAATAAAAATTAAAATTGCACGTAATAAATGCACGTACGTATGTATATTTTTCATTTTTTGAGATTCAAAACAAATACAAGCCACGTGCCGAACGTCGTCGGGAATCAACGAACATTGCCGAAGGTGTAAAGAATCATGTCGGTCACTATAAACGGGCAAAATTTATTAAAAATGGGTCATAATAAGCGACATGTCACTGTAAGCGAAGTCATTATATCCGACTTTGTTAAAAGAATTTTATATGAAAACCAAACTTCGTTTGTAATTACGTCATAATAACCGGTTGGTCAATATAAGCGGAGTCATAATAAACGGATTCTACTGTAATTTTACTAAGCTGAAGCATTAGGAACGCTTAGTAATTTAAGTTTTGCGTTATCTTTATCTATTTTCTTAATAAGTAAGTGGAAAATCCCATTGAGATTTTATCAGTTTTAAAATGTTGACATCACAGTGGAATAAGAACGAAAATGTCCATTATTTCAAGATTAGAAATACATGCGATGCGATGAGATTCGGTCCAATGGCGATCCAACATGACAGCGAGTGCAGGCGAGATTGACACGACCAACGGGAGTTGCCGGTGTGGTGTCAATTCCGGTTCTGATCTTACATCACGAGATTGAATGCTACTGGGAATTTGATCCGAGTAATACTTGTATTAATATTTACTTATTGCTTATTTGAGAGACATTTCAGAATAAAAAAGCTTATTAAAGCTATTGGAAAACTTTTGCTACACCACAGGAAAACTCAGGTCTACGAATATTTCAAAAGAAAATGGTTAACGTCACAAGAAAGTGTATCGATCAAAAAAATTTTATTTACGCCGAGTTATTAAATGACAATTGATAGAATATAGCACATGCATAAATTATACTATTGAAAAGTATTATGATTATGTTTAAAATATTTTTTAATGATTATGTTTTTGGGGTGTAGCGGTGGTCTAACCTCAGACAAAACTTCAAAAAGCTCTAGCACGATGAATTAATTTATTAAATAGATAGATGTTGTTAATGGATTAATTAGGATTGATTGAGGCTTGTTCAATACAAAATTAGGCATGTAAAATATTCTTGATAAAAATATCAATGACAATGCTGGAGTTTTTTCACTATTGAGTCGAGTTAAGTCTCCTACTTACCAGGTATAAAACCAAGCAATTTTATTTTTCCTTTGTACGATTTTTTAAAACCAGTGATAGCCTAGCAAAATGCCAGCGGTTGAAATAATCGGTTTGAATATATTGGAATCCTCTAATAATTTATGTGCATATTAGCAGGAATAATTTATAAGTTGCTTCGGTGATAATGACCTCAAAGGTATGTTAAGTTTGCCAATCCGACTTCTGGTCAGCATGTTGGACTAATGCTTACCCCCTCAAATTGAAAGGAGACCTGCGTCCAGCTGTGGGGCTTTTATAAGACTTTCAGGGATTTTTTTATAATTATTTTATTCGTTATCCGTTTTCGCTTTGCTTGGGGAAATATGGAGACAAATAGTAATTCTTAACAAAAATTCTTGTAAACTTGTTTCTTAACAAAAATCGCTGAAAATACCTGTAGTACTTACCTAAGTACTTTTTTGTCATTACCACATTTAAACATATATTTTGTTGTTTTCAAATAAACTGCTATGTGCTCTACATAGTAGTTGAAAGTCATCAAGTTCTCAACAAGATTTCTCAATTGTTAAACTCAATTTATAACACTGATCCGGGTACCCGGGTTACTTTCAGTAAGTTAATCGATATAACAAATATAATCAATGGATTGAATTGCCTAATAATCCCATTTCATTTTAAATCGGCAGTAAAATAATATTTCGCGAACATTAGTCCCTGCGTCAAGTGTCGAGCAGGTGCGTCACGTGGCGTCACGTGGCGGCACGTGGCGATGCGTGGCTCACGCGTGTCGTGTATAGATACGTGATTAGACGCACTTGCCACAAATGTTTGTTCGACAGAGCATTAAATATTTATTTTACTTTATTTGTAGATGTACTACTTACATAGTTTTATTGCGGAGTTATAACAACTTTTACTTATCAGTTATGAATCATGTGAAATTTCTTCCAATACTTTATCCAAAGGCTGAAGTGAAGAGTAACTTCAGTTGATTAGAGTTGCTTAGATTCAAGAGTTTTAGACACAGTTTCTATGTATTTTAACTGTTTTAGAAACCTTGACTGTATAAAGAACAATTACATAAACACACTAAAATTATTTCAAAACTAATATTATGGTCGAGGAGCGTATTATTATTATTTTATTTATTTATTTAAGGTGAGGAGGGAGGGTAAGATTGAATGGATTTTTGACAAGATAAACCGTGTTGATTTGAATATTCTGTCAATCACAGAGTTTCAAATGAAATTAATATAATGTTATTTTATGTAAAAATATACAGTCATCTTTTAAGTCAAAATAATGAAAATCCATTTTTAAGTTTTTATGTAAAAATAAAGTGACAAAAGATACAATTAGGAAAAAATATGCAGGGGTTAGAAGCGAAAGCATAGAGATATGATTGATATATTAACTATAACACACGCTAATATTGCGACAAATTTGACCTTTTGGAATACCCTTTTTTTCAGGGTATTACACATAATACTCACGTATCGACTGATTCTAGGGGCATGAAAAGACAAAATGGTTCATAGAACAGTGTTCTTAATATTTAAATAACTGCTCGATGATATTATATTCTTTAATATCTCACTCAATAAGTAATTACAATATACTATCAATATTACTAACGCATTAGGCTACTGACCTGTAATGTTAGTATGTTTATGGACAAATAAATAAATAAATAAATAAGTACTATTATCTACTATCTACATCTAGTTATTCTATTGATTAATGAATTTTAATAGTTAAATTCATAAATATTAGTAATTTTAATTAATACGAATATATAATAGTAAGTGATAGTACTATAATAACTTACTATGTACAGAAAAGAAAAGAAGAAAATTAACATTAAATTACTTTACATTGTGTATCCGTGCATTATGATTATAAAGAAATATAGGGAAACGCTTCATTAGAGCCAGTGTTGTACCCGTCCTGCGCCCTGCGCCCTAAGTTAATCGCTCTGATTGCGGTCCGAGCTATCACCGATTGTAATCACTTAACGTCGCGTCCTGTCCCTTACCCCTTATCCGAATTAGAGGATGTCATTGACGTTATTAAAATCTGCGGATAATGGAGGATAATGCTATCGAGGCCTCCACTAAACTGGTTTGGGTTAGGAATTAAAACCTAATTCTATGTAGCATTAGAATTTAATTTGTAAATGCTACATTAATATTTACGTGTACAATTTGGACTTTTCCTTGACACGATATCGATTGGTAGGTTATTAGTATTAGTTATGATAACTAAGACATATGTATATGTGATTGGTAATATTTACTTTGTTTATTAACTATTGTATGCAATAATTCAATTTTATGAGATTAATTGCTGTCATAAAAAAATATATTTTTTCACCATAGTCAATAACGTAGTTTTGTCTGTGTAGCATATTTCATAATATGCAATGTACTCGTATTTATTTAATGTAGGTATCTATCTACTCTGATGTCTACGTACTGAACAAGCATTGTCAGCACCTACTAGCCGAACGAATCGAATTGCAATTCATCGATTCGGCATGCCCTATCGAGATGAAGGGCGTGACATTAGATATGGCGCCAATAAGCCCGTTATCGCAGTCTGTAGTTATTGTTAATCTGTGTCACAGGGCATCCGCGCCAACGCCGTGGGAAGACCGCTCACACGATGACGCGCGATTGCGCCCGCGCACCGTGCCCTACGCCCGTCTTCCCACGGGTTGACATCGTCATGATCTCTGGGGCCTACCTAATTCTCGCGCCATAGATTAATTAATCTGGAAAAATTGCCAATATCTATGAAAACCATTTTTTTAATTCTGGAGATGTCATGTTCGAGGTAATGTCTACATCCAGCTTATAGACTTATTTTGCGATATTTTTCTTAGAGTAGAGATCGGATCGGGATCGGCCTTGTCTCTTGTTTAACTAATTAATTAATAACAATGTGTTCTCATTCTTGTATTACGATCCTTAGTTGGTTGAAATGAATGATTATTATTAATGTTTGTTATAAAAATTTGCGATTTAAATATTTTTATGGTTACTATTAAAGCGATACAACCAAGCAATATTTTGGTTGTATTTACTACGAGTAACCGCCCTCGCTTTACTTCGGTTTTCTTTATTTTTTACACCTTGGGTTACATTATTGGAGTTTTATTAAGGATCCCTAATTTTTTTGAAAATATAATATAGCCTATGTTACTCGAGGATAGTGTAGCTTTCCAACAGTGTAAGAATTTTTCAAATCGGTTCAGTAGTTTCGGAGCCTATTCAATGCAAACAATCAAATATTTCCTCTTTAAAATATTAGTATAGATTGTACAATACAATTATACTTACAAACAAATTGATAAACTAAATTTTTGAACATTATTCCAATGTAATGTTAAAGTTAAGCTAAGCTAAAATTAAAACAAGGTTTTCAATTCTTACCACATATTAACTGGTAGAATGTCATTTTCAGGAATTTCAGGTTATACGAGTATAATATTTAAATAATGTTTTACGGTTATACGAGTACATTATTTAAATAACGTTTTGTTTAACTCACTTTCCTTGATGAAATAATGTAATAAACTGAAATAATTTTACAAAAAACCATTGCAGTCTGACAGCATCGTTATTTTTGCATTAATCTTCATTATGCTTTTCAGTTATCGACTATAAAGAAGTGTGCAAATCGTAGCAGGCACTTAAAGTGATTACTGTGGTGCGACACGGCAGGGGGGACTGCACGAACTATAAATTGTCACAGCGACACTACAACATTAGTACCTAATTACAAAGTCATACCTATTTTATTAAAGTATAATACATTTCTTTATTTCATTTATCCATGCAACGTCATTCCTATAGCTGTATCTCACCAAGTAATCAATATTGAATCGGCATTTAAAAATGTGCTGGATAAAAGATCCAAGTTGGTGATATAGGTAACATTGATCTTATCATAAACATAAATGTGAAATGAGAGCCATGTTTTCAAAAAAAATAATTGAAATCTAAATGCGTGCCAAGTTCTGTGTAGAAGAGCCTAAAATTTGAGTCACAAGAACATGTAATTCATTTTCCACGGCTCTTATTAAGTCTGGATTGGTACAGAAGACAGTGGACAACTTGATTTGATTGTCGGAACTTTTCCTATCAGCTGCGATATGACAACAGCCATAATAACCGGAAATGACGCTGTAACATGTCATTTGAGGCACAGAAGCGCTCATATTAGGTAACTATGTAGATAGCTATTTAACCCTGTCTGTCTGTCTGTTGCCAGAGTTCTGAACTGTGAATCTCCTACTTTTAAAATAATGTTTTCTAAAAACAGTTTTATATTTATTAATTATCAAGGCATATTAAGTACTTCTCTTCTGAGTATAATTAGGATAATATAAGGTTTATGAACATTTGTAAACTAGTCCATAATTTATCAAAATATGCTTAATATGGGAAAGTTATCCTACTTATAAGTGATAAAAAATATGTGTAAATTATAAATGTGAAGGTCTCACACGATTATTTTTCATTTAGTAGGTACCACGTCCCTAGAGATGGCCTGGGATCAAGTGGGACCCCCTGTGAATAACACTATAATACAATATTTTGAATGTGAGAAACTTTTCTGCATTGTACTGGGGATGCTTATCAATGAAATGTCAAGGGACTTGCCATTACACGGTTCTCGGAACAGTTACATTTTACTGTGCAAGATGAAAACACATTGTTTCAATTAGAATTGAAACTTATTTAATAATATTTATTATTGACTAGTTCAGATAATTATAATGATAGATAATGGTTAGGTACGAGTATATCCATTATATTTCTGTGCCCTAGAAATATAATGGATATTATATTTCTAGGGCACAGAAATATAATGGATATACTCGTACCTAATCATTATACATAAATAAATTAATACGAGTACATATTGTTGAAGTTCTTAGTACGCAATGAAATGGAATAAATATTTATAAACCTGTGGAGCTAAATACAAGTTTGCTCTATTTTTTAGTTTTCAGGAATTCTAAAGAATGTAATCTTCATTTTGCTGACTTTTATCGAAGCACCCCATTGGAAATTTATTTAGTCGAAAACAATCGGTGATATTATTATGAGAAATGTTCACTTCCTCCTCAACTAGGGGGAGCATAGGAGCGCTGTCAAAAGCTATCAGACGGCGCATTATATTTAGATCTTATAACGGAATCACTATTTTGTTATCTATGAATTGGTAGTTCTAATATGATAGATAATTAATTTAATGTTTTATTTATATTAATTTTTATTTCCTGGTTGTAGTAAACAATATTTTTATATATTACTTACTTACTCATAGAAATTTTAACGAAGGTTCGATAGTATTAGACTGAGTAAGTTATAAATGGTAAATTAGCCTAGTATTTCGATATACCAACCGTTACATAACCATGAATTTTCTTACAATATAGATGATTGACTATAACAATAGGACACAATTATGAATGTTAAATATAGGTAAGCATTAGCGGTAATCGTAAAAATTTAATAGACTCATAAAAACGAGTAACAAATTATTTCAAGCGTTGTTACCATTCCAAATTTAAATTTAAACTTGTTAATTGGTATGTGTATTATCATTATTTACGCATTTGTTCCCAAAGTCAAGCAAAAACGATGCAGATGCAGACCAGTTATAAGAGGTACAAGCACTGCACGTCACACAGTAATTAAATCATAATATTTATTCGTCGTATACCCGTCAATCCCACAGTTGGTCATACCCGTTCCCGTTATGATCATAGGGCTCACAAACCATTTACCAATGTCGGGACGCGCAAGTGCCGGCATTGTGCGTTAATTGCGCATTATTTTTTCTCCCTGTGCCACATCACTCCGTTCTCGACCCATTTACTCTCACTCCGTTCATAGACTACCGGCTAACGGGAGTTTATCAAAATATACGCCATCTGTTACTATGAGTCTTTATCATTATTGATGACTTTTGAACTCGATAGCTTATTCCCGTGTCTATTAGAATTTCATTTGGTTTATACTCAAACTAGATTTTAAAAGAAATTGTAAGGAAATTTTATAGTTTAACTTCGTTTACACTTTAGTCATTGGTGCGTTGGTTTTGATTACAAAAACTTTTTATTGGAGTAACCAAATAATATTGAATAGAATGCGATTTAATTAAAAAAATCACAAAATTTTCAGACTTTAGCGTCTCTATGGTTTCAGGGTGTAAGGGGCTTTATCCATCTTGAGTTGAAGGCAACCAACGCTATTAAGTTAGTATTAGTCTTCTTTGCAACAATCCGCGGTTAACATGTATGATGGTATATACATTAAGACATGCGCGGCACCTCCTTCCCTCCTACAACGGAAACATGCCCTACAATAATTAAAAATATATACCAACATACATACCAGCACCAACACGTGTTTCGCTTCGAAACGGAGCATCATCAGGGTAAGTTGACTCTACTATGGTTGACTCTACGATACATTTTCCGACTGACAATTTTATTCCGACCGCGGATTGATGCAAAGTAGACTAAAACTAATTTAATAACAATGAATTTCCGCAAAGTAACGCCTGATACCATTAACTATAGAAACCAACGCTGTTCAAGCGTGGTGTATTAGTAAAATAATAATAATTTATTATAATTTGATATCTCTAAGTAAGGTATGAAAATGTATTTCAATATCGTCCAATAAGTAAAGTAAGTCAAGTTTTTCGTTTAGTATACAGTAGACCCCCGGTAATCCGGCCCCTGTCTAATCCGGCACCCCCTGTAATCCGACATAGTCTATTATTGAATATTTTTTTGACAATTTTCGCTAATGCATGATTAACAAGTTATAACTTGTACGCACCACCACATTGTGCTCGACGCGTAGGGTATTAGTAAAGTCGTCACTTTAATGACGTTAATTTTTAATAAAAGGTAAGCTCTCTATTGTGTTCTTTAATTTACTAAATTTGACATACATAATGAAGTATGATTTGTACTTCAGAGTCCATATAACATATAGAATCTTATCATTGGATCTGTAATTTGTCGCATTACAAGGTACTCTTTTGTAAAAAATTCCGGACAAATTCGATAGTCCGACACTGCCCTGCAAAATGTTTGTCGGATTACCGGGGGTCCACTGTATAGCAAAAAAAACTAGGAATGATGTTTTAGCGACATACCTACTCGTATATTAAATTTAATGACGTTGTTATAAATCAATCCAACAAATTGTTGATAAAAATTGATTCATTAAGTTTCCCAGTGCTCTAGTGACCGATACCGTCTCATGTGTGCATCAATAGAAACATCTGCCGATTGCAATCGCTTATTTGTCGTGTCACGTGCCTATAGCAACCGATCAACTGATTAGAGAGCATTGTCTCGCGGAAGCACGTCGCGTTTGCTCACGTCACGGCGACGTCACGGTGATCTGTCAAAATCGATTCAAATGTGTTCCAAATTTAATTGAATGCGATGAGTTTAGGGAAGTGCCAGGCATGCCAAGCCAGAAATACCGAATGATTAATAGATAGTCAGTTGTGATTTCTGTAGTTAGCAAACTCGAAATACTGAAATATGTATGTATGTGTTAATGTATCATATTTTAGATTGGTTATACTTCTTATTTTAGTTATGCATAAATAAAAATTAAGATTATTTTGCTAAAAGCTTTTCCAAGTTTTTTTTATTATGTGCTAGGTCAATCTAGCAATCACCATATTATTATTATCTACTTATTATAGATAAAAATAAAAAGTGTGTGCGTGTATTATTAAAAAATAAAAAAAATAAAATATCATATTACAGTTGACTCATATTTATTACCTAACAGTAAATATACTTTATAAAAACATTCGTTTTTGTAAAAAGTCGTTTTTCGTTCGTTTGTAAAAATTCGTTTTTGTACAAAGCTATAATTTCCGTTAATAATACCGTTAATAAAGCTATAATTATTCGTTACCCCGTGATACTTATTTAATCTATAGACTTGTCACAGATACAATGTAAGTAATCTTAATAGAATTATGAATCTGTTAAATTTTATTTATGGTTTTGTTTTCATTTGATGATTTAACATTGGTAGTTATCTCAGTTAGCCTTAATGTGCTGGTGTAATATTTATAGACCAGGGTAGAAGCCTTTAAAAATAATGAAAAGTGAAAAAAATATATAATAGAATGAAACCTATTGCAAAAGGAAGAGAATATAACAAAAAATAAAGGAAAAATAATTTACGGGCGATCTGAGGTCGGGAAGTGGGGGGGAGGGGGGGTTTAAGGGTAAAAAACGGTTTATCTCAATTTCCAGCAAAACTATAAGTCCTATGGAAAAAAGTTAAATGGCAAAGTTATAGGTAATAAAAAGGTCTACAATTTTTGTATTTACACTTTTTTCACATAACCTCAAAATTTATGTGAAAAATTCAAAAAACCAAGTTTTTGGTTTTTTATTTTTATCTTTTACAAAATTTTTTTTTTTTTAACGAAAATTTGTGAAAACTTACCTTTCTATGTCCCAAACATACTGTAATTTTTTTGATTTAAAATATTTATTTTTTCACCTTATTTTGACTTAATATCGAAAAATCACCCTAATTTTCAATCGAAAATTCACCTGTCAAAATATCCGCTTTTTTAAAAAAATCTGTGAGCTTTTTATTTGCTAAAATCTCTACTTTCTGATGGTATAAAAAAGATATACACTACTATGGTAAATTTTCTCAGAAAATGCAATGAAACGACAACTATTTTTGCATGTTTCTTGCAATCTTTAAGGATTTGTAATTTTTTTGCTTATTAATTTATTAATTTAACATGGATTTTGACGTTTTTCGATTAATTAAAGTGTAAATTTTAATAAATGGCTCAAAATTGTACATAAATATTAAAAATATATATTTAAAAACTCGAACTCGAATAATTTTTGTGAAAATAGTTGTCGTTTCATTGCATTTTCTGAGAAAATTTAACATGGCAGTGTATATTTTTTTATATACCATCAGAAAGTAGAGATTTTAGCAAATAAGAAGCTCACAGATTTTTTTAAAAAAGCGGATATTTTGACAGGTGAATTTTCGATTGAAAATTAGGGTGATTTTTCGATATTAAGTCAAAATAAGGTGAAAAAATAAATATTTTAAATCAAAAAAATTACAGTATGTTTGGGACATAGAAAGGTAAGTTTTCACAAATTTTCGTTAAAAAAAAAAAAAATTTTGTAAAAGATAAAAATAAAAAACCAAAAACTTGGTTTTTTGAATTTTTCACATAAATTTTGAGGTTATGTGAAAAAAGTGTAAATACAAAAATTGTAGACCTTTTTATTACCTATAACTTTGCCATTTAACTTTTTTCCATAGGACTTATAGTTTTGCTGGAAATTGAGATAAACCGTTTTTTACCCTTAAACCCCCCCTCCCCCCCACTTCCCGACCTCAGATCGCCCGTAAATTATTTTTCCTTTATTTTTTGTTATATTCTCTTCCTTTTGCAATAGGTTTCATCCTATTATAATTTTTTTTGTTTTCAAAAATTATCGACCCTGGACTATTAATTGATATAGGTACTGTTGGAAACATAATAATTGCATTTTTTTCCCTCCTCTCTCTAACTTTTAATATAATGAATATACAACATTATATTAATTCTTAACTCATTTACATAGAAAGGTACCACAAATAACCGATAAAATATTTTAGTATTAACAGTAACTTCACACGCTATTTATGAAAATTGTTAGTTCCAATTTTAATAACACTAAGTTCGTACTGGTGTATTGTATCTGGTGTTTATTTATGAAGATGCAAGCAGGGGATGGGATGCGGGATTGTTTGGAAGGTAATGGCGCGTGCACTATCACTGCCGGCCCATCTGTCGCGCCGTGTTGTGTTGACCGATCACCGTGCGATCATTAAAAATTCATTCGCAATAGTTAAAAAATGCTCGATCATGGATAGGATTATCATTACTACTGTATGATTATTGAGTAACTACTTGGTTAGAGCCCGACATTGCAACATAGAGTGAATTTTTAAAGTGAAACTTTTATTACATCGTCTCAGTGTTGCCAACTCGGTATCAGGTTTAGGGGCTAAACACAGTTAAAAAAAGGGCTAGATTCGTCCAATCCATTGAAAATAGGGGCTATTGCTTAATTATCAGAGGTGACGGCGAAAAAAAAAAAAAGGAAAATGAGTTTGGGGCTAGAAATTGGGCTAGGTGCTAAAAAATTATTTGAGGGGCTGAAAACCCGAAAAAAGGGCTAGATCTAGTCTCGAAAGGGCTAAATTGGCAACACTGCATCGTCTCAAACTTTTTGGTCTATGTGTCGCATGTCGCGTGACGGTCGGCCGCGGAGTGGGGGTAAAGTGGCCACCAATATGGCGGCGCCATGCCGATGGTTCGCAGCTGACCGTGTAGTGTGTATATAGTCTATACAAATAGTCTATACTATAGACTATTACTCATTTGTGTCAGTGCTCCACGCTATTTGTTTGTTTTTATCAGTGTTTAATGTAAATGTTGCTATTTCTTGCTTTTGATAAACAACGACACAGCTAGTCAGTCCGAAAAACTGATCAACGAGGATGATGCCATTTTAATACCCTAAATCGAATATTTATCCAAATTTTTTTAGTTAAATGTCTACAATACGAAAAAAAGTTTCACTTATACCTACCGTGGTTTCATAAAACCACACAATCATTTTTTTTTAAGTTGTAACTGCCTATTTCTTTAGGGGTGTTTAAACAAAGATTAGGTGTTTCTTTCTTTTTTAGATAGACTGTATTTTTAGCGTGTGATGGAAGTAACGTGTGCCTATGTACCTAACATTATAATATACTAGTGGATACTCAGCGTATTCCACTACGCTAAAAAAATCTAATGACAATGATAGATCATTGTTTGAGTTTTTTATTATATAAATAGATTAATTTTAAGGACCTACTTTTGTCGGAAATACATTTATGCTGTTAGATATAATATATGACCTAATTGAGTAAGAATTTTTAATTATTACGCGCCTATCGTGCCTCATTAGTAATTAGAATTTTTATTATTCATGTAGTTATATTTGTTTACACTTTACACTAGGGATTCTCTACCAGTCAGCCTTCCATGCAGCCGGCAGCGTGGCGGTGAGAGTTGGATAGGCAATTAGGGGCAGCTCTTTGAATGAAAATATTAATACATCTGGACGTTTTTAATCTTTTTTCTCATAATTCATTAAATTGTAAAAAATAAACAAAAAACATTTTAATAAATGCATTACAGAAATCATTTCATATTAAAATGAAGAAATTAACATGGTTTTTGTTACGTGACGATTTTGTCACACGCATTAGGAAAAAAATGTTTTAAAATAATCTTTTTGTATATGTTTAAAAACAACAGCTTCATATATTAACATCATTTTTACCATATATCCATCTACCCATCAGCCTTTATAAGTCCATTGCTGGTCATAGGTCTCAAGGTTAATCTGTCCATTCCTATCATTCTAAATCCAGCGGATACCCGCTGACTTCTTCAGGTCGTCAGTCCACCGGTCGACTTAAGGTTTGTTTACCGCATATTTGTAATGAATTTACGCAGTTATTATATTATATATCTTCAACTGAAAAAAGGTATATTTTATTTATTTGAAGTATTAAGATACTACATGAGTTCATGATTATTAGATAATGCTCCAATTGGGCCATCAAATAGGATGAATTGCGTCAGCACACCTGTCGACCGCGCTAAACGCTGTCGAATAGCCGACAGACGGGCTGAATAAACTACGTATTCATCTCTTTATTATGATGTGTTAATCCCGGATTATCAGCAAATGTTAACACATGTTACCAGTTAGTAAAAAATATTCAGGCCTCTAAACGGCATATCATCGATTTAAACGACGATCTAAAAGATACCTTATCACGTAGAAAATAAACGTTATTTATAGGTGTCACGGCAGGGGTGCTAGAATTGGGTGGATTATCGAGGGAAGCTAATATTATTTCGGGGCGTACGGTGTTGCCTTTTCATCCGCTAAGTATAAACAGGAGGGTGTGTTCAGTGTTTGATCGCGCTCGACCGCTTCGCCAACGATTGATTAACTTTGCAGAACTTGTTATTCGGTAAATAGACCTGTTAAACTTACCAACATTTTCTTTTAAATCGACGTAAAATGTAGTAAGTTGAATACTACTATTTTAATTAAATAAATAGGTAACATTATTTGCATAAGTTGAAAGGTTGATTTAATTATGTACTAAAATATTTATCCATCTGAACCCTAAACTTCTCCGAAACATATCGTTTAAGTGAAGTAAAAATGATACCAATTTTATTTATTATTGTCACCAGTAGCCAAATACGTGCCAAATCAACGCAACAAAATGCCGTCCATCTGAGATCAATCAGAACAAACTTAAAAACAGAAGTTTTTAAGATTAATAAGTTTCCTCAATAAACAACAATGGTAATTCTAATTTTCGCGTTTTGCAGCCTAATTAAAAGTTAAGATACCTTTTCTACTACCTATCCTGTAGGTCTATGTATATTATTTGAATTATTAACACTGTCATTTGCCTCATAAGGTCAAAAATTTTGTTTGGACGACAGGGTACAACCGACGACAGCGCCGAGCCCGAGGCGAGCGAGGCGAGTCGATGCCGGCACAGTCAATATTTGCTCCACCCGGCCCGCCTAATGAATACAATTAGATCATTCCGCGCGGCCTCACGTTTTTCATGCGCCTCGATAACTCGCCCTCTGACGTGTCAAATAAAGACGCCCAACTGTAATCTTTGTATATCCCCATCAAACAAACGTGGCTTTCAACGTACGTACAACTATATGTATAATACGGCAAGGACTTGGCGCTTTATTTTCTATTTGATATGTTTAACGATTTAGAACAGCGCTTCCGACTTTCTCAAAGGAAAACGCCACAATATAGGTATGAAATGTCACATAGCTTGACTTTCTACTACTATTCATGTCATGACTTGAATGTTCGCACCGTGTAAATAAAGCTATTCTAGTATAATAACTAGCTATTTAATCAACGAAAACCTGATTTCAATCAGTACTTTTTGAGAAAATTGTGGGAATACACACAAACATAAACATACATATGGATCGAACACAGTTTTCATTTGTATTTAGAATACAGTTTTTAAATTCGGTTAAAGGGCTATTAAAGCATGAATTTCACCAAGATGTGGGCTTAGGTCACAGAGTGCTATAAAAATCACTTATGCGTATAATTTTCGAGCCCCGCTAACTTCTTACATTTTTACTTTTAAAACAGTCTTGTCGTAGAGCTTTTGTATGCACTATTTCCAATGGAAATTTTCCATAAGGTGTTCGAAAGCGTCCGTCCTAGCAGAGTTGGTTGATCCGTGGAACAACCGCTGAATACATTAGCTATGTTTGTTCGCCAGTTTGCAGTCGCAGCGCCACATGTCGTCACGCCACTTGTTTATTTTAATACTCAAGCATGGTTGTTGCTGTTTGCCGAGGGAACCGTATAAACTACCCCTGCGGATTCATAATGTAAGGTGGTTGTCATTGTAGGTTCTGAGTAAACATGTGGTTCTTCATGGTTTGTCGTTATGATTTTAGAAATACCACCTTAATTTCGAATAGAAACCATATTATAAGATTAATCGACAAAAAATCATGAATGAATTTTATGCATGAAATCACTCAGTAAATACACGTAGCCCACGTTCGGGAAACGGCGTCATATATTGTCATCCAAAACATTACCTCAGTGCCTGAAGTCGAAGGTGTTCAAGCAGTGTGTGTTGCCAGTGATTTACAGCTCCGAGACGTGGTGCTTTACTATCGGCCTAATCCACAAGCTCAAAGTCACACAACGAGCTATGGAGAGGGCTATGCTGTCTAAACGATCGCATCAGAAATAATGAAATAATAGTATAGTAGAATAGTAGTATAGTAGTATAGTAGAAGTAGACGAACTAAAAAAAAAAACTAGGATAACCGACATACATAACTAAAAGAATAAGCCAGCTGAAGTGGCAATGGGCTGGCCACATAGTGCGAAGGACCGATAACCGTTGGTTAGTTTTCTTCCCGAAAGGTCCTCGAATGGCACCCAAGTTTCGGAAAACGGAGTAACTATACTCCGTTTGCGTCGTATACAACGCTCCTGACCAGATGGTCTGACGACCTGAAGAAGATCGCGGGCATCCGTTGGATTCAGAAGGCTCAGGACCGGTCAGAGTGGCGCAAGTTAGGGGAGGCCTATGTCCAGCAATGGACCTCCAAAGGCTGATGGATGGATCCAGGATGGATGGTCTTGTCTCGAAATATCTATTGTTGAAAGGTTATTGTAAAATTTTAGTTGTAACGAAAACAATCAATAACAATGACCTAAAATTTGGAAGGGTCATGAAGAAATACATTTTATGTTGGTTTTACGAAGTTTATTACTTCTAAATGTCTTATGGACTTGATAATTTGCCAATGTGTGTGGTATGATGACCTTATCATAGTAATATTAACTCATGTGCTAGACCCGAGGACCAGAATGCGCTTATTCACAGTATACATAAGCATCTTTTAATGGCATTCATTAACTTTAATGAAATCTTGAAATTTTAAAACAAAACTAGAACATTATGCAAAGTTTTTCATTTAATATCTTTGAGTATCTTTCAAAATATAGGTAATAATTCATTATAGTAAACGTAAAGATGTTCATAAAATCAGAATAAAATCGGATACTTTCGTCGTCAAAATAATTGTAATGTTAATTCGTAGCATTAATTAGTACCGTTTACTTTTTTCCAGGATCACCTAATACCAATACAAAAAGAACAATTTGTGTCATTACGAAGTTTTTCTCGGTCAAGTCGTAAAATTTTTACAACGTCGTTAAAATATTTGGGAGCACGCGAAGTGGATAATGGTTTTGTGTTGCAACACGTAATTATATTGTACAGGTATTACTGTCTTTCTTTTTTTATTCCATTGTTAATCACTGCGAATGAAAATCTAGTTTTCATTGTAAATCTTGTAACTTACTAAAATATAATTAGAATAATATCAACATTGTATTTATGTTCCATCATTGCGGGGATAAAAAAGGCTATTTAAAGAAATAGCAAGAGAACGGACATTTTTCACATATTATTATATTAACTGCAATGTACGAGTAACTGCAAGCTGAAAAACTCAAACATTTAGGTAATACAAAGTGCCTCGTATCTCTTTCTGTCCCTATCCGAAATTATTCATCTACATTTATGTGGATTTACGATTTATTTTCATTTCCGATAATCGATAGCATAGTTTCATGACATCCCTAATCGTTACAATACAATGGAGTCATCTGACCCAATTAGACGAAGTCCTTATCAAATGCATCTATCGTAGTGAGGGTGGAAGGCATGTGCAGTGTGCATCTCTTGTTTAATTACATTTGTCGCCTCCCGTCGGAGCGGTAAGGTTCATTTGCAAAGTGCAATTCAATGCCGGCCGATTGTTTCGACCCCGCGCTTAATTGCCCGCCGCACGCCCGTTATTTATTATTGACATTAGTTTGAATATTTACTCCCGTTTATAGGTTGCCATTCATTCAAGCGCACATTTACGGAAATATGCAATCTGTGTTAATTGAATTTCAGCTACGCGTAAATTTTGTAATGTCAACTTCATGAAAAATATCGTAGAGATAATGAATGATGAAAAGTTTTATGTACCTAAGGTAAGGGAGTTAAGCACTTGATACAGGGTTCAGCGACCTCCAGGATAGATTAAGAAAATTTGTTTTCTGTAACATTTAAGTTTCTTGACGCGCTCCCAGCGTTAGTTAAGCTGGCGTGGTCGGTAGTTGGATGGGTGACCCCTAGATGCAAATATTTATTGAGCACGTAAAGCCCTTGGTCCCGGTTGATATCGTAAGGTAATAGTGGTTAAGACATGTTGAAGCAATCGAGAGAGGAGAGATCCGTGCTCAGAAGTGGGTGTGTTGTTGTTAGGTGTGTTGTTGTGGGTAAATGTGTTGAATCCATTCAAGTTTCCTGGACTTGACCGCCAATTCCAATACTGTAATATCAAACTTTACAGACACTGAATGCCAATATTATTGGATTGAAACTAGCACTGAGGCAAGTTTTGAGAGTCTCGACTATTAGTCATCAATGATCACAATGAGCATTGAAGTTTGGCTTTGACTCGACGATGTGTGAGGCTCACATAACAAAATCACAGATTTTATCGCTTTTTATTTTTAAACTACCAGCATTAACATTTCAGTTCAGTATCGAAATTAATAAGATCGTGTTCTCAGATCAGTCGTAAAATATAAAATATTCGCTGCAGAAAAATTTAACGTTCCACATAGAGGATCACGCATCGCAAACGATAAACATCGCAACAAATTCCTGCAAACACATCGGCGGACGTTTATTTGCCCCGGGCCCACGCTCGGGTTCACTCCGACTTCACATTCCGTTCGCCGTCGTATCGCTGCTCATTTGTATTGGCGGCGGCTTCGTATTATTTGTTTGTTTGCCGATGCCGCATAGGTTGTGGAATCGGAGCTTTGATTTTTTCCAATTCGGAAATAATGCGGAAAGCGCGGTTGGGAGCTCGAGGCGATCGGTCGTGCCTCGCGAGCGCCAATCAACCGAGGCAGTATGTTCGTTAGGACGCTGGCGCCGGCGAGTCTCGCTCCGATACCCAGGTCACGTATAACCGACCTTTCCACTCGGAAACACTGATTTTTTTCTAGATTGCCTTCAAATGAACGATGAATTCCTGGAATCTTCTCTTGATTTACTGAGAGAATGAAGTATGTATTTCTTTATTGTTAGGTAGAGAATTTATCAGCTGAGAAGAGCTGAAAGTAGGTTAAGTTTTTTCTATATTTTAAAAATGAAGCTTCTTTGAGGTTTTTATATTTATAGATGAATGAATCAAAATTAGTGTTATAATTTTTATATTGCACATAATAAATGGTCTCATACTAACTTATTATGTTACAAAATATTTTACCAAATTATGCGTTTATCGCCCTGGAACTCACCGTCACTTAGGTACTATCAGGTGGTATTTAAATAGGTTATACATTACCTTATTACTTATTATGTAAAGTTACCGTTTCTACTGTTAGAAATGACAATTTTACTCTATTTGTAAAGTATTCCTGTGAATACTCTACAAATAGAGCTATGGCAAACCTTAAGAAATATCTAATGAAGAAATAATTTAAAACAATAATTGCTAAGGAAAAAATAATTTCAATATTATATCATACGTTTCCTCTTGGAGAACATCTAATAATAACACAGATAGCTGTACCAATTTGTCTGTATGTTGTAGTACGTGAATGTCAGGTGCGTTGTAGTATTCAGTACTCCAGTTATGCATTATTATGCAGCTGTGCAATGTGATGACAAACTACATGCTCCAACCTCGAATTTAGTATCACCTTTAACTATATATCCCATTCCAATGTCACTTGTCTCATTATTTATGAATATGAAACTCAATTACCCAGAATTACTGTCAGTTAATTAGTTTTTATTGCTTTCCCAATTCATCGTCAATTAGCTAGTTGATCATCGTACTAAAGAGTAAAGACAGTTAATGAGCAACGTTTTAGTTCTTATCATAATAATAACCCTGTTATTGATTTTAGGATTCCAGTTAATTGCGTATCTATTTGGATTTATTTACCAAACAAAAATATATAGCTTGGTAATTACTTTCTGTAGACAAGAAAGTTTTTATTGGTGTCTAATTATTCTGAACTCTATACATATATGCCTATAGGTACCTATTTCTATATCATCAGAAAAATCAGTCTATGTTTTATCGAAAAGGGTTTATGACGTAAAGCCTTAGAATTCTTTTTAAAGAGCAAGCTAGCTTGAGAAGCTAGCCAAGTGTAGTTTGGTCAATTATATACGCCTCCAACAATTACAGAGAAGGTACTCTTAAATTACCAAGCTGAGGAAGCTTGGTCATCTTTTTTTGATAACAACCAGAAGCCGTTCTGAAGCATGCATAAAATATTTTCAAATAAGCACTTTTTATCATAAAATAACATCACAAATTTGAAATATAACGCCTACACGCATTATTATTCATATTTACAGGCGTAGTGGGTAATTATTGTTAGTACGAGTGGTCCATCAGGGGGCACACCAAGACTTTGCGTCGAGCGCCAACTCTCTGTTATGACGAATTGCTTATGAGTAGTAATAAAACATTCGAATTGTTCTCGAACATAAAGTTCATTAACGCTCGTCACTATCATTGCCAAGGCGAATTTGCGCACCCGTGGGCGTGACATGTGTAAATATAATAGTATAACTCATTTAAATAAACTTAAACAACATTTGTGTAGACTTTTTATAAAACGTGAGACATCTCTGGATGAGGTACTTATAAGGTAACGATGGAAAAGAAAACCGCATCCACTGATCACTTGTCAAAGGAATATGATTGATGGAGTTAATAGGGCGTTTCTAGTAAGTATTAGTTTCAGGTCGGTGCATTTGCAACTGATTATTTCTCAAAATATAAACTATTTAAAAGAATCTTATTCTTTTCTATGTAAGTATGGTCTTTTCCAACAGTGTACGGTGCACTTCAGGCACCCATGGTTATTTAAATATTAATAAGGTTACAAGAAAGCTGCTAAGGAAATTGATGAAGTTTCTACCTTTCTTCTGGGTATTTAATAAATTCAGACATAGATGCTAAAATAAATAGTATCTATTGAATAGAGTCTTACCTATAATGTTAATGTTTTAATGTATATCGATAGGTCTAAGAGGGAACATAGGTAATGTTATAAATTCGCTGTCTACTCGTCTGTATTTCATAACCAGTTTCCTGCCATTTTACAAACAACACCAGTATTTCGGTTTCCTATATCTTTTTCACTAACCAAAATTTCGTAATGGTTTTATTGTAGTTTATAATAATCATTATTTTAAGGACACAATGTAGTAATACCCAATGAAATTAAAATGATATCAAATGGCTATGAGTATTTACTTGTACGTTGTCATCGAAAGTACTAAATTTTTGGATACATTTTTCGGTGGTTCAATGAGTCGCTAACGAATTCCACTGAAGCTTTTGCCGGAGCATAATATCGATTTATTTAAAGTAAAAAGGTATAAAGCAAGCAAACATCATCAGCGAACAGAGCGATGAGCAAACAGGGCGTGCGTATGATTGTTAGCAGGTCGCGTTCGGAATACTGCGCGTTTTTTACTCGAACATCGCCCAATCAGCGCCAGTGGCAGTTGCAATTATCTCTCGCACCAAATCGAATTACGATCAATTCGGATTTGCGCGCATTCGAACGAATATAAAACGGTTTGCATTAAAATTTGCCGCGATGCACGGGATGCGTTCCCATTAGTCAGGCTGAGTGCTAACGTGTTTGTTCACAAGCTCATCGCATTTTCATTGTTGATGTGCGTTATTATTTCTATTAACCGGAATGTACCTGTTACTCAGGTCTAAATAAAAACTGTAACAAAATTTTTCTACATTTCAATATTATTCAAAAATTCAAAAACTTACACCCAAGTTTGCATGCATAAAACACAAGGAATTGTGCAGCATAAAATATATTTTACAGAAAAATAAACACATGTCCTGCCTGAAACTTTCCCAGGAGAGTCCTACTTGTTTCTGATTTATATATTTTTTAATTAGAGCCAATAGAGGAATAAAGTAAATTTCGACGACGTAAATAGTGCTCTTTCGCATGTGTCGCGTTGGTTCACTATCAATAATTTACTATTAAATGCAAAAAAAACGAAATGTATACAGTTTGTACTACCTAATGTTAAAAAAGTCAGCAAATCTCTTAAACTAAATAACGAAACATTGCATATGGAGGAATCGAAGTCTTTTTAGGGGTGACCTTAGATAGTAAACTTCAATGGGGCCCACATATAACAAATCTCGCGACAAAACTCGGTAGGGCTGCTTTTGCTGTTAGGAAAATAAGGCAGTATACAGACGTCGAAACTGCTAGGATAGTCTATTTTGCTTATTTCCACAGTGTTATGTCTTATGCCATCTTGCTGTGGGGCAAAGCAGCCAATATAAAACAAATTTTCATACTCCAGAAACGGGGCTTAGGTCTCGGGAATCTTTGCGTGAAAAGTTCAAGGAAATAGGTATACTTACAGTAGCTTCCCAGTATATCTTTAACAATGTAGTTTTTATACGGAAGAATATAGACGCGTATAAACAACATTTTGATGTTAATAATCGCCATACGAAAAGAATGCATCATTTAGTTACGCCTTCGTTCCGCCTAAGTAAAGTGCAGCGATCTTTCATAGGGCTTGGTATACATTTCTATAATAAAATCCCAAAATTAATACGTGACTTGCCAATAGAAACTTTCAAAAAACGTGTAAAGACACAATTGTTAGGCAAGGGATATTATAGTGTAGACGAGTACTTAAATGACAAAGACGCATGGAAATGACCAGCTCTGCAACCAGTTCCGCTCAGAATAGTAAATACTTTTGTATTATTATCTTTTTTTGTAATATTTTTTTAAAAGATGTGCTGAGGAGTTTCTTTAGGCTTTTCTTCTCCTCCACGACAAAGCACCTTCCGAAAAGCCAAAAAATGACGTGCATAAGTGTATCAGTGATACCTATATGAATAAAATATTTAGACTTTGACTTTGACTTTGAAATGGTAAACAAACATTTCTCCTGACATGTTAATTGTAAAAAATATCGTTGCTAAAAAACTCTTATCGGAATTTCCAGGTATGGTTCCAAAATCGGCGAGCGAAGTTTCGCAAGCAGGAGCGGTTGGCGCAGCAGAAGGCGGGCGAAGCACCCGTGAAGGCGGAGGGCAAGCGGGACAAGCCTGGCTCCCCCGCGCCCTCTCCGCACCCGCCCGCGCCCACCTCGCAGCCCTCGCACCACTCCTTACCACATCTGTCGCCGCCCGATCTTAAACCTATTACATCTGCAGGTAAAATACATAAATACGTTGTTTGTAGTTTTTAGTACTGGTAGTGTTCAGTTCCGGTGAAAATATTTCTATCATAGTTAACAAACTATGCTATGCCAGCTAACAGTGCGTACGACCTCATTGAATAGGAAAAAGAAAATTAGTGGTGTGAATTTTCCGATTCCGATTTCGTGATTCCTGGTCTCCTTACAATGCTTTTTGAATTCACCGTTGTTTAATTTCTTAAAAAGCATTGGTAGAGTAAAAAAGTAAAGTTAAACAGTATCTATTGGTTTCATAGGGTTTTTTTCACAACATCTTTTCTTTATTTTTCTTTTTTTTCTTGCTTGAATTAAACTACATTACAAGAACTATTAAAATTAAATATTTGAAGTAGATAATTTAGTAAAATATGTAGTTTAATTTATCCTACCACACAATTTTATTTCTTTCAGTATTCTACTTCTTGGTTATTTTGCTAATCAATGTGGTAACCTCATCTTAATATATTAATTAGTTCTCATATTAGTGTACATTACATTAACCAAAACGCCTTTGCGTAATTTTATTAAGATTTCACGCCTCTGGCTGTACTCTACTCTCGAAAAGTCGCGTTTTATCGATTTTGTAAAATAAAATCGTTGTTATATCCTAAAAAAAGTATGTTAACTCAACGAGCGCTTGTCATTGCACATAATGTACTGTCTGCACTGACTAGATTGCAGTATAATATTCAATATTTTTGTTAAACGAAAATCGCTGTTCGTAATTTTTGTTTTCAGTAGGTTTCACTTCCAGACAATTATTAATATCAATTGGTAAATAAGCACGTGAAGGGTGCACTTTTGAATTTCCCAAATATTTTATAATTGATTCAAAATTATGATGATATTTTGAGAGTGTAAGGGGAGCATTATCCAACTCCAAGCCGACCTCCCATCCTTGCGATACACTGTGCTGAACAATGTAATAGCTATACCTACGTTATCGTTTTATAACTTAAAAACATGAGTCTCCTGAGCTTTCCATTTTATTGAAATTAAAAACCTATTAGGATACAAGTAGTCCGGAATCAAGGAACCCTTAGTTTAGCCTTTCAGTGCATTCGTCCAGACTCGATAAATTGGTTAACTATTATCCTAAAAAAAAATAACGGGAAGAAAATGTAAATAATATAACATTAAAAAAGAAAATGTGTGCAATTCACACGTGGTAGAAGTGAAACTTTCCAAAATTTTGGTTTCAAGATAATGAGATGAAAAAGCAATAAATCGAAGCGCCATCTATGAATACAACTTAGCACTTTTTAAAAATCTATCTAGCAATAAAACGAATGTTCTATCTTATTCCTCGCGCCATCTATGAATACACCTTAGCATTTTTACTGTCTGTATAATCGGTCGGTCGATCGACAGAATGAAAGATTGAAATTCTTATTTTTTGTTGATAAATTCTTTGAAAATATTTAAAAGAGCATCTGAAAGTATTTAAAAACAGTATAAAAATAAAACTAAAAAAAAAACTAAATAAAAATAAATACTGAGAGACGCGAACCTGCGCATCAGGTATTGTGTATCTACGTCCTGACCATTGAGCTACGGAGAAGTTAAATTGAAAGACGAAATTAGCGGTTATATTATCTTACCTGTCGTTGCATCCGGTTTCAAATCACTAACGATTCTAAAGAAGTTTCACTTCAAAAATCCTCAAAGTAAAGTGGGGGTGATTTATTTAGCCCAAGGTATTGGTTATTTAATATATTGTCAAATAAAATATTGTGAAATAAAACCAATTTTCCCATTTCTGAAAGGAGTAGGTAATAGAGGAGTTTAGCATTTTTGTATTCGATAGATTACAAAAATTGAGGTAAAAAGAAACATAAATGAGAAAGTATCATAATAATATCTTGTGAAATAAAAAAGTTATGGGGCTTTGAAGTTTTCAAGCTGTTCAAGAATAACTTTGTTACGTCTTATTACCTGTCCCACGCGGCTCGTATTAGAACACCTTTTGTTTCAGCGTTTGATTTGAATAAAATCAAATTTTATCATCATGTATTATAATTTCTCCATTCATACTCGTACTTATGAACGCAAGGAAAAGCTCTTTCGAAGCAAAGCGAAAGCGCGTTACTAGTTTAAAATAAACATATAATTCGCACTTCGTTGTTTTCGTTTAAACGTCATGATTTATTTTTAAAGATCGTATCAGTGGAAATCTCAGTAGTTTCGTGAGCACCGATCGCTAAGATTATAGACATATGACTCATACATACCAAACTATCGCAGGATAGCTGATTACGTAATTCAGCTCTTTCGATTGCGTGGGCGACTACAACAAGGCCGATTTCGATAAAAGAAAAACATTTTGTCGTCTCGAAATAGTCTAACAAATATAGCACTTGCTTTCAAGTACGTGTACGAAGATATTGTATTAAACGTCCATGTATAATTTTAGAATGCAGGTATTTAGGTCAAGTTTGAGTTTCAATGAAATTTTGCGTTCCGAGACAAAAAAAGTTTTTCAGTAAGAACATCTGTTTAATTTTGCGGATAGCAAGACATCTCGGAACTTTTTAATTATCTATTTATAATTATTGTTCGCGCTCTTGGTAACATATTAAAGAGTATAACAATGTGACGTTGATAAATTGCCTTACATTATTTACGTGTAGTTTGGCAATTTATAAATAGTGTAAACTCTACAACACGTAAAACTACACTAAAATGTTCTTTTTGTTTAAGAGCTTTATTTATGTATTCCATCCATTTGTATAAAGACGAATCTTTTACAAATAATAATTCATAATGTGACAATATTCGCTAAACTTACAGAGGTCTATATGCACTTAAAGTCTAAAACATATTACAATATTGTTTAAAAGTATTATAATTGTATTTCTATTCTGTATGCTATTTCTGAAACTCAGCGTGAAATCGTAAATTTTGTTCAAAATATGATTTTTACAAATATGTTATTTCTAATGTCATTGATTGAGTGTCACACCGTGAGATGCTATCAATATGTGGACTCAATACGTAACCTCTCAGGGCGCGCTGCTCAATGGTGGTAAACAACTTGTATGAAGCAATTTCTTTTATTAGTCATGGTAGAGTTGAGGTTATCAAGTCAATCTATATATTTAAAAGGCAAAAGTGATTGACTGATGTATTAACGCACAGGCCAAACCCTTAGAGCTAGAAACTTAAAATTTCGCACACGTATTCCTCTTATGACTTAGACATCCACTAAGAAAGGATTTTTCAAAATTCAACCTCCATGGGGGTGAAATAGGGGATACAAGTTTATATGGAATTTTTTATTCATTGGACATATTTGCATGAAATTTCGTATGAATTGAGTACGGCAAAAATAATGAGTTATGTATTTCAGCATTTTCTAAAATTCAACCCTAAGAGGGTAAAATATATTACACTGATTTGTTACATTCTTAGGCGACACGAAGTTGACGGGGTCAGCTAGTTTAATAATAATACTCTTTATTGAACACCAAAAGTAAGCATAACAAACAAAAAGATAAAAGAATAAGAAATACAATGGCCTTATAGCTAAAAGCAGCGATGTCTTCTAGGCAACATGGCTTTGGAGTTAAAGATACAAGAGAGAGAAAAAGGTAGGGTGTACTATTAATGTCCAAGGTAATATAATATTTTCTTTATAATTTGAAGGGATTCTCGGATTTCTTTCTATGTCTGAAATATTGAACAGACATTAACGTGCTAAAAATCTATAATAAATTAGTAAAACATGACATGACTACTTAATTCTTCATATCTTTAGTATACTTTAATTCACAACCGATTCAGGTAGAATACTCGTAAAGCCTAAACCTAGTAAACTTATAATGTAATGCTGTGGGCATCATTGTTCAGAAAACGTATGTGTTGTGGACAGGGCAGGCTCTGAGGGCAGTAATGGCGGACTTGTGGCGGCGTTAATCACATTACTGCCGCCCGCCAGATTTTCACTTCGGCTCATTTGCGCTAATTGTGCGCACGATTGTCACTCAGGCTTGAATAAACAACGGAGCCGCAAGGATTAGGTGATTAGTGCATAATTGCGTTACCGCCATTATTTCATATTCGCCTGCAGTTCTGATTTCGGCCAGATTTGAACACGAATTTCGACTGCGCTACTAACCACTTCAGAGAAAACCGAATTACACGAAATTGGTTTGATTTAAACATGATTCGTGTATATAAGTTTGTTCTAAATATTTTTTCATATTAATTTTTTTTTAATGTTTCCTTGCTGGATTGGATTTCCTTTCTGAATTCTTAATAGTTAATGGAACCTTTTTTTGCTTCGCTTGCTAAAGGTTGCTTGATTCAAATAGGAATATCCTGTAACAAAATTAGAAGGTATACTATAGTTGAAGGGTCAAGAAAAACCTTAAAAATTAATAAACACACACTATAAAATCCCTGCACTATAAAGGCGTGTGTTTTGACACAAATATTTCCAAATAAAAGGTTTTTTTTATGTAACTAGATGACAAACGTGCTGACAATGCACCAGATGATGAGTGGCCACTGTCACCCAAGAACATCAGCAACACCTAAGACAAATAATGACTGATGGTAGTCTATACACATCCTGAGAACAAACATTGTCACAAACTATGGGGTTCTTCAATGAAAGTGTAATAAGACCTCTCCTTCAAGCCGGCGAAGCATTGGCGACTATTGTGGAGTTGGTCATGTAAATAAGCAACAGCGACAGTTACTTCTTATCATGAGGTGGTTTGTCTTTTTCATCGGTATTCAGGCTAAAGTATATGCACCGATCCGGGAAGGAAATCCTTGACCAATCCTTATGCAAAGAAGGTCACTATACTAAATCTCTTCTTGCTTGCCGCTTGCTAAGCCGCCAAACGACTCGTCGTGTTCCGACTGGGGGCTTGAGAGACAGTTCTTTCTTTCTTTCTTTCTTTACTTCACTCTTTTTTGGCAAACAACTTATCAGTGATGCCTTTCGAGTCGCTGATGCGTCCATGAGCCACGATAGCCACTTACCATCAGGTAGATCGTCAGCTCGTTTTCCGGTTATTTCCATTAAAAATAGGACTAAAAACGAGTTTTATTTAACTCATCTTTTACATTATCAATGTTTGTTTCAGCCAACAAGTTGTGTGAAGAGTTGAATGGCGTGGGCGGCGGCGTGCCAGTAAGCGGTGCTGGCAAGTGGGGCGGCGGCTGTGGCCTGCTACGCCAACCCTCTAGCTTCCCCCTCCTTGGCGTAGCGCCCCCCAACTACCTCCTATCAGACCACCTCGGTACCCTCGCCAAAACGAATAACCATCTTTTCTAATGGCCCCAACACCTTCAGACATACGTAGCTCCATACCTGCGACAGTATCGTCATTGATTCAAAGATCACAAGCTGGAGAAGCGATGATGGTTTTCAAATTCCACTGACAGAAAAAGAACTACGAATGACGGAGGTCCAAAAATACGAAATTGATAATCATGATTACTGAAATGTTGAGAATTAAAAAAGGGAAAAATTACTGGATAATAAAGATTTCAATATTCATACCAGTGTCATGAAAACAAGTGAATGAATGCGTTGAAAATAAGTGAATTTTGTTTGAAAATAAGACTGGCATATTTACTTTTACGCTTATGACTACAAATTGCCAAATAATAAACAACTGCTTTACCCTGTTTTAGGAATATGGAAATTAATCTCTTGCAGCAACGAAACTTGGTCATTATTGAATCAACGAAAGGATTTGATGTGTTAAAACTGTTAAAAGTGAATAATGAGTGAGTTAAAACTAAGACTGGAGGTGAATTATTAATTCATGAAAGATTTCAAGTGCCAAAACATAGTGTCCATTAAGTTTTAGGTAAATTTGAAATAACATTACGGAGGTTCCAGTGTATTATTGTAGGCAAAGTTCAGCGTTCGTGTTAACCAACATTTTATCGATAAGAAGTAACTTATTTATAAATTTTCTATTATACCTCCTTCTAATCCGTACTAAATCTCCAGTTGTTCGATTTTTGTAAGTAAAAACATATTAGATGGAGGTATAATATTCACTTAGTATTAAAAATTGGATTTGTGAAGTGTAAATAAATGTAAACTGTATACGTTAAATATCCGAAAGAAATCCTACATTCCTTTATCTTAGTGCCATATGGAGCAATAAATGTTTTGTCTTATACTATAGTATAATCTTTGCATTGTGAATAAAATAGCGACCTAATAGCTAATACTATCTAGTCTTATAGACAGTCGTTTTATTTAAAAAATATTATGAATATTTATTTATTATGATGTTGTTCACGAGGAAGCATTTATAATAAAATCAAATAAGAGACGAACAATATTGTAAATATGTATGTATTAAAAATAATGTAAATATGTACCATGCATAATAGTGATGTACCCCGAGTATATTTCCTATTATTGATGAATCTGTGAAGGGTGTTTTAATAAACAGATTAAACCAAAACAATGTTTAATTTTATTTTTTCTTATAACACAATGTGAAAGTTACGAATATTAGTGTGAAAAAATTTTCAATATGTATTATATTTTGGTTGTGCGTTCAAGCCGTAGCCCATGTATTTTAGTAAATAAAAACTTTACTTTGTTCTTGAGAATCTTGAGTAAGGTGACAAGGTAATTAATCAAACATTACTTCGGAAGAAAAATTCGCCAGAAGTCGTGTTTCACTTATATTTATCCCGTGTTTTTCAACGTCAACGACCTAGCAACCGCTACCAGATTGCGTGTGTTGAAATAAAAGTTGTCTTACAAATATACAAGCGTTGAGTAAAAGCAGCTAGAATGTAACAAAATCATGTTTTATTACGTATTAGAGAAAAACACGATTTGTAATCCTACTATTATTATAAATGTGTAAGATTGCAAGTTGTTTGTTACCTTTCGCGGAAAACTACTTAACGAATTTTCATGATATTTATCAAAAAGGCAGACAGTTAATCTGTATAGGACATGGGGTACTTAGGTATTTCCCCAGAAACGTGGCCAGAGCCGCGGACATCACTAGTGGTCGATACGATTATCTTTAGGATGTTCATATACTCTATTACATAGGTACACAATACATTTAAATGATGAATACAAAATAATCTTTTGAATGTGTGTTGTAGTTTATAAACCATGACACCATAGTCCACAATATGTTTATAGTATTATGAGATACAGACACCTTGAGATTTGCGTTTTGTTTACCGCAGATTGGCTTTTACGCAGCGTACAAAAACAAATACAATACAAAGCATTTCAAATACAACTAGTAAAATAGAATGTTAATATATTTTTACAAATCTAAATAATAACATAATGATAGACGCATTTTGTTTTACAATCTAATTGCGACACTGTCTTCTATTCTATTGGTACGCTAGTGTAGATATTTAGGTACGAGTACTAATTCAAGAACCATTTTCATTTGTCGTTTCTACATTATGAAACACAATGGTTCATCCATCATCCATCAATCAGTAAAGGTTTACTGTTGAATTATGTCATCACTACTGTCACCGCTCGTGTTCCTTATGATCAATAGCGAAATAAATTGGCAAAAGGTAATACTCACATGAAAAAAGTAGCTGATTTAAAAATACTGCAAAGTATCAAAGTAAACTATGTATATAAATAAGTCATCATAACCGAAGTGGTTGCTGAGCCAAACCCGCCGAACGTTTTTGGATTACGAAAACTGTTTATACTTACACCTCTGAGATTATCCATGACTAATTCTGAAGTAACGCCGCGCAATCCACAATCTCACCACTCTTCCGAAAATGGCTCACACGAAGTCTGGTGAATAAAGTGCTATTTTAAATATTCGACGTGAGAATCGGTGGGTATTTGGAACATTTTATACAACATTGAGCAAGTCGACAATAAATAACAGTTTGCCTGATTTTTTTTGGGTTTAGTAAATGTGATTAGTAAGTAATAAAAAAACTATTTTTAAGAGTTTTAGAAAGACAGGAGAGTGTTGCCGTCCACCTACAATGTGGTGTCTTCAAGAGAAGAGTGAATAGGCATTTATTAAGTTAGTGCGTTCACCATCTTAGACTTCATCGCCACTTATCATCAGGTGAGATTGTTGTCAAGCACTAACTTATTTCATTTAAAAAAAGGAGAGTAAGGAATGTGGGCCAATCCTGGAATTAAAATAGTTTAGTAGAAAGTTGAATTACTGATTAACACTGATGGGTATGAGTTACTTCTTATTTTTGTAACAGTGGCTTTCATGTGGAAACTCCTACCAGCTGCCAACATAATAACGAAGTGAAAAAAGGACCTAAAATCATTTTTGAATACCTATTCCACGATACCCAACTTGACTTAGTTCTTCGATTTTTTTTCATTTTGACAATATGAATATTTTGATTATTGTCAAATCTTTAGTGAAACTCGCAAGGTTAATATGAATCGATTAACGTAAGAATCATCAAAATCGATCAACACGTTTGGTTTCTACAATGCCTCATAGGACATACAAGACAACTGAACTGTTAACTGAAGACTATGAGACTACTGTTGACTGATAAACACATTACCCTCCCTTGCGTTACGCAGTCGGGTAAAAACAGTAATACACCCGACAGTAATACACCCGAAATGGCTGTCATAGTTTTATAATTTTTACATACTGACGACACGACACATACCTTAGATACTGACGACATATCTTAGATAACTTCGCTTGGAGTAACCCCTTTTAGTACATCAAGTTGCAGATACACATCATTTTATGCACGGTAAAATAATATAATCAATTTAAGAATAGAACCGAGTATAAATATTGCTTAGATGAACGTGTATTATGCCATCCACTGGCGTGGGTATTGGCGACAATGATAACTCAGCGGGTACTCAAAAAAGCTCCCGGTGGGCGGATTTACCACACCGCTACGTGTGGTATCACGCGCGCGCCACCTACCGAAGTGTGATATTATTTTGATATCAATGATGGCCATACATTAGTTCTCACTGCCAGCTAAAAGTTCATTACTTTTAGCGCTGCTACATCTACATATATTTTATTTGAAGAGGGCTGATGAAAACATTTAGGATATTATAATTTATACATAACATTTTTGTATTTACATTACTACATTTACATAAATTTTTTGTCCCTCATGAAGAAATCTTCTGACAAAAGTCAACCGTCAATTATAATTTTAAATACATCCAACTATCGAAAGTTTGTATATGAGATGGCCAGCGTCCTACAGCCCTTATAAGACCGCTTACCTAGCGTAGCGTAGATACCTGTTGAAAACCTTTTATCATAACTACTTCAAACTTTCTAAACTGGGCGTAGCAGGTCATAAAAAAAATTAGATTTTTATTTAAGATTTCATTCATACATCGTACCGATTCTGTAGCTGTTTTATATGTGATACATTGTGTGACACAAATAA
Source organism: Thymelicus lineola (assembly GCA_963932265.1). Lineage (NCBI taxonomy): Eukaryota > Metazoa > Arthropoda > Insecta > Lepidoptera > Hesperiidae > Thymelicus > Thymelicus lineola. The sequence goes on along the minus strand of OZ010687.1, from coordinate 9,329,525 downwards.
GATTACAATAATAAAATTTACATTGCCATAATTAACTAAAAATTTTTCTAACTGAAAATACCCTTTAAAACGTTCGTTCAATAATAACATATTTCAGTAAATTTGGGAGAGTAATTTAAGGGTAGGGTTTTTAAATATCACTTACTTATATACGTTTTTTAAGTATCACGTATAATAAGTGTAATAGATCGTAAATAAATAAACATAAAAAATATTTAATCGATGTTTAGCGCGGTCGCCACACATGAAATAATGAAAATGTATGAGGTAAAAAAAATTGATAATATTTTTTTAAATGAAATTTATTCACAAAGATACTAATGAATTAGATACCTATTGCACGTGTAAGGAAATAGCTTGTCGATTATACACACACATACATACATAAATATAGGTAGCCATGTGACGGGGCCGCCACATGTCGCGTCCGTCAGTTACGTTCGATTGCCCATAACATGATGCATCATGTAAGCCAAAACTTCCAGATCGGAATCTATGGAACGTGCGGGAACTGCCAACATTAGCATTATTGATTGAATTAACGACTGTGCTTAATTGTAAGGGTATTTTTAAAAAGAAGTTAAGCGTAAACCTTGGTTCTTATTTTTATTTATTTATTTATTTATTTATTTATTAAGTTTCACCAACAAAGTGGACACTATCACATTCCAATTAAAATAAAGATAAATTGCAGAACAAACATTCTCTAGTGTCACCTCAATTAGGTACAGGTGAAAACAGCATGCACAATCAATAGAATCTACAAATTATATTCATCATAACTCACAATAAAATTACATAAAACAAATTAATGAAAATATTACTAAAAATTAAATTTAAATAACATTCATACAATAAAAATTAAATTAAAATTATTCAACTTAATTGATAAAAAAGGTAATTAAAATAAAAACAAATTTCATTCAATAAAATAAGAGGTAAAATAATTCGGATAGTATACTTGAAAATAAAAATAAATTAAAAAGTAGGTAAAAATTAAATATCACAGCTAAAAATTAATTTCATAAATTATAATTATTGTTTTTTCAGGTCAAGAACAAAATTTTTGAATTTATAGTGACTATTTGAAAAAATATCTAATAAAGGTAGTGCTTCCTTAGAGTCATTGATCGTCCGTTTGCCAAAATTACGAGGAGGACAAGGATGGGCTGTACTCACACTCATGTTATGAACAGCATTATATTGCCGCATAGCTCTGTTTAGAGGGCTATAATGACCCAGATTTGTCCGCGAAGGTATTTCAACAAACGGTTTATATTTTAGCGATCTTGGTATCCCTCTAGGTACACGAATGTTAACTTTCGCTAAGAGATTAGTTCCATCAGTATAACCATTAATAAGTTTGAACAGAAACGTAAGGTCCAACATTCTTCTGCGGTCTGAGAGAGAACTGAGTTTAAAATATTGCAATCTATCATTATAACTCGATAGTGATTTAGCTAATTTGAAGCGATATGCCAAGTGCCAAAGGAATCTTTTTTGCACGCTTTCAAGGCGTTTAATATAAATGTCATAGTGTGGGTTCCATACTACACTGCAGTACTCCAGGCAACTACGAACAATTGCAGAGTATATCGTTATTATAGTCTTGGGTTTTTTAAAATCTCTACAAGTGCGTAAAATAAAACCCAATGCCTTGAATCCTTTATTAACAATGTTGTCAAAATGCAAGTGAAACCTAAGTTTACTGTCAAGAGTAATGCCCAAATCGCGAACATGATCTACTACGTTCAACTGAGTGCCCTTCATGGTATAAATATGATACAAATTTGATGCGTTTTTTCTAGTAAAACGAATCACCAAGCATTTCTTGATTATTATATATTGTTGTACTTTCATCGTAAAAAAGGTTCCGAGGTTATCTCGAAACGCTATATCATGGGATTCTCCAAAAAACACGTAAAAAGACCTCTCCTTCTTCGGCGAAGCATTGGAGTCTCCTCTAGAGTTGCTCGTGTGCATAAGCGACCACTTACCATCAGGTGGCATCAGGTTCATAATAAAAGAAAAGGTAGTTTTATGTGTATAGCTGACAAAAGATTAGACGAGTTACATGACTACGGTAGTCTATGGACATCAGTAACATCAAAGACATCACCGAAGCACTATCGGGCATGAAAGGAGCGAGAAAAAAGGAAGAAATAACACGCTCTCAAGCAAGAAAGTAACAACAAGTTTCCGTTTCACTACCTCCTTCAGATCGGTAAATGGTCAGTAATACAATATGATGCCTATAGGTGCTTTTACCAAAAAATTCTTCTTATCCATTGTCGACAATGCGTTTTGTGAACTTGGTAATATCTTTGGCCTATGTAATTTTCCGCTATTTAGGTTGTCTGGAAGAAATTGCTGAGCAAAAAGACCGTCGATTGTTTTCTTATTTTTATATATTTTTATTGTGTTGAAATATTGTAATATCTTGTGATATATTGGATAAGTCACAACTTATCACAATAAATTCGTGATCTATAGGATAATTTAGAAAATTTGTAACCAGTTGATACTAAAATTTATAAAAAGCGACTGATGCAATATGATGTTTCTATTTCATTTCGACACACAACATTCCATTTCTCAGATGCCACGTTAGTTTTAATCTCGTTATAAATACTTTTTAATACGAATAGTTCTATATAGTTATTTCTTTTATTTATTTATTTTATTTAACCTTTTTTGTACCTTACATTACGTATAGGAAACAAAAGGCGGACTTAATGCTAAAAGCATTCTCTCCCAGTCAACCTTTGGGCAGTGGGAGTACTATGAATGGGAGTAGTACTACGCTATTGAAGCTGAAACTAAAACTATCGACTGCTCCATTTTGATAGATACTCCATTATATAGGGTTACCGTCTATGACTTACAAGAACACCGTTTATTGTGATCCATGTTACTTAGAACCTAGCAATAAGCAAAAAATCTTGGGTTCGATTCCCGGCATCAGGTTTTCCTGATTCAATCTCAATTTTATCTGGGTTCACAATGGAATAAAGGAAGAAATAGACAAGAAATTCATTAAATAAATACATATTTAAATCAGTATAAATTTTAAAATTAAAAATCCGCGAATGTATTATTTACTTTAAATATAGCTAAGAACCATCTCGATCGTTAGTTTTCAAACCAAATCATAATCGGTCCATTCATTCCTAAATGAATTCGTAGCTCCTAAGCTACGATGCCACAGATATACACACAGACTCGTCAAACTTAAAACATCTTTTTTTGCGAGGCTAAAAAGAACAACAACTGTGTGTAGTTTTTCTCATTGTGCCTATTCATCATTGAGAGTCTACGAATGGGCTACATAGTATACGATACCTGTTGGAATGGAATTGCATGGTTCAATTCCATGGAATGGAATTGGTTTTTCATCAGGAGACATAATTTATTTTATCAGTACAGTTACAGTTCAGTCGTGGTAACAAAATATACAGAGAAATGTCGAAGAAGAAAAATAACGTCCGGCTAGATTTGTTCCTTCCCATAATATTTTTTCTATGAAGCAACTTATGTGTTGTAAAGGGTGTACACAATACTTACAGTTAAGAAATTATTCCAGTTTGACCTAGACCTGTGCGCAAGGGGAGCAAGATAGCACTCATTCATTCTTTGTTCTCAAGTGTTCATAGTTTCATACATTGCTGTACACAACGTGCAAAACAACGCGGTGCAAAGCCATTATAATGAGAGAAAGATATTACATGATGTAATTATTTGTAACAGTCTGTTTTCCATTTCCTAAGTTCAAGTAAAAATGACCTTAACTTAATTCTGTACATTATTTTAATTTCAGATTAATATTTCGAACATTTTGAGAATGAAAAGAGATAACAAGTAAAAATATATTTTTAAACATGAAACATTCCAATCCAGCCAGCGGTTAACTGTTTACGATATGCAGCAAAATATCAGAAATGTTTAAAGCCATAAAAGAGACTTCCTTGTGGGAACTGTGTATACAAGTATGGGTAGTTAGAGGCTCTTGAGTCAGCAGTTATTTTGTAACATGTTAGTCGTCGTTGCGGGCGAGTTTTCCAGAAGGGCGCAGCCTGCACACGCTCTATAAATACGTGGACTCAGCTTTCAGTGCTTCAGTCTAACGGTGCTCTTTGTAGCGATCTCACTCCTCACACCAGACACAGCCCCATCTCATACAACATGTCTCTGGAACGCCAAGTCCGCGCTAAGGTAAGATTTAAAAATAAATCATAGTGAAAAATCAATTTCGAAACATCAAAACACATTCAATGTACCCACTTAAAATCGACTTTAAAGTCGTTTGTTTTTAATAACATTCATAAATTAACCATATTCCGTTTACCCCTACAGCTCGCTTCCAAGCGCAACCCAGAACAGGAGAAGGAATGCCAGGAATGGATTGAAACAATCCTTGGCGCCAAATTCCCCCCGGGTGATAGCTTTGAGGATGTCCTCAAGGACGGAACCGTCCTGTGCCAGCTCATCAACAAGATTAAGCCCGGCTCTGTTGCCAAAATCAACACCTCCGGCGGACAGTTCAAAATGATGGAGAACATCACAAAGTAAGTTTTACACTTTCTTAATATGGTAGCAGTATAAAAATCTGTAAAAATATATGACATCAGGTTAAATTCATTGTAGGCAATTAGAAAATAAATATGATTAATTTTATTTGTGTTGTTTTATAGCTTCCAAGCGGCCATCAAAGCATACGGTGTCCCTGACATCGATGTATTCCAGACCGTAGACCTTTGGGAGAAGAAAGACATCGCCCAAGTTGTCAGCACACTGTTCGCTCTCGGCCGTGAAGTAAGTTAACTAATGATTAAAAATATCCACTGAAATTTTGCACGGTACATCAACATTTTTAATATGGTTCACCACCATCGAGGCTACAAAATCGTAAACGTTACATACGTTTAAACATAAATATAATACCGAAGAATAATAAAGTTTACATTAACATATCCGTTTACGATTCGATTTATTCTAAACATTGCAATACCAAATGACGCATTTACAAATTGTTTGTGTTAAAAACTCGTTTCTAGTTAGAGAATTTGAAACTTTGCCAATTCCTAACGAGATTTATGACGTTCCTGCAACATTACCACACTTTTCTAAAATATCCAAGGTTAAGTTCTGGTGAAGGAGGCTATTAAATTCATTGAGTATTGATTTTAATGATAATATGTGTTTACAGACCTACAGGCATGCCGAATGGAAGGGCCCCTACCTCGGCCCCAAGCCCTCTGAAGAATGCAAGCGTGACTTCTCTGACGAGGTGCTTAAGGCCGGTCAAACCATTGTCGGTCTCCAGGCTGGTTCCAACAAGGGAGCCACCCAGGCCGGATCGAACATGGGCGCCGGTCGCAAGATCCTCCTCGGCAAGTGAACACCATTCGGAGCATCGTCACAAGTGATATTAATTATAAGATAATGATATTTTTGTACGAAACTGTGGACGCTATACGGAGACTGTCTGGTCATGGTGAATATCTAGTCAAGAGTGATGTGTAAAGTTCTTCATTTTCTTGTGTAGCAAGAATATGTTAAGATTGTGAGGTACCTGGATGATGTCTAAAGGTACTTTGTTTGGTATGCCATGTAGCGCAAGATTGGTTTTGGGTTTAGGATAAGAAATATTATTTATTTAATTACATTTTACTTATTATTTTGTAATAAAATTTGTCCTATATCCTCCTGATTTTTATTGTACGTAGTTAAGTAAACGATTTAAAAAATATTACTTATAGATTAGCCAGTTTCTATAAAACAAGCAAATAGTAAAAAAATAACAGCAAAATTCATGGACTCCTTGTCATTTCCACCAATTTTGTCCCTGACCTCCATAAGTCACAAAATCAGGGCACTTAAATAAAAAATTCCGATCCAATTAGCTCTCAACAAAATATAACAGAATTCCATGATTAAGACCATCAAAAACCTCAATGACCTCTAAATCAATAATTGTATGAAGCTATCGAATTTATAGGACACATTTAATTTATAAAATGTCTTATATTGATACAAACACGTGCAAGCTTTTGGAATTAAAGATGGACAAGTCGATAGGGACTAATTACGGAGTATAAATCTCTGGTCAAAAATGAGTAGGCCTCGAGTATACACTATCAAACTACAAGTGTGCAGATTAATCAGAAGACTGTAACTTATATGACTTTATAGCGGTGAGATTTTTACTTACTAATAACTGAAAATTACCAACCTCTTTAACTTAACCAACCAACCTTTAACCGACCACTTTAGGATGAGATAACTATGGAGGAATAATATAGTTGAATCACAGGTATAAGTTAGAGGTACAATATAGAGTTGGTAACAGTGAGTTAGGTAACGTTGTTGGACCTGCTTGTGGAGTAAAGGGATTCAAATCTAGGCAGAAAATATTTGCGAGACATATAAAGTTGATCCTGAGCATTTGTTACTCGCCGGTATTTGGTGTACCTAAATGATTGACTTCATTCAATAAAAAAATAAATAAAAATAAAAAATCTTTATTCAGTCTAACATTTACACAATAATATAGTGTAATATTTTTTTATTATTTTCAATTGATGATAAAGTGTCGTAATTCTAGTCTCGACTTAAAATTATTAGGTGAATTTTCTCCGGTCAAACATAGTAAAATCACTTTCTTTGATCTCCGAGGGTAATATGTATACTAATGATGTGGCAGAGCCTTCATTGGTAAAAGCAGCAAAGGGCAGCAATTTCTTTGAAAATCTTACTTTGCGTCGTGCTGTTGGGTAAAAATATGATCTCAATTTGCATATTATATCTAAGCCTCTTGAAGCTATTGTTATCTGATTATCTTTCTCAATTCCAGTCTCGCGTTCGTTAAGGTATAAGTTCCGTATCGTACCACTACTACTCTTCAAGGATAGACTAATTGTCATTCTCATTTTCATGGAACTTGCAAATCGCCTCGCCTTAATTTGGACCTTTCTATCTTCTTCCTACCGTCTAGTCCTCGATACTTTGTAGTGTGACTCGCTTCTGGCGTACTACTACAAGATACACAACAGGTACAAGGTGGAATTTAATTACGTCTTCGTTAATTGGCTTCAACTCATTAATGGTCCACTACTGGACACGTGTCTCTCCTCTTGAGGAGACCTAGATCATACTCCACCACGCTGCTCCAGTGCGGATTGGTGGAGGGGTCAGTAGCCAACCCGAGTGTCGGAAGTTTTCAAACCGCCCGAGGGCCTCCGACATGGCTTAACGACTGTTATCTTATGATAACAATTAGGACTAACGGCTTTACGTGCCCTCCGAAGCATGGAAACGCTCGAGAATTTTTTGCCACTAGCAACCCATCTAACTACCGACCGCGCCCGCTGTTGCTTAACTTTGTCGATTACTTTATTAACACGACATAACACATGGGGCGGTTCAAAATACTGACCCCAATCCCATGAAAAAGATATCGTAAGAGATTATAAAAATGTCAAAAGAGGTGAAAGAAGCCCGCCTGCTTGGTGGTAAGGCTTTACATAAGGATTATATTATAGATATTATCATTAAGTCATTAAACATTGTTACTTTTATTATTTTTCTATAAAGCTTGCCTAGCTAGCTACCGCCCTCTTTCTTGAGTCAGCCGCACAACGACTTGTTCATTGTTATATTCCGGCTGGAGACTTGGGAGCCATAAACTTACTGACATGCGAAATTTTGTGCTCTCAATTAGCTCAGAAATTTTCGACCAAGCAAGGTAAAAACACCTTGCCAACGTCACTTAACATTTATAACCAATGAACAAGCCAAGGATACAGCAGTGATAGCCTAGTGGTTAGAATGTTGGTCTCCCGAACGCAGGGGCCCGAATTCAAATCCTGGCACGCGCCTCTAATTTTCAAATGTTATGTGCGTATTATAAGTTAATTATATCACTTGCTTCGGTGAAGGAAAACATCGTGAGGGAACTTGTACATCGGAGAATTCTCCATAAAGTTTTCAAAGGTGTGTGAAGTCTACCAATCCGCATTTGGCCAGCGTGGTAGACTATGGCCTGTACCCCTTACATCGTGAGAGGAGACCCTAAGCCCAGATCAGGACCCCATCCGGACCCCATAGGATGCCCAAAGGACGTCCGTAAGCCACTAATTCTAGAAAATGGACAGCTTTTCCTTTCTACTTCGTGAAAAGGTCTTTTCGGCTGAGTCTTGTAGGGAAATTTAATTTCCACACACACACACTATACTTATTATTTTTTATTAGTTTTCGATTTTGTCTAATATTTCAATAACGTAGTTAGTTATCGCAGTTTGAAGAACACCATTCGGAATCTCGAATGTCCGAAAACAATGATGTATAGGTATAAACACGAAGGCGAGATCTCCTCACAGGATTCGTTTACTATGAAACGTTTCTCCTAATGCGTTGTCAAAAGCATTGTGGCATGGCAACACTGAGTACCAGCACGCGCCCTACGTATGACGTCATCCGCATTTTGAATACCTTCCGCATTTTCAAAAATGCGATGCGGACGATGCGGATAACAGATGCGTCGGTATATGTCATCCGCACCGTCCGCACGCATTTCTGAAAATAGGAAGGTATCCGAAATACCGATAGTGTTGCCATGCCACGATGCTTTTGACAACGCATTAGGAGAAACGTTTCATAGTTCCCGTTCAGCGTTCCCGCCTGCCTATGATGTGGATGTCTTTAAGAAAAGAGTGAATAGGCTTTTACTAAGTTAATGTGTTCACCACCTTGGACCACATCTCCACTTACCATCAGGTGGGATTGTGGTCAAGCATTAACTTATTTGTGTAAAAAAAAAAAATTGTAAACGAATCCTGTGAGGAGATGTCGCCTTCGTTTATGCCTATATATAATTGTTTTGGGACATTCAAGATACCGAATGGTGTTCCTCAAACAGCGATAACTAACTACGTTATTGAAATATGAGACAAAGTCGAAAACTAAAAAGAAATAATGAGTATTATGTGTTTTAATTTCCCTCAAATTAAAATTACAAATTAAAGTTTTTAATTATCTAGGTTCATTGATCATCATCCACCAAGCCGGGAAATAACGTATAGTATTTGCCGTTCAACTAACTGCCTCTTCAAATTGATGTCATGAGCCCAGAATCTTCTTTTTTTCGAATTTCATTTTCTTCTTCCTCTTCCAATGCGCACGCTATTATAACAGTTTTTTCCATAGCAGCATCAGTCTTAATATTTTACTTTTGCAATCTAAGAATCTGAGTCTGACAACTGTCAGTTGAATAAAGGAATATATTATTATGAAGTTTATGAAAACTATGAAATAATATACATTTAATGGCCAATACTTGACGATTGATAGCAAACTATACAATACAATACAATACAAAAATCTTTATTTCATCTCATCCTCAAATTACATTCAGGTAACATTTTAAAATATGAATAAAAGGAAAAGATATGTAAGTGCTAAGTAATCTGTGGGAGATCTGGTATCTAAACTAAGCCTTAGCCTGTATCTTAGTACACCATACCTCAACTATCCCTATACACGGAAATAAATTGACACAGAACTAGTGGGATTTTTTTTCTACTAGTATTGTCAACAGGACTACTCAACAAGACGAGTGGGAATAAACGAATGACATCGCACCGTTTTTCACTAGAGGTTGGAAAATACTGCTAAAATTATTGGCAATACTAAAAAATCCGTACGGCGAATCAGTACATATGTGCGAGCGTATCCGCATACGGAGCGTCCGGGGCGGACGATGCGGATATATGTGCGTTCAACATTATTCCACAAAGAAGGTATCTCGTCACATAAGTCTAAACCTGGTTCTACATGATTACCATCAGGATTTCGTGGAATATAAAGAGCTCACCAATCTTGGCAGCGCCAAGGGTTATAATGGGATGCAACAGGGGCAGAAGAGTTTTGGCTTGAACTTAAGAATGGATAGTAAAAAAACGTCTCTTTAAAATCTCTCTAAAATCACTTAGGGAGTCCAAAAGATTTTAAAGCAGACTTCTATGAAATTTGGTGAAGGTCGTGCTAAATCAGATTTATCTTTTGAAAATGTAGAGTTTTCGAGAATACCTACAATTTTTATCCCGAAAATATGCAAAGCTCGGAAGGAAACAAAGATTACTTAAAATAAAATTATTTTTAAACTATTTAAAAATACTTCTTTCAATTTCTTACATTTACGAGTATATTAATAATTACAGTTATAGCAATGACTAATGATTGCATTCTTGCTAAAATCGCGGTACGATAAAATTATCAAACGCCTGACAAAAGTCGATGCTACTCAGCCAAGTAACAAAATTGCATATTGTGTTTATTCAGGAAGGTAATTTTTTTATGGAAATAGCCGGCAAACGAGCTGACGATCCACCTGATGGTAAATGACTATCGTCGCCCATGAACATCAATCATGAACAGAAACACCAAAGCCATCACTGATGCGTTGCTGGCCAAGAAAGGGAGAAGAAAAAGAAAGAAATGAAATTAATGGTATAGACTCATAGAGATACATTGTAAATAAATTTTATTAGTTAACATAGCTATTAGGAATATACAAGTGTAGAAATATTAAAAATACGACTCTATATTTGATTTAATACGTTATTTTAACCAACAGAAAACTAATGTAAGTAGTTACACGAAAGTGTAAGTTTTAAAAATAAATAAATGTTCAACGTCTATTATAAAAAATACTAAAATAGGTATATCGTAGTGGAGTTAATTATATACTGTCTGTTTATAGGTTTCTGTTCTTTCTCTGAAAAAGTATTATCTTGGTAAAAAGTATTTTCTGACCGTTCAGTTCGCTTAGCAATGGATGAAATTAGTTCGCAATATACCCGCCATCTGTTGCGGCTGTCGGTAAACATGAGCCGTTACCAAAAAAAACTCGAGGCTAACGACGACGAGAATAACGACGTCGTTACAAATAACGACCAACCAAATCGCATGGCCGAAGTAAACCTCAAAATAGGTTCAGCCTGCCGTTCTCGATTGCGACGTGGGTCGTTATTAATAGAAGCCTGCGGCTCAGTCTGATGAAAGCATCGGAGCCTTCCGGACTGTTTTTTATTAAGTCAGATGGCGCACAATATTCTTGCTATACTTTTAGTTGTGAACTGTTTCGCTAGATGGAGCTATACTATTACAAGGCACCCTTATTATACATTGATTAAAATGTTCCCCGACAGATGGAACTACTTACCAATATGGGTACGTTACCATTATTCTATTACAAAAAATATTATAATAATAATTAATTGCTTATTTTAAGCGTAACAATTTTTTTGTTTTCAGGAAAATATTTGTTTAAAAATGACTTAAACAAACTTTGCAATGTCTCCTAAGACGTATACCTACATTCCAAAAAGGATCTCATAATAATTAAGGTAAGAAATAAGTATGTTTTTTTTGTACCTTAAAATAACTAGTGAGTTAATATTTACTGGATTATTAACGTACCTACGATTACCAAAAGTGAATCTGAATTACAGTTAATTTTTAAGCTGAATTCAAACATTTTTATTAATGAATTGTGTCTCCATTAATTTCAAATTTAAAATTAAACATGATTCTTTTACGTGACGCAAATAAAATAGGTATGATAATCTGCATTATTTCATATCATTCTTTTCCAAACATTGAAAGCCTCGGTTTTGATGAAGAGAGTGCACAACTTGTTTTTTCTTATTTCCTAATAGGTACATACAAATATAGAAATAACTATGTGAAGTCGTGCCTCGAGGAAATAGTCAAAGCGGCGAGAATGGTGTATTTTTGGCCAGTCAAGCACAATTAGGTCAGCAAATCAACTGTTCTTCGGTGCATTTTACGAGTGATTTAAAATTAAACCGGCGTTGGAGTTATACAGCTATGTTTCACAATAAGTACCTCTAGGACTGAGTTACAAGTTAATATTATGCTGAAAAACATATTCAATATGATGCTTAGATTCAGTGTCTGAAAACAGAATGATTGCTATTACGTCAAGATGCGGAGCTAGTCTAAAATTAATTTCGGTATGTCACCTTCATACACGCACTTGCATATTACCAGCAAAGAAATGAGGTTATTGTTAGTGCACGTATGCATTCGTATATAAATGCATTCGACAAAAAACATCGTTTAAATATACTTTTATTTAGTTCCGAGCCGGTCGTTTTGAATACTGAGAATTGGCATCAAAACTACAATGATGACTTTAATTTTCGATATTGCATTTGAAAAAAATCGGATACTGTTACATATGATTTCAAAAAGAATTACATGGGCATTTGAAGTTTCAGTTTAGCCTAAGCCATTTGAAAGGATAAGAACTCAAATTGAAACTACATTATTTCAGTAAAAAACATCATGACGTATAAAAAAAAATATAATAATAATTTTAGTCCACTTAGAAACAAACTCCTATTTCAAAAGAATCAGTCTTCATCAGAATCTCCATATATAAATAAACAAGATAGGTACATCTACCTATAATATTTGAGGACTTCTCTCAATTGCTCATAGATCCCACCATTAGAATTGATTTTTGATATAATTAGGTAAGTACTTAAGGAACCAATCTTGAAATACTTTCAGATGAAAAACGAATTTTTCAAATCGGTTGAGAAATGAGGGAGTTTTGAGGCAACAAATATGAAAAAATACAACCTAATTAAGATCCTTTTAGCCGTATTGGGGCGGCTTAGAATACTAACCCCAATCCCATGTCGGATGGGTGTCGTAACAGGTGACTAAATCCGGCCCGCTGGTGGTAGGGCCCTCGGAGGGATTATATTGGTAGTATTGATTTTAATTGTTAATTAATACCATTATTACTATTATTATTTCCTTTGAGCATGAATCAGCCGCCAAACGACTCGTCGTGTTCCGGCTGGAGGCTTGAGAGCCAGTCCTTTCTTTCTTTTTCTTCTTTCTTCTTGGCCGGCAACGCATCAGTGATGCCTTTGGTGTTGCTGATGTTCATGGGCGGCGATAGTGCACTTACCATCAGGTGGATCGTCAGCTCGTTTGCCGGCTATTTCCATAAAAAAAACCTTCTCCTTTTTCTTGAAGTAGTTTAAAAATTGCAATATACTTACATATGTAATTACCTATTGAAGTTACATACAAAACTTAGTAATTAATTTATTAGTAGGTTTTCGACTATAAATTTGTAATTAGGTACCTGCCTTTCAATTTTTATTAGGGTAGCTGTATTCATTATAAAAACACAAAAGTAAACATAATTTTTATACTCATTTACAATATCCATGGCTCTACTCTACCTATAATAAAATTGTGTTGTTATACAAAAGTACAATTATAATGTATTATGTAGTTGGTAAAGAGTTCCAATAAAGTGTATGGGGGTGAATGAGTGCGAAAACGCGCTTGGTATAGTATTTTATAATAATAGTGGGAAAACCACATGAAAACCAGTAGGTGAACTGAGCATCAGTTCCACTTGCGTGGTGGCGCCACTGTTAGACATGCATTTGCATCAGGAGCTTTACCGAAATAGGTTGCCGACCAAGAAAACCCATCCAGACCGCTGGGTATCTAATACTATAAACTGCAACTGAAACATTCAAAACAATATTGAAGGGTTGATTTTATAATAAAACATACCACAAAAAACTAATTCCTTTAAACTTACTCAGTATATAATTGAAGTTATTGAACAGGACTCATTGTTTACTTTAATTTGGTTCAGTTCTAGGGGATATTGGCAAAATATCAGAATACCAGTTCTCTGTATCCTTATTGTAGATATTGTAACTAGGCTAGGATAACATTATGTCTTTGTTTGCAGAAACAGTGACACTCTAGTACATAATTAGAACTCCCATTTCCAATGCGATAGACTCGAGTTTAATTATATAGCAAGTTTAATTAATTTATCATTATTTTTTGGGAAGAAAACTATCCTAACGAAATCTAACATACCTAGTTACTGAGAATTTGCCATTCGCTGATCAATGAGATGTTTCATAAAAACTTCCTTATTAGATTTTTAATACAAACGAGATGGTGGCCACCGAATGGCAAAATCATAGGACAATATTAATACCAAAGGTAAAGTAACAAATCAATAAATATAGAAGGAAGTAACAAAAAGTGGGAGACTCGCATAATAAATTAGAGCCCTTTGGGCTCTCCGACACTGCGACTTAAACACGTAAATACATTTCGCCAGATCTGGTGGTATCTAGCCAGATGGGTAACTACACCTAGCCTATTGGTTCTTCATTGGACCCAAAAAATATAGTTAAATTGATAATCTTTAATAATACAGCGCCCAAGTAATACTTAGTAACCAAACGATATTAATTTTTGGCACCGCTTCTGATGAACAATACTTCTAACTATGTGCTCGATGATGCTTGATGATTTAAGCGTGACGCACGTGACGGATTGACGGATTCTTCATTCCTGTGTCATTGAGGTACACGCTGAATTCCCTGAAAAATTGTTGTGAAACATTCTAGACACAGCTTTATTCGATCGTGTAAAGTTGTGTGTGTGTACATCTATAAATAAGTAGTATACAAACCCACAGCTCTTGAATGACGCAACGAAGGTATTTGAAATAGACGTAAACCGAGTCTTTGTTGGTCGTTCTTCTAAGATTTCTACATAAAAGTCTGAAATGAAGTTCTTAGAATTAGTAAGTGAAACAACAAATTAAACAAATCTCTTATTTTTTCTATTTCAATAAACTAAGATGGATAGATCATATCCATACATAATATTGATCAATATTCCGAAGGATCTAATTCTACCATAGGTAATGTTGGTCTATACATGAAAACAAACCTGTTTCAAATAATCATAGAGAAGAGAGTGTAGTTTCAGATAGATCAAACTCTTCTGTTTATCTGAGATTATTGAGACCAGTCCTGGATTTGTCAATAGGCCGTAAAGGCCGCGGCCTAGGGGCGGCAGCGTCCTAGGGGCAGTAGATTTCAGAAGATGATATAATAAAGATGATAAAGTGTCGCAAAAAATTGCAATTCTTGTTTTTTTTACGCACTTTCTTAGTGACTAATTCAGTGCCTTCCTTACTATGAATGGAAAATTATTATTTGAGAAAGGTACATGGGGCGGCGGAAATAAATTGGCCTACACTCATAAAAAATATAAATCCGCCACTGATTGAAACCGGCTATTAGCTGAATATGTTGTCAATGGAAGTCCGTTTTACTTCTAGATCTCTTGATGCAAATCTACGCGTGTTGGTAGATATCACTGGTAAATAGTTTTAGTAAAATTATTGCAATTAATCATTGCTAACAGAAGCTCAAGATGAATTATGAAAAAATATCAAAAACCTATTGAAATAAAAATTATTTCACGTTTTACACAAATTCAAACAATTATTATCATTTGAAGAACACTACAAGGTATTGCTAGAACTTACATTCAAAGTAATTAACGCTTTTGATGCAGTGTTAGTAATATAGATTAAATTTAAATTAAAAGGTAATTCAAAAAGATTCAGGTCCAATTTTGTATGATCATCAACGTCTTCGTAGGTAAACAATCATAATTTTCTTACGGTACTAAATTAGATACTCTTAAATTAGGTACAATCTACATGTTTATCTTTTCTTCATAAGATACGAGTCTAAATTATTAGCTGTACAATTTTTGGCACAAAGTTAAAAGACATTATCCAAAAATGTTTATTTTGTCTCATTGAAATTCGCACACAATCTGCCAAAGCATTCCTTTTAACAAACTGTACTTGCCAATTTTTTTTTAATTTTTTTTCCATATAAGTTTAATTAAAAAACTAAAATACAGAAAGGTATAACAGGGTGGTGGATTAACGGTGGCCCAGGGTTGAGGGACCTCAATTTAAGTCTCATGTGCAATATGTTCAGCACTATTTAGTGATTCAGATGATATTTGGGAATTAGTGAGTTCTTTCAAGAAATCAGATTCTTTGAGAAAACTTGAAAATACAGCCTAACCACTAGATCTACGCTCGTGATTTTTTCCTCAAACTGGCTCAATAGTAGGCCTTTTGTATCAAATGACCGCTATAAATCATTGGTGTATAATCTGTTACAACATGTATGTAATAAAATATTACGCACATAATATACTTAACTATATAATTTCTTTCTTCTTCTCCTCTCTTCTTCTTTTGTGACAATGCATCGGTGGTTCTTTTGGCGTAACTGATGTAGATGGGTGACGGAGACTACTTATAAATACCATCAGATGGGTCATCTGCTCGACTATCAGCTATTCTAATATAGGATTCTCCATAATCTTGATTAAGATTTTATTTGAATTTTTCAATAAAATAAGATTTATTTTGGATACTGTACCCGTGACTCATCAGCTAGTTTGTCGGCTATTCAATAAAGGTATTAAAGTATCTTAATTTATTATAGAATTTATTTGAATATTGTAATCTTAATTTGGGTTTAGAATCTTACATTGATACGTTACGTCATATCGTAAATTAAATGCTAACATGAATGGTTTTTAATCTGAAAGTTCTGGTAAACTGCGGTGGTTCAGCTAACACTCGTCTGTTAACGCTTTCGTGTACCGAAATAGCCCCGGCTCGGAGATAACTACAGACGCGTCCGCTCCACAATTCGGATGAATTTTTATCCGCCGAAATTAGTATTATGAGAAAAGGTATAATACTCTCTTGTAACATATTTGCGTAATGCAGAGGCCAAAAGTAGGTTAAAAACTGACTTTACTCTGGATTCTTAACTTAGCCTCTACCATTCCGATTCTAAAATAGAATATTGAAGGGAATTTGATATTCGACAGACTAGAATATCATTTTACGAAAAAACACATGTTTTAGGTGAATTTGGAAGAGTCAAAAATATTCTATATTATTTCTAATAAGATTAACCTAAATTCCAACCCACATAGCAACAGTTAATCTATACATAAATAAAATTCATTGGAACTTAGAGGAGTCCGGATAAGATGGGAGGTAGGACACATACACGCACACACACACACACACACACAATTTTTTGAACTTTTGGAGCCTGTGAGTTCTTGAATCTCAAAAAATACATATAAAAAACTTTGCAACATGCTCTACATCTCTACATTCTACATCTCTACCTAAGTCACTTACTTAATTTGATTAAAAACTGATAGGTACTTATCCCTTTATTCAATCGATGTTTTAATTAATACTAATACATGATGCATTACCGCTAATCTTACATAAGTACTTTACTATGTGAGTGTTCATAAAAATACGTAGGTACCTTACTCTCTGAATTTCTGTGTAATGTTTATACGAAAAATGGCTTTGTATGCGTTATAAACACCTATTGAAATTATAAAGGTTTTCTTCTTGCGATACTATACAATTTATATATTATTTGTAAACTCTTATAATATTAATTTATATTTGGAAATTAAAGTGAAATTAGTTGATGACGCAGCACGAACCAAGACAATAAAATTCCGTGTTTTAGTGTCAGATTACATAGTACTAAGATATGGTAATATATAATAATATAAATATGGCATGTTATGCATGAATAATTCCCCTTTATGAAGTTTTGTAATTAACGCTGGTGAAAGCTCAGCTCTCTTGGTTTATACATAGAACTATGTTTCATACATTCGATGCAACGCTACCAAAATAAATGATTACAGATATGCATTTTCTCCTGAAGTATTATCATTCTCGCGAAATAGAAAACACAGTAGTATGATGTCAGTGTCTTGATTTATTTTTGATAACTATCGAATGGACTACAAGTATTCAAACTATTGATGTACGTTTTTGACGAGCACTATCAATTATATTTATAGTAACGAATTTTATATTTCACACATGACTTGTAACTTTCGTCTTCATTCGAACTATAAGTATATCTTGGGAGCGGAGCAATTTTTATGTTAATTTACCACAGCACGATTTTTTTTTGTTACTGGATTTCATTTTCTTGTTATATACATAAATTTCAGCCAACGTAAGCAATGTGAAAGTAAGATAGTATAATTCGTAATTCTATTCCTACCATCTTCTTATGATTTATAACAATGGAATGTTCGCCTTATTAGCTCATTATGGTGAACGCACATATATCGGCATCGTCCACGCCGGACGCTCCGTATACCGAATATATTATGTCCGGATTCGCCGTACGCAAATTTTAGAATTGCCAACAATTTTTGCAGTTTTTCCCAACCTCTAGTGTAAAACGGTGCGATGTTATTCGTTTACAGTCCTGTTTAAGTTTGTGTCAAGTTTAATGTCCTGTTGACAGTACTAGTGGAAAAAAATCCCACTAGTTCTGTGTCAATTTATTTCCGTGTATAGGTAATAGGTATAGTTTGCTATCAATCGTCAAGTATTGGCCATTATATGTGTATTATTGTCGAATGTCCGAAAACAATGATGTATAGGCATAAACACGAAGGCGAGATCTCCTCACAGGATTAGTTTACTATGAAATGTTTCTCCTAATGCGTTGTCAAAAGCATCGTGGCATCGCCATGCCACACTATCGGCATTTCAGATACCTTCCGCATTTTCAGAAATGCGTGCGGACGGTGCGGATGACATCGCATCGGGCTCACAATTATGATTTCATACAAATGCGATGCGGACAGCGCGGACGATGCCGATAAATGTACGTTCACCATTAGTCAAATAGTGTAGTAACCTCCAGGAAAACTGGAGTTCTTGTCCAATAATAATTAGATATTTATTAGGTACGACTAAAGGTACGATTTGTTAGTTTTCCTCACACAAATTACTTAGTTTTTAAATATTGTAGGTAACTACGTTATTATTTTACGAGTACCTTCAGCTACAGGTAATATTGCTCTACTGCTGGATATGTCTATCTATACATCTTCTATACATATTAATAAAATTGAAGAGTCTGTCTGTGATTTCGAGAAAAATGATTTTTTCAAGTTGCAAATCGTTACTTGCACGATATCAACACCGAAAAATGAGTTTTTAAAATTTTTGTCTGTCTGTCTGTTTGTTTGTCTCCGCTAATCTCCGAAACCACTGAACGAATTTTAACAACACTTTTACTAGGATATTGCAAAGTGTTCAACTTAACAACTAAGCAATTTTTTAAGGTTCCATACTAAAGGGTTCCTTAGGGATGGTGTGTATGGAAAAATAAAAAAATATCAGCTGATTTGTTTTAAACTATTAAAAACGTATTCTCCGTACAAAAAGAGTTATACATGCATTTCTTAGATTTTACTTATATTGCATGGAAAGGCCATAAAATGCATTTAAAGGTTATTTTTTCATTAATTGAAATCCCTATTACTGAGTGGATATTTATTTTTGTATTTTGTTTTTAAGAGCATATTGTTTGCGTATCTATGTCCTCCAATATAATTTCAGCATTTTATAAATTTCACCTTCAAAGTGGTAGAAAAACGCAAATTAAGTCTGTATGAGTAAACGATATCCAACAAATAATCGATTACTATCTTGGCCACTAGATGGCTCTATATTTGTTGATTCACGCCATAGACTTTAATACATACACCTTTAATACATAATATTACATAATTTCTGTCTGTGATTTCTAAATAACTGCATTTTTCATGTTATAAATCGTTACTAGCACGATATCAAAACCGAAAAATGAGTTTTTTAATTTTTGTTTGTCTGTTTGTTTGTCTTCATTAATCTCTGAAGCTACTGAACGGATTTCAACAGGACTTTACTACAATATCGAGTCTTCAAATTAAATTATAGGCAAGTATTTAGGGTTCCATAGCAAAGCGAGAAAATAAGATATGAGTCGATTTGTTTTAAACATACAAAAACCTTTTCTTCACACAAATTGAGGCATAGGTACACATTTCTTAGTTTTTTTTATATTTTGCATGGTGGAGCCAAAGCGTGGCACTGGAGTACTTATTTTTTAGAAAACAATAATTCAAATAAATATAAATATAATTGAAGTGTATGTCTGTGATTTCGAAATAAATGAGTTTTTAAGTTGTAAATCGATACTTGCACGATACCAAAACCGAGAAACGAGTTTGTTGTTGTTTTAAACCATAGAGCGCGCGTATCGCACAAAATGTACAGAACACATCGTAGGCAGCTGAGCTATAGATACTTATACTGATGAGTGTATGACAGATAGGGATGTATGAATTAGGTGCCGATCGGCAACGAGGTATCGATGAGTTATGTAAATATCTTTAATGGGTACTTTTTATGTTCAATATCTTATTTCCTACTATTAAACGAGAAATGTTTGTATATTTATTTAAATATTTGTTTGTAATCACGTTCTCGATAACAGCACTAACGATTTCGATGAAATTTGCAGTATAGTAGTTTGCGGGGGCGACTAATCGATCTAGCTAGGGCTCATATTATTATATGGGAAAATTCATTTTCTCTATTTTCATTTGCGTAAGCTCAGTCGCCTAGGTACTTATATTTATATTAGTGTTATCTATGGCACCCATAATACCAGATTATTAGTGGTTGGGCTGTGAGTGTGATCTTTATATGGTTGGTTATTTGAAATATGGAAGTCATTTAATACAATATTACTCTTGTTTTAATTTTAGTTCGAAAATCATGAGTAATATAAATGTCTGGAAATCGTGTGGACTTGTTAAATAAGTAGGTAATGTATAGAGGTTGATAAAATAAAACTCGGGTTTAGTGTTTACTCTTTTATTACAAAGTCAAATGATAATGATTATGTAACATAAATAATAAATATCGACTACAGCGTTGGTCGCATCACATCACTACAGTCTCGCGTGGGGACCGCTATGGGAGCACAGGGGAGCGCGGTGCGCGGGCGGTCTTGTGCTTGCCCGCCTCCCACCCCCGCGATGCGAGATTTATTTTCATAAAAATAAATACAAAAATCAACTTACCGATGAAATGTGATACT
The DNA here is from genome assembly GCA_963932265.1 of Thymelicus lineola. Taxonomy (NCBI): domain Eukaryota; kingdom Metazoa; phylum Arthropoda; class Insecta; order Lepidoptera; family Hesperiidae; genus Thymelicus; species Thymelicus lineola. The sequence goes on along the minus strand of OZ010687.1, from coordinate 9,308,619 downwards.
GGATGTAGTACCTCTTTCTTACGAAATGTCTTCAGTACTTAAAAGAAAGAAACACTTATGTCATTCATTACTTGTATTTATTCTTGTCAAACTATGTATGATTTTTAGTTGAATAAAACCAATATTCCATTGGTTTTGGCTTTAATTATTACAATTTATTCAACTAATAAATTAATGTATCCAAGTAAAAAATGTCGCAAAAAGAATATTCCGTAATATCAATGTCTCAATTATTTCAATGCTTAAAGCCAGAGCGCTTCGATGCCGAACCCGATGTAACGTCTTCGGATACCAGATGGAGTCATTGGCGGTATACTTTTACAAATTTTTTATCGGAACAAATATCTGAAAAACTATCTGATGATACTAAACTGAAAATTTTGATTAACCATTTATCACCAAAAGTTTATACCTTTATCCGAGATTGTTCAAGTTTTGAAAATGCCATGAAATTACTAGACAGCATTTATATCAAACCTAAAAACGAAATATATTCACGACATGTCCTAGCTACGAGGAAACAGAAACCAGAAGAATCAATTGCCGATTACCTCTTAGCTTTAAAACAGTTAGCTTATGATTGCAATTTTACAGATGTGACAGCTGAGAAACATCGTAATGAATATATTCGTGATGCATTTATATCCGGAATTTTAAATCAAAAGGTACGTCAAAGACTTTTGGAAAATACTACTCTAACGTTAGATGAAGCACGAAATCAAGCCATAACTCTCGAGGCAGCTGAGAATAATTCTGCAGGATATATACATATAAACAACTATAATGGAAATCATATGCAATCGCATGCAATTACTGAAACTAATAAAGTTCTGATAAGCAATAGAACTGAAAACGTAGCGGCTAGCACTTCTAACAATCAGCATAAACGATGTTATTTTTGTGGTAGTAAAACTTTACACCAACGCATTAAGTGTCCTGCATTCCATGCAACTTGCCAGTTATGTTTAAAAAAAGGTCATTATGCCACTGTCTGTAAATCTGGGAAGGTTACGGCAAACGCCGTTGAAACTGATACAGGAGATATTGAATCCAACTGTATATCTGCTGCATTTCCATCTACATTAAATAAAGCTACAGTTCCTGTAATCATCAACAAATACCAAGCTGATGCATTAATTGACACTGGAAGTTCTGTCAGTTTTATTAATAAAAAACTCGCACAAGAATTAAATATTAAAACAAGTCCTTATAGACAAACTATATCTTTAGCTTCTCTGAGTCATACTTCTTTCGTTGATGGTATTTGTTATGCTACAATGAATATAGACAAACATGTTTATCTTCGTCAGCCACTTTTAGTCGTGGAAAATTTGTGTGCTGATATCATAATTGGACATGATCTATTACAAAATCATAAAACACTTGAATTCAACTTTGGCGGTTCAAGAGAGACCTTAAAAATTTGTGTAATGGAGGCTTCAGTCCCTCCAGCATCACTATTCACAAATCTTAGTCCAAATATGAAGCCGATTTCTATAAAATCTAGGCGCTACACTGATGAAGATGAAATATTTATCAAAGATGAAATATCTGCTTTACTAAAAGATGGTGTGATAGAGCCAAGCAATTCGCCATGGCGAGCGCAAGTGCTGATTACTAAGAGCACAACACACCGAAAACGTCTCGTAATTGATTATTCGCAAACAATTAATAGATTTACGGAACTAGATGCCTACCCGTTGCCTAATATTGAAACTATGGTAAACAATATTGCAAAGTATAATTATTTTAGTCAGATTGATTTACGAAGCGCATATCATCAGGTGCCAATACTAAAGACAGATCGAAAATATACAGCTTTTGAAGCATGTGGTGCTCTCTACCAATTTACTCGCATTCCATTTGGTGTCACAAATGGTGTAGCTGCTTTTCAGAGAACATTACAATTTATAATACAAACAGAAAATCTGAAAGGTACTTTTAGTTATCTCGATGACATTACCGTCTGTGGGAAAAACAAGGAAGATCACGATACCAATTTAAAGAATTTTATGAATGCAGCGCAAAAATATAAACTAACATTAAATGAGGACAAGTGTAAGTTTAGTTCAAACTGTATAAATGTTTTGGGCTATACAATTCAAGATAATATTATTAAACCTGATAAGGATCGCCTGAAACCCCTATTGGATCTTCCGATACCAACAGACGTACCTTCCCTTAAACGCACATTAGGTATGTTTGCGCATTATTCAAAATGGATCCGTAATTTTTCTTATCACATAAAATTTTTAAACAATACGCAATTCCCGCTTAATCAAGATGCAGTAAATAGTTTTGAAACTTTAAAGTCCGAAATTGCTAAGGCATCTTTAACAGCTATTGACAATAATGAAATGTTTACAGTAGAAACGGATGCATCAGAACATTCAATAGCTGCAACTCTTTCTCAAAATGAACGACCAGTTGCATTTTTCTCACGAACTCTATCTAATACAGAAAGAGGTCATTCTTCAATTGAAAAAGAAGCTAGTGCCATTGTGGAAGCCCTTCGCAAATGGAGACATTATCTTCTTGGTAGACATTTCATTTTGATTACTGATCAACAATCTGTAGCCTTTATGTTTAATCAGAAACATTCAAGCAAGATAAAAAATGAAAAAATTTTACGATGGCGATTAGAATTGTCTTGTTACAAATTCGACATTATTTATCGACCTGGTCGAGAAAATACAGTAGCAGATGCCTTGTCAAGAGTTTGTGCCAGTATGGGCTCAAATAAACTTTATGATTTGCACGATCAACTATGCCATCCAGGGGTCACTAGAATGGTTCACTGGATACGATCAAAGAACCTTCCATATTCTATAGAAGAAGTGAAAGCAATGACGTCTTCATGTAGAACATGTGCTGAACTAAAACCGAGATTTTTAAAGTCTCATAGTCGACTCATAAAGGCGATTGCACCTTTTGAGAGAATAAATATTGACTTCAAAGGCCCTATACCATCAAACACTCGTAATCGATATATACTCACAATCATAGACGAATATTCGAGATTTCCTTTTGCATATCCGTGTAGTGATTTATCAGCGGCTACTGTAATAAGATGTCTAAAGGATCTTTTTCATACATTCGGATTTCCGCTCTATGTGCATTCAGATAGAGGATCCTCATTTTTATCGGAGGAATTAAAACAATTTCTTACTTCGCTTGGAATCGCCGCAAGTAGAACAACTCCTTATAACCCTCAAGGAAATGGTCAAGTCGAACGACTTAACGGGACCTTATGGCGAGCAATACAACTGGGCCTTCGTTCAAAAAATGTGGATGTATCTAATTGGGAGCAAATATTACCAATCGCGTTACATTCAATACGTTCACTTCTATGTACCAGTACAAATACGACCCCACATGAACGATTATTTCGGTATCCTCGTCGTTCACCCAATGGTAAATCTTTGCCTACATGGCTTATGACCTCAGGACCAGTATTAATTAAAAAAAATGTCAGAACTTGCAAATACGATCCTGTTGTGGAAGAAGCACAAGTCCTCCAAGCAAATCCTTCGTATTCATACGTTCGTCTATCTGATGGACGAGAATGTACTATTTCCAATCGACAATTAGCGCCGCTGCCTGAGGTTGAGCCAAACAATGATAATAATGCTGATGATGGAGATTATCATTCTTCTGTTGAAGAACAAGATGAGCCCGAGTTACCAGTACAAAGTGAAAATGTACTACGAAAGTCAACTCGTGACAGACGGGCTCCAAGATATTTGCAAGACTATGTTGGAGCTTCTAGGATGGGTGATTGTAGTACCTCTTTCTTACGAAATGTCTTCAGTACTTAAAAGAAAGAAACACTTATGTCATTCATTACTTGTATTTATTCTTGTCAAACTATGTATGATTTTTAGTTGAATAAAACCAATATTCCATTGGTTTTGGCTTTAATTATTACACTGGATTTCAGTTTTGTGTGTTTCCTACTATTGTTTTTGCAAGATGGGACTGCACATTTGACCATTTTGATACGTAAATATTTAAAAATCTCTCTAGAACCGCACACCGCTAGCATTCAACTACGACTACAAGCGGTCGCGGCGGGAACGTCGTGTTGTTCTCACCCGTGCCTACTGTTCCCACTTCGTTGCTCGCGCTCTATATGTAATATTATTACTCTAAGTTTTAAACTTACAAAAACCTTTTCTTCACACAATACAAATACGTTCAATAGCATTCAATTGGTGTGGTTGTGGTGTTGTGAATATTTAATTAGTACGAGTGGATACCCAGCGTGTTCCACTACGCTAAAAAAATTTCTGATGACAATGACAGATCAGTGTTTTTGTGTTGACAGTCTGTTTAAGCGCCATCTTTGCATAATATGTTGCATGGGAAACCGGAAAAGTGGAAAATCAACTTTATTAATGGACTAAATATGCCTAATGCATTGTTTTAGTGGTCAAACCACCTTCGGATTATTGCCTTTCAAATGAAACCATTTTGAGGCATATCGGTTGGATGGTTTCAGAGTTACGTGTGAATTAAAGTAAGCATTATTTAAATGTACTAAAAGTTATTAAAAGAATGAAAGGAGTAGGTGTCTATTATTTAATTTAATGTATTTACGCGCGCAACTTTTTTTTGTGTCATTACCGATTTGATCTTGAAAATAACACTGATCTGATTCGAACGCCAAGTAGGTTATTATTCTAGTAGAACTAGATACAAGTGATTTATCACCATATTCATTTAATATTATGCACTCAATTATAACACTTGTAAGTAGACATGCAATAAAAATTACTTGCATGAAATTTCTAGTAGAATAATATAGTTTCAGATTACCTTTGAGAATAAATAAATCTTCTTTCTTACATCTTCATTTAACACATAAATCATCCAGTTAGATTATAATGATGTGACAGTTTTGTAAATAAGTAGGTACCTACCTATATTTAATTTTGTTATTTTGTAATTTAAATATTGACGACCGGCATATTGGTTACCTTATCGGACTACCGTTCGAAGGGCCCTGGGTTATATTCCCAGCAATGCAGGAATTTGAATAATGAGTTTGAATTTATGTTTCGGTCTGGTTGTGGGTGTTCTTGTCTTTGTGTGATGTCCATGGCAACTAAAACACGGAATCCTAGTGTGGGGATATAAATGTGTGGCGTTTATTTATTGCAGTAGCCACAGGGCCAGATGATGTGTGATCATTACCATCACCACGTGGATCTTGTTCATAATTGGGACTTGTTTAATGCTTATGGTGTAAACATACGAAATTTTTTTGATAAAGTCATTAAGCTACAAAAAAGCTGAGGTTAACCCATTGTTTATCACACAGCTACGCCTGCAATCAAAAACATGCTCAAATTGAAAGACATCTTCGCAGTTGAATTTAGTAGCGCGGTAGAAGAGCTGTTTGGATTGATATTTAATTAAATATTATTCCACTTACTCGTTTTTTGGTCTTAAAAAAATAATTAATATTAGTTTCAGTAGGTATATCAATTCAAACAGCTCTTCTACCACCCTACTTAAATCAGTTGATTCTAGAATAAAATTTAATCTTGTAAATGTTCCTTTAACTCCATTAATTTTAACATTATGTCTCAGATTAAAGAACATTCATCTGAGCATGTATACAAAAACAATGTATTGAAGAAAGTCTGTCAAAAACATTAATTAATAACACGTGGAATATGTTTTGCATACGAGCGTTGGCAATGGATAGAGATCGCATGAATATAGTTATTTTCCCAAAACATTAAACATTATAAATTATTACATTTGCACAATAAATTAGTCTTTCTTTTGCAATAATATCATATTATTAATATAATAGAACGATTGTGAAAATGACTTACTGACAAATTTTTCTAAAGCCTAAAGATTCAGATAGAGAAGGCTGTGTTCATCGGTCTTATAAAAAACATTAGCTATTTAAAGGATAAAATAAATAAAAGCAGGGAATCCATAGGGAAATCGAAAAGTTACTACTAACTACAGATCCATCATACTTAATGAGGTGTATCGGGATCTGAACTCTGAAGACGTTCACGGTGCATGCCTCTTTGTTATAACTAGAGACCCAGCGCCTCTTCTTAATGCGTAACTGAGTGGTGTTACTTGTAGCAATAAATCCACCAAGCAGATCCATCAAGGGAAACCGCATTTCGCTTTAGTACCACTATCTGAAAGCATAGTAAAATGTCTGAAAATTTGATATAAGCAGCGTGGGAGTACTACCCACGATAGCAACATGAGTAATACCGTACAGTTCTGTAGTGTTGAGTAACTGTGGCATGCGTGAGGGTTCACATATTATTTTAGCCTCCGCCCACGCGCTACTTCATGGAGAGATCTACCACACCTGCGAGTGGATTCGTAAACACCTGAGTGTTATTTAATCCGAGATCCATAACATTATACGTATCTAAACGCCAAGCGGTTATAACATCACGTGAACGACTTAGAGACTGACGCCCCAACTCAGAGTCACTAACGGTTACTTTAATCGCTCCTTAGTAAAGAATCACCATACAAATTCTTTACTAAGGAGCGATTTAAGTAACCGTTAGTGACTCTGAGTTGGGGCGTGAGTCCTAAATAAAGTCCAAAAACATTTAGATAAAGTAAAATCTGGAACTAAGCCATACTAAATTATGTACCTGAGATTCTTGTCGTAAATGTACCCGGATTCCAGAAAACTTCTCATGACGTGGCAGTGTTGCGATGTCATTAGACTTTCTGTTTAGATCATTTAGTAAAATAATCTGACTTTCAAAGAGGCACTACCGAAATATGGACGGCTTTGAATACTTGCCAGCGGAAACTTTTCATGCTAGACATTTTTCGAAGACTTACACACCTATAAAATATAGGTATGCTTTCTGTAACAAAATATACTTTATACAAAATTAGCGATGTTCCAACAGCTAATATTAGTTGTGGAAATTAAGAGACTTTTGAACATAATGTCGCTGTCGTACATTTGTCTTGAACATTTTATCCAACATTTAATGTTGCATTTTAAGGACATGAGGCAATTGAATTCTTTTATTTTTACTTTAAAACTGCTATAATATTATTTTTGGATACTGCATCTGTTATAAAATTAACCGCAATGTGCCAGATATGTCGATGGGAGTAGGCTTAGTAATAAAAGTAAGTTAAGTAAAATAGTGCCACCTATAAAATATCAAAGTCCTTGATTTTAAGAATAATAAAATATAATAAATATTTGGGCTATTTGACCTGACCAAATTTTATTTTCAACTAATGGTACTTTTAACGCTGTATATCAGGCAGTTACATCAAGTTACGTACGCATCCTTACGTTTGTGCTAATATTCCTGCTTAATTATGGATGAAGTAACTTTGGGCAGACATGGCACCGGGAGCGGCATACATATCCAGTACTCCAATTTATCTAATAGTTAATCTATACTAATATTATAAAGAGGAAAGATTTGATTGTTTGCATTGAATAGGCTCCGAAACTACCGAACCGATTTGAAAAATTCTTTCACTGTTGGGAAGCTACTACACTATCGCCGGGTGACATAGGCTATATTATATTTTTATTTACTATTTTTTCAAAGCGAAGCGAGGGCGATTTCCTAGTTAGTTATAAATTCGATAATTTTCTTCAATAATAGAAAATTGAAAAGCATTTTCACGCAAAAATATTGTATAGGTACAGTCAACCTGGATAACTTTACCTTAGACTGAGCGACAACTCTAGTCTAGAGTTTGGTCTTTTCCAAGGTATTTTTTAGCTTAGGGGGCTAAATATTGACAACTCCCATAGATAGTTGTGTAGATAGGTACGGTGATTGAGATAGGTTTAAGAAGCTGTGCTATGGGATTTGAAATGAAATTGAATAGCCAGTAAACAATTTTCTATTTAAAAAGCATAAAATTGCGTCCAACTAGCGTCAAAAAGCTTTCATTTCAGATAATTAATAATTTCAGCTGTTAAATGTAGATTACCAGCGAAGAATAATATATCCGTTGGCTAAACATCCGACCGTTGACTGATTAATCTGATTCTGGAGCGGCGTTGGCTACCGACAAAGAAAAATGTATAGTCTACTAGAAAATGTAGTGTCTACTACTAAATGTAGGTAGTTACTAGTAAAAATGTCATCGCTGTTACCGATACTCGGCGTTATTAAATATGTCGTGTCCTTAGGATGATGATGGATGGATTAGTCATCGGTTAGAAATTTAGGTGGACGGTGTAACGACCACTTCGCCTATTTATGATAGGTAGGGACGGGGGATAAAAATGGCGTGGAACAAGATGCTTCTTAATTATTATTGTTAAGAATTTTGGACAATTTGCAATGTATATTATTTACAAATTACATTCACAGTAAATTACGTTTAGTAGTGGAAATCTCCAGCATTAGATGACTAATCTAAATAAAGACTAAATAGATGATGCATGGATTATTTATATTTGTAATACATGATATTAAATAACTGAAAATAAAAATAAACAGATATAATTCGAACGAATGCTTAAAACCGAAGAACCATGTACAATTTTTTGCATGATAGTAGGTATATAAATTAATTTAATAAATAGAGCATGCGAGTTTCGTGACATTTTCTGGCTGAATAAATAATTTCTCATGAAAAGTTCCACAAATTACTTCGCGTAAGCACAATAGGACCTACCTATTATAATCTGCTAAGAATTAGTCACAGATTACAGTAACCATCTATATTTTTAATACGCTTATCAAAAGTAGAGTCATTTTTTATGAGTATAAAAAGTAAATATGGTTATTATCTTGACACATTTTTGTTCTTTACATTAGGTACTAATAAAAATTCATCAACCATAGGATCGTTATATCAGCATAACGAACTTTCGCGTGACAAAAATAAAATTTATATTTAGTTTAACGGCCAGTGGTGAGATGTCTGTGGCACTGAGGGTGAGATATATAAACCGTCCGTACCTACTTAGGCTTTGCGAGAACAAAATTATCCATAAAAATAAACGTCCTACCTTAACACTAGCCGTTTTATTTGAATTTTTAACTTTTTCGTATGAACAATTTGTCAGTCATCTAGGTATTATAGTACCACAGAAGAAATAATAGTACATTGGTAGTACCTACCTACAATTGAATGTTGTACGCTATATAGATCTCACCCTGAGACAGATCAATGTTCCACCAAGGCGAAGTCGGAATAGTTCACTACTGTCAAGTACTGTCACTATACTCGTAATAGTCAAATATTATAAAATTCCTAAGATATACAATTTAAAGTATTGAAAGAAAATGTTAATGTATGTAGTACACACTATGTTTATTCTAGTCACGTATCAATTTGTCAGAGTCTTGTATTTATACATGATTTTAAAAATTAGAACTCTTACAATGTTGTTGTTGATTAATTATTTTATTAATTAATTTATGTCGCAATACATCATGTGACACGACATTTTCACCTGTAATCAATGATATTTAAAAAATACTTATAATATCATTGGCTGTAATGATTCATTTTTCATCAGGGTACTATAAAATATAATATTCGTATTTCCACGAATATTTTTCGGGGAAATATAAAAACTTGATTTTTATACATTTTTTCCTTTCGAGTCAAAATTCATGTTTAGCATATCTGCTGAAGCGAATTTTCTGATATTTTCTTTAAGTGAAATTGAAAATTATGTGTTTTAAATATTTGTGTTAAATCTCTTTAAAATAAATCTCTTTAAATTTAATCTGCCACATCACATGATATTCATTTGCCTTCTAACGTGAACCTATAAGATTTGACGTGACTGAAACATAATGATGTTTACCGTCTTGTAATATATTTTCAGTGAGGAGATGAGATGTCATATATGGACATTGGACGTACTTAGAAAGAGAGAGGGAGAGACATGCAAGTGATGCTATAAAGTTTATTATTCTTTTCTGAACGAGCGCAACTCTACAAACACGTTAGTATAATATATTATATAATTCTTTTAAGCTTTGAAATGCCATGTAATAATTTTGGTATTTATTAGCTTAATTGAAAAATTGGCTTTATAGGCTCGCCGCTCTGATTTTCAACTCAGTTCTTTCTTTAACAAAGTTAGCATTCAGTGAAAGTACACCAGCACACTGCACAAGACTAATGAATCTAAAACTTTAAGTATGTAATTAAAAATTAAATACGATGTCGTTGTAAGCCCAAAAAAGCAATAGTAATGAAATCTATTTATATACATCAATGATCAAAGTATCATTCAAACCGAGACGTAGTAGGAGTTCCGCTCGGTGTTGCCCGTAGAAGGAAATTGACATTGTATAATTTCCTTTTT